>JARQOC010000002.1:733483245-733602739 GCA_033576535.1 Allobates femoralis
GGGGATGTCATGGGGGCCTGGCCTGGTCCCATTGCCCTGGTGGCGCTGAAATAAAGTCAGTAAAAATAAAAGTAATTTGTGACGCCACCTATGGTTCTGGTATGGTTACCTGACCTGCGGGTCAGACCTGGGGGGGTGATGGTAGGGAAGCCAGATGGTTACACTCCCCGTAGGGGAGTGAGATCCTCGGGGCAGTTGTAGAAGATAGGAGCTGCTGGGCAGTTTATGGAGGGAGCAGGAACAGGGGTCGCAATAACAGTCACACACATGGTTGAAGTTTCCGTACCTTTACTGATGTTGCAAGTATAGTCCAGGGTACACTGATGTTACAAGTCCATGGTTGGAAGCAGTTTGGGATCTCCACACCCGGCAAAGTTATGAGGTTTTTCTGTTCTGTGGTCCTAGGTTGCCTGAAGCTAAGCCCTGACCCTCTCCTACCGTCTTCACCTGTACAGTAGGTGAAGGGAGCTCTTCTGCAGGGCACCGCTGCACTCCCTGTGGCCCCTGAGCTCTGTGATGCGGCTTTGCCTTCAGGTGCTGCTGTGGCAGGAGATCTGAAGTCTCCCTGGCCTCCGGTCTTTACTGCTGGGCGCTTAGTGCCTTGCAGTCTTGGATGCGGTGTCCAGGGTTTTGCACTGTTTCCCCGGGGCAAACCGGTATGGCTTCACTCCCCCTCGCTACTCCTCCTTGCCTCTGACCCTTGCTCTTAGGTCCCTCATACTTGGCTAACGGCTCTCACTGGTACGGACTTAGCGCAACTCTGTCACCAGGAAGTCTTCACAGTCTCCTTGGAACTGCACTGCCTAACTCTGCCTTCAAGCCTGAATTTATAGGGTACCTTCGCCTGAACCCAGCTTGTAGAGCTCCCCCTTACGGTCTGGGGTGGAAAGTGTTGTTTGTGGGCTTACCTGATGTGGAGATCCTCCTCTGCCCAGATATATCTGAGACAACGAACCCTGGGGTGCCACATTAGTATTAATATGTAGGGTCATCACAGCAGCACAGAGTATTTCAGAAGTATACTAAGTTTATCTGACCTTGGGAGAGCCAGTAGGACCCATATACTTTTGAGAAGACAGAAATGAATGTGATGGAGCAGTGTCATGGCGTCAAAGAAAATGAGTTTTATATTGAAAGAACAGAGCAGCCAGAGTATTTCAGAAAATAACTGTGCCGATCCTATGGAATTCAATAACCCACAGTGACGTTTAACTTTTTGCAATGAGCAGCTGTTGTGGGAAACTTTTAACCAGAAAGTTAACTATTTTTTGCCAGATATAGGAAAGCGAAAATGTATTTTTTCAATTTAGTTCCTTGGCAAAGGAGGGCACATTCAAGTATATGATAAAGCAGATGTACAATGGTGTGTCACGTGTGGAGGGGATGATAGGAATGGATCAGGAAAGGATAATGCACAAGGGCAACTCGCAGGCTAGTCTGGCCCTGGACTAGGGGTACCTGACTAGACCTGTTGCCCGTAGGTTCCTCTGAAGGTGAGGAGGTCAGGACACCACCCTTTCTCTCAACCCCTCAACCTTCCCTTTGCTAAGAGCCCTACCTCCACCCACAGACCAGGAAAAGGACACCACTCCAATGGAAGGGGACAGCAACTGCTCAAGCAACAAGTCAGCACAGCATGGGTCCTAGATGAGAATGAACTCATTTTGCACACCTAGTAGAGGGAAGTGAACCTATTTCAAGGCTGGGGGAAATGGAGATCTGAATACAAAGACACACCCCTTCACCTCCACCCAAAAGCTATGACTCACACCTCTACTTGCAGACCTGCACATAGACTTAGGAAAAAAAAAAACATTTTCATTGCACAGCAGCAACACTCCAGGACTGCAAAGCAGTCAATACTTGACATGTGGTTCCCTGCACTGCAATACATGCTACTGGCCAATCAGAGACTGGCAGATGACATCAATGTGCTTGTATTGCTTTGCTTGGGTGTTAGTATCCACTAAACCTCTAGCATTCTGTTCATGAATCAGGTGTCTCAGGATGAGCAATGCTATAATTCTTTTTCCCATAGAAGGAATCAGTTCGAATTGTAGTAAGTTGGAAAATATGGATGTAAATGGTGAGAGAATTCACTGCATCCATGGTCGTGATCTCCAGGGACAGTCACATTTTTCTCAACGCTGATGATCGTCCTCCAAATCCTCTGTGGATAATAAAATTGGATGTAGCTCAGTGCTGGCAGATGACACAGACCCTGGTGACGTGGCCACATATGAAATACTTGTGATACATTGTAACAACTCATAAAGACTAAAAGACTCCAAGAGGCCGACAACTTCTCAAGAAAGTGACCCCTGTGATGGTTTATAACCAGAGTAGAGAAGGTCCCTGCTGTGACAGATGGTCTCCAGGATAAAGCCCGGCTTTGTGGAGCCCTGCGGCCTGTAGGTAGTCCAGACCCATATTCGAGGGTCAGATCTGACAACATGCAGAGATATTACTCACATAAATTATCAGTCACCAGTAATTACTGTCATCAGAATAAAGCTTTGTCTTATTTTCCACCAGTCAGGAGAAAACATTGAAGGAGACAGCTGTACTCGTAAGGAAGCAGATGACAAGGTTTAAGATGGATGGAGGCAATCACCAAACAGGGTCAAAGAAAAGCCCAAAGGGCCCAACCATAAAATTATGGAGACATTCATCAAGAAATCATAAGTAGTTTAATTTTATTTTTACGACTTTCAGCTTGATCTGGAGACATGGCGACTTGAGGATGAACACTCTGTAGGAAGATCGATTTTGTGTGAACCTAGATTGGTCCACCAGGGTCTTCTCAAAGTTTAGTTAGGTCAACCAGGGTCATCTCCAACCCTAGAAGATCCACCAAGGTCTTCTCCAGGCCTAGATAGGTCCATCAAGGTATTCTCTAAACATAAAGATCCACCAGGATCGTCTCCAAGCCTAAATAGGTCCAACAGGGTCTTCTCCAAACAAGATAGGTCCACCAAAATCTTCTACAAGCTAGATAGGTCCACCACCAAGGTCTTCTCCAAACCTAGATAGGTCAACCATGGACATCTACACGTCTAGATAGGTCCACCAGGGTCTTCTCCTGACTTAGATAGTAAACCAGGTATTCCCTTAACATAGATAGATCTACCGGGTCTTCTCCAAGACTAGATTGATCCACCAGGATTTCTCCAAGTCTACATAGGTCCACTAATATCTTCTCCAAGCCTAGATAAGTCCACCACGAAGGTCTTCTCCAAACCTAGATAGGTTAACTAGGGACTTCTCCAAGCCTAGACAGGTCCGCCAGGGTCTTCTCCATATCTAGATAGGTCAACCAGGGTTTTATGCATGCCTAGATAGGTCCACCAGGGTCTTCTCCACCAATATCTTGATTGTAACAAGCCAGGGGTTGCTGGTCTTCCTCTTTTGCCTTGTTCCTTCTATTCTTCTGACCATGACATCCTTCTCCAGTGATTTCTCTCTTCGTATGATGTGTAGACAACTCGTATCTTGGTGATCTTCCTTCCAGTGACATGTCTGGCTTGCTCCAGTATTGATGTGGTTGCTCTTCTTGCCATCCATGGTATTGATAACCTCCTTCTCCAGCTCCACATTACGAAGGCGTTGATTCTTCTTCTGTCTTGTTTCTTATCGTCCAGATGTCACTTCCATATGTTACTACAGAACAGACCAGAATATGTACGAGCCGTGTCTTCATCACCAGTGAAATGTTACTACAGAATAGACCAGACTATGTACGAGCCGTGTCTTCATCACCAGTGATATGTTACTACAGAATAGACCAGACTATGTACGAGCCGTGTCTTCATCACCAGTGAAATGTTACTACAGAATAGACCAGACTATGTACGAGCCGTGTCTTCATCACCAGTGAAATGTTACTACAGAATAGTCCAGACTATGTACGAGCCGTGTCTTCATCACCAGTGAGATGTTACTACAGAATAGACCAGACTATGTACGAGCCGTGTCTTCATCACCAGTGAGATGTTACTACAGAATAGACCAGACTATGTACGAGCCGTGTCTTCATCACCAGTGAAATGTTCCTTGATGTGAAGACCTCGTCCAGTGACTTCATTGGTGATTTGCCCATAGCTTTTCTTCTATTGACTTCCAGTGTCATCGTTGCATCTTGAGTGATCATGGATTGGAGTAGGGCGACGTCCTTTACAACTTCCTGGTCATCGCTGTCCATCTGATGAGTAGCACTAACGCTTTAAATTACACCTCATAGGTCGGCAGCACATGTAGATGTATGAGACTTTGTCCATCAAGTGTATTACAGTAAATGGAAGACTGGGAGAAGGGGGATGCAGCTGCAGTTTTTCTCTCTGTTTCTGTCTCTGTGAGCAGGTAGGAGGCATCTGCTTAGCTCTGACTGATTGGCAGAGAGAGAGAATGTGCTGAGCTGGTGAAAGCTGGATAGCAGGTTACAATGATTCCGTTATTGGTTATCTAGTTTTCCTGAAGGGGTTGGAGAAAACAAGTGTTACACAGGTTGATATAACGTTAAGGGGATAAGGAAGTAAGATAGGAAGTAAGATGGAAAGACGGGCAAAAGGCGATCAGGGGAACTAGCCTGACCATTAGAATGGGGGTCCCTGGTTCACCCTGTTCCCGGAATTACCTCTGATGGTGAGGATATCTGGGCCACTATCCTTGCCTTTTGCTCCTGATCCTCCTCACCTCCACCCAGGGACTGGGAATCACAGCAACTCTAACAAAAGGAACACACCAAGAAGGCTTCAGCAAAAAGCGCACGTCTTCTCAGCTCCAGGTCTTGCAGAGACTAAACTCTATCAGCAACATCTGCTGGTGGAAGAGGGAACTATTTAAAGGTGGGGGGAGTGGACAACTACATCAGCTGACACACCCATCAACAGCAGCAGCTCACCTGCGCCTGGAGAGCTGTAAACCCATAGACAGCAGCAGATTCTGACATTAACACTGAATGTGCCACAGGGAATTTACTCCCATTTAATCTACTGCAAAGCTTTTCATATGGACTGCGCAGCAGTCAACACGTGACAACAAGCTGAAGAGGAAAAAAGGAAAAGTGGATGAACAGCAGCAAGTAAGGAGGAGGGTTAATGAGAAACCTAAAGGATCCAACCAGAAGATAAGACTTTTTGGAGATATGCTATTAGTGTGGGAACCATGTGACGCACCCAGGGCAGGGTACTCAGATCTCAGGCTCAGTCTGGGATGTCACGGGTGGCTGCCTGAGGCTGTGGCCCTGGTAGTCAATGGATAAATGAAGAAAATAAAATATAAAGTTTGTTCGTGACGCCACCTGGTGATGCTCACCAGCGCCGCTGCAGTCCTCCGGTGGTCGTTGGTATTGCGGCAGTGATGGTGTAGTCCTCCGCAGGCAGGACTGGACCGCCGGGGCAGCATTTCTGTGAAGGGAATCAGTTCATGCAAGGAAAGATGCAGCAGAGTCGATAAGTCACTTCACCGGGTACTTTACTGAAACTCAACAATCATTACAGTTCACAGTGCAGTAAGTTGTTACAGCGACAAATGGCTACGGGTGCTGCAAGTGGATTTTGCGGTTGGTAGATGGATCCCTCAGTGTGTGCTTTCCTTGTTCCTTTCTGTTCACTTGCCTCCCAGTGGCAGTGAAGCCTGACCTCATGAAGATTGGTTGGATGTGACCTCCTGCTGTTCCTGTTTTACCTCCCTTGCTCCCGTCGGGTGAACCTTCTCTTGATCACCGCAGCCGACTACCGCGGGTCTGATTCCCCTCTAGTAGGTGCTTTAGGAGTCAGGGCCGTATCTGGATATACCCCCGGTCAATGGATTTTCCACAGGCCGTGAAGGTTCCTGCAGGTGCGGGCTCCGGTACCCGGTTTCTCTCCTGGGGCGAACTCTCCGGTTACTTTACTCCCCACTCGTTCTTTTAGTCTGGGATCTGTTCTGGTTGTACTGGGTCCCTCAGCCGAGGAGACCCTCCTTGCTCCAGGGACAGAGAGGAGCCTGTCTCAGACGATCCTTATCTGATCCAGACTCACTGTCTGCCTGCTGGTCCCGTCTCCTCTCTCTTTCCTTGAGGCAAAGACCTGAAGCCTAGGCAGGCTCCGGCTAAAGACTCTTCTTTCTCCCCCTGGGGATACTATATACCCTCCCGGGGTCCCTCCCACCGTGTAACTAGTGTGGGGTGTGTGTATAGGGTTCCACCTACTGTCCATAACTCCACTTGCAGTGGGGTGACTACACCGCTTGTATGGGTGTAGCACCCATTTTGTGGCATCTACTTAGTGGGGCGCCACACATGAATAATACTGGCACTTCAATGTTCTCATCATAGATTAGTAGCACTTGTAAATACATGAGATTTCTCTGCCTAGTATGGTACTGTCATGCTGGACAAAGGGGGTGTCAGTGGCATACAGACTATGTCCAGCGAACTACATTAAACAACAGATGGGGAAACACTGGGAAGGACAAATACAGCGGAGCGGCTCATGGGAAACAGGGAAGAGGTGACCTCCTGCACTCACCTAAGGCTGTGCCCTGATCAACCTTCTGACCTTATACAGGTTCTTTCAACCTGTCGCCGAGCAGGATACCTAGTCCCTTGGTGGCCCTGATGTTAGCCTTCAATAGTTAAATGGCCAGCGGGAGCACTACTCCCAACTGCTGCAATAGTAACAGCAAGAAGGAAGGGGTGACAGACAGTGGAACAACAAGGCAGCTTCATGCCTGCTGCCTAGCTTCTTGACAGCTGATTGCTATACAGTAGTCAGCTCTCCAGAGAACCTCCTTCACCTCAGGAAGCTTGGCTAGGAATGAGTTCAATCATCAGTAAAGGATGCTGGAACCATGTGACCAGATTGATAAAGGGGATGGGAGTGATCACAGAGTAGCCACACCTGGACAAGAACTAGCTAGCAACAGAGACATTAACTCCTGAACTGCCAAAGGAAATAAACACGTTTAATATGAAGTTCCAGTAAAGGAGGGAGACAGAGGTCCCAAAACTGTCACAAGTCTCCAAAGTAAGAGAGACCATCATGACAAATACAGTAAATGGAAGTCAGAGAGAAGGGGGCAAGGAGGGGGATGCAGCTGCAGATGCCCTCTCTCTTTGTGGCTTGTGAGAGGAGGAGTTGCAACATCTGATTGGCTGAGAGAATCACATCAAAAATACACTGCCCACTCTTCAGACCTGGAGATATAGTAGGTGCTTTTTTAGATGCCAGAAGAATGGCCAAAGTTTGGAAAGTGGTAGGTGATAACGAATCTCATATTGATTGCTCTTTAGCTTTCTAAAGGTACCTTTACACGCAGCAACTTTTCTAGGAATTTCACTGGCAATTTGCTGGTTGCAGTGAAATCATGGACACATTGTTCCACTTGTACACAGCAACAAAATAGAACAATGTGTCCATGATATCATTGCAACCAGTGAGTTGCAAGCAATATATCTCCGTGTGTAAAGGTACCTTAAGGCACCCAATCAGAAGACAGAACTCTCTGTAGATACAATATTAATGGGGGAATCATGAGAAGAACCAACATATTAACATTCCCATCATACATCAATTTGCAAAGTTCCAACTTCGCCCCTTTCCAGCAGACTTTAAGACCTTTGCAAATGTTCACAAAACTCCTCAGTCACCCAAAAGTTCACCAAGTATATTAAACATAGAGTAGGGAGAATGGATGGGGAAGGGGGTGCAGCTGCAAAATATGCCTGTCTTCATCTCCAGTTAAAAATGCAAAGCTGCAAGGAAACAAGAACTAAAAACATCTTGGAGCATTGCTTACAAGCTGTATAGGAAAGAGCTTGTAAGCACTGGGTATTAGTCTCAGTGGGTGTTTCACGGGGAGGTCACGGGTGGCAGCGCCTGAGCCCGTGGCCTGGGTGACACTTCAATAAGGGGTTATGTACAGGGGATAAGTTTGTTGTTGTCACATGACGCCACCTGTAGTACCTGGTGATGGGTCACCAGCGCCGCCACAGTCCTCCGGAGGGCAATGGTATCGCGGCAAAGCTCCCTACAGGTGGAGCTGGTCCTCCGGTGCAGCGTTCCTGTAAGCAAACAGATTGATGAAGATAACCACACACAGGCAAAGTCACTTTCTCCCGGGTACTTTACTGTAAACGTTCAGCAGCAAAATACAGAGTCCACAGTTCAGCAAGATGGTATTCAAACAGGTATCTCTACGGGTGGCTGCAAGTGGATGCCAGGTGGTACGGTGGAACCCGTGGTAAACCTTAGTTGATGAACCCGTGTCCTTTCTTCCATGCCTAGGATGAGTTTATACCCAATGGCTCCTTGTAGGTAGTCTTGGGGCTCCCCTCTCTCGTGGTGAGGAAGCAGGCAGACCGCTCCGTGTGGCAGGGTGCCGCAGCCGGTGAACAGACCACAGCAGCCGGAATTGGACTCCAGCCGTTTCCTCGGGTCCGGTGTTTCCGTGGTGGACTGGGGAATTCCCTGGAGTATGGTCGCTCCACGCTGAGGTTCCCCCTTTCTCTCTAGGGCCCAGACTCCAGCGTCAGGCGCCCTCTCTCAGGAGCCCTTCAGGATCCTCTCTCATCTTCCCTCTGTATCAGTGTAGAGCTGTCTGGGTTAACCTTCCGCCTCGCTCCACACTCCAACTCCAACTGTGTACTCTAAGACACTACTTATCTGATTCAGACTCTCTGTCTGACTGACTCTAATTCCCCTAGAGGTGACTATATCCCTACCAGGAGTAACCTCCCACCACTACTGTATGTGGGAGTGCAGGAATGGGTCCCACCCACCAGCCTAGTATCCACTTGCAGCTGGGGAAGATTACACCTCTTTTACGGGTGCAATACCCCACTGTGACGCCTGACCATGTGGGGCGCCACACACCACTCATTGCTGATAGATTGCAGAGGCAGGGGAATAACTATTGCTATCACAAATGGTGCGACTGTGACTGGGCTGTGTCGCAGGGAGTCATAATGGCACCTTTTTCAGCTGAAATGTATTGCTGTGCAGAGACCTGCCTGCTCCCTGCACTGCAATACATGCCACTGGCCAATCAGAGGCAGGCAGCTGACGTTAATGTGCTTATCAGGGGTGTCGCATTGGCAGTGATATGATGCACTGCCTGTGGTGGGGACATTGAAGTCAACACCTGACTTTGTGCCAGCTATAGAAGATGACGTTGCATGTCGTGGGAGCAAGGGAAGGTAAGAATCTTTTCTTTTTTAACATGTTGGAGAAAAATGGAGTGTATCACTTGAAGGAGCCCAGGATGGGTGATATTATACTAGGAAGGTGCCCAGAATATGTGAACATTATGCCAAGAAGGAGCTCAAGGACATGTCTATAAGAAGGGGCCAGGATGGGGCCTATATTAAATAAATGGGCCAAGATGGGCGACATTAATACAGGAAGGAGCCAGGATGAGGGCCATTAATAAATAAAGGTACCCAAGAGGGGGGACATTATTACAGGAAGGAACCAGGATGAGGAGGGACAATAATACAGGAAGGGGCCATAATTAAATAAAAGGGCTAAGATGTTGGTCATTATTGCAGGATTGGGGCCATTATTAAATAAAGGGGCCATGATGGGGGACATTAGGACAAGAAGGAACCATGGCGTGGGATAATAATACAGGAAGGGACCAGGATGGGGGATATTAATAGAGGAAAGGGCCATGATGCCGGACAAATTAAATAAAGGGGCCACGATAGGAGACATTATTACAGGAAGCAACCAGTATGCAAGACATTATAACAGGAAGCAGCCAGGATGAGGGCTATTATTACAGGAAAGGGCCAGGATGAGGGACATTATTTAATAAAGAGTTCAAGATGGAGGACATTATTACAGGATGGGGGCCATTATTAAATAAAGGGGCTAGGATGGGGGACATTAGTACAAGAAGGAACCAGGGTGGGGAATATTTATGCAGGAAGGGACCAGGATAACAGACATTAATGCAAGAAGGGACCAGAATAGGGGATGTTAATAGATGAAAAGGCCATGATGGGGGACAAAATTAAATGAAGAGACCAAGATGGGGGACATTACTAAAGACAGGAGCCAAGATGGGGGACATTATTACAGAAAGGGGCCCAGGGGACATTATTACAAGAATGGGGGACATACCGTAATTAAATAAAGGGGTCAAAATGGGGGAGATTATTATAGGAAGGGACCAGGATTGAGGATATCATTACAGGAAGGGGGAAAGGATCAGGGACATGATTACATAGGTCTGTAAACAAGCATGTCTTTACAGAATCTAGAATGCTGCAAGGGTCCGTACATCTGACCAACATGCAGGTGGGGGGGGGGGTCCAGGTCTAAAATTTTGCACTGGGGCCCATCAGACTCTAGTTACACCAGTGTGCAGCGGTGGATGGTAAACTATGCAATGAGCAGTAACCTATACGAAAAATTCTCTCCGTTCCCATGAACTGAATGGCAAACTTTAATGTTGCTTGTAGCAATGTTATACATTTCAGGATATGAGACGACCCCCTTTAACCTGGCGTCTGGTTTTCTTTCGGATTTAGTCAGTGACTAAAGAACCCTCAGACCTTATAGTGAATGGTGGACGCAGTTGTAGTGAAGATGAGTTTGTCATTTAACACAAGTCTTGCTATAGTTTTCTATATACGTATGTGCAGGTACAGTTACTCCAATGCACATAAGACCCCTCCGCCTGTGCACCAGCTACGAGCCGGATAGGAACCCTGGCAGATCCTATGGTCTATAGTGGATGTGTATCCATAGCGCCCTCTATTGGCCGCCCACAGGTGCAGCTCTTTTCTGCTTCCCATTTCTGCAGATTTGGGGGTGATGGTGGGAGATTAAAGCAGCCACATGATATAACATAACCCTGACTAGCTAATTATTAATTAATATTCCTTGTATATTCTCTAATTAGTGTACCTCCCTCCTGTACGGCTGCTCAGATGTAAATGACAAATCATTAACCGCTAATTAGGGTTTTACCAGGAGACACTTTGCTGTCACTTGCAAAAATACAAAGGTCGGCGGCCGCCTGCAAACTTCATATTGGATCCGCCTCGGCCTTGAAACGCATTTCTCTATAGTGTGAGGTCAGTAAAGTCTGATTCTTTTTTTATTTTCTTACATCCTGCAAAGGTTAATCATTAAACACCCATTGTGGTGGGCTCTACTATTCATGCACAGTGTCCCCCTTCCCATAGGATCCATTTCTTGCATTTGCATTTAGAGCTGCATGCATATCCCTTGTTCATCCTAATCCTCCTGGTGCATGAATACAATGCAAGTCCCCAGTGATCCCTGACATGTGAGAAGAGGCCAAAAATAGGATCACATTTTGCAATAGTTACAATCTCACCCAGGGGCGTAAGTACAGTAGGTGCAAGTGGTGCAATTGCACCCGGGCCCTGGAGCCTAGGGGGCCCCAAAGGTATCTTTGGCTTACAGGAAAAGACTATTGCTATTAAAGATTTGCAATAATTGGGGGCCCCGTTGGAGCGTTTGCATCAGGGCCCATGAGCTCCAAGTTACGCCACTGATCCCACCCTTGGTGTCTGCACTCTTCCTCCTGACAGGTAGTGATGCCTTTTAGTGGATCCTGCACTTATGTTGATTCCTTTCTAATAGAGGCCACTTAAGTGTCAGCGCTGATGACCTTGGACAAATCACTTTATCTCTTCCTGACTCATTCACTGTGAACAGCTAAGAATAGCTTGCACCATTATTGATGACTGGCGCTTTAAGAACGTACTGACACATGTATTGAAAATCAATCTTAAAGGGACTTTGCACCATTATTGAATCTATTTTAATACTTGACCTTCCCTTTATTCATGGAGAAAAAAAATTAATGCATTCAGGTTGTCTTCTCCCATGATAACACTTTATGTCCTAAAGCCAGACACTTGAAGAATTAAAGGGGTTGTGCCACAAACAATTGTACATTTTAATTAATAGATCTTAGAATAACAATACGTTCTACAAATATATACTATTATTATTTTACATTTTTATTAAACCTATTAATAAAATAAAAATGTATGATTAATTAATTTCTAATTTATTTTATTTATTCATTTTTCTTTACCATTATTTTTCATTTTTTAATATTATTTTGAATAAATTATCTGATATTTATTATTAAATGTATTATTAATTTTATATATTTATTTTTCTTTACCATTATTTTTCATTTTTTTATATTTATTATTTATAGTACATTATAGTACATATATTTATTATTAAATGTATTTATTTTATATATTTATTTTCCTTTCCCGTTTTTTTCATTTTTTTAAATTTTTATTTAGAATAAATTGTTATATATTTATTATAAATTATTTATTTTTATTTACCATTGTTTCATTTGTTTCTTTCCCAATTTTTTTTTTTTATTTAGAAAAAATTGTTATATATTTATTATTAATTAATTTATATTAATTTATTATTTATTTTATTTATTTATTTTTCTTTACCATTATTTTTCATTTTTTTTATATTATTTAGAATAAATTTTTGATATTTATTATTAAATGTATTATTTATTTTATATATTTATTTTTCTTTACCATTATTTTTCATTTTTATATATATGTATTATTTATATTACATTCATATATATTTATTATTAAATTTATTTATTTTATATATTTATTTTCCTTTCCCATTTTTTAATTTTTTTTTTTTTTTTTTAATTTAGAATGAATTGTTAGATATTTATTATTAATTAATTATTTATTTTTATTTACCATTATGTTTCATTTTTTTATATTTATTATTTATAATAAGTTGTTATATATTTATTATTAACTTATTATTAATTTTATATATTTTTTTTTCTTTGCTATTCCTTTACATTTTTATTATATTTCTTATTTATAATAAATGATTAAATATTTATTATAGATTAATTTATTTATTTTATGCATTTGTTTTTTCTATATTAATATTTTTTTTTTTACATTTATTATTTCTATTGAAAATTGTTATATATTTATTATTATTCATTTATTATTTATTTTTACTAATATTTTGCGTTTTATTTATTTACTTTTCTTTACTATTATTATTTAGCATTTTTATTAAACCTATTAATAAATTATAAATTTATAATTGAAAAAATATATAAAATATTTTTTTTTATAAATTTATAACTTAATAGGTTTTAATAAAAATGGAAAATAATAATAGTAAAGAAGAGTAAATAAATAAAACACAAAATATTAGAAAAATAAATAACAAATAAATGAATAATAAATATAGAAAAAGTTTCTTTATACATTATAAATGGAACAAAATAAAGAAAAACAAATAAATAATAAATTAATCTATAATAAATATTTAATAATTTATTCTGAATAATAAATATAATAAAATTGTAAAACAATGATAAAATATATATATATATATATATATATATATATAATAATAAATAATTCATTTTCTTTCCCATTATTTGTCATTTTTTATATTTTTTATTTATAATTAATTGTTATATATTTATTATTAACTAATTATTTATTTTTCTTTACCATCATGTTTTTTCATTTATTTATATTAAGTTGTTATATATTTATTATGAATTTATTATTTATTTTATATATATTTTTTTTTACCATTCTTTTACATTTTTATTATATTTCTTATTTATAATAAATGATGAAATATTTATAATTGATTAATTTATTATTTATTTTATTTATTTGTTTTTCTTTATTAATATTTTTTTATTTTTTATATTTATAAAGAAAATTGTCTTATAGTAAAGGAAAATAAATAAAATAATAAATACATATATAATAATTTATGATAAATAATACAAATAAAAATGTAAAATCATAGTATAGAAAAAAAAATAAATAAATTGAATAATAAATACATTCTTAGTAAATATATAATGTATTACAAATAATAAAAAATGAAAAAGTAAAATAATGATAGTAAAGAAAATAAATAAAATAATACATATTTTAATAAATACTTATATAATAATTTATTATGAATAATAAAGAAAAAAATGATAAATCATAGTATAGAAAAATAGATAAAATAAATAATAAATAAATAATAATAAATATATAAAAGTATTTTTTTATAAATAATAAAAATAAAAAATGCTAAATATTAGTAAAAAATGTAATCATAAATAAATTAATAATACATATGAAATGCATTATAAATAATATACTAATAATGAAAATAATAATAGTAAAGAAAAAAATCTATAAAGTAAATCATAAATAAATATAAAATGTATTATAAATAATTTACTAAATGTAAAATAATAATAAACAAAAATAAAATAAACACATTATTTATATTTAATAATGTATTGTAAATATATAATAATAAATAAATGTATACGTGTAAATAATATCAATAGTTATAAATATAATAAAAATGAAAAATAATAATCATAAAGAAAAATTATTCAGTGAAAATAATATCAATACATTATTAAATAATAAACACATAATAATTTATTAGAAATTAAAAAATGTTGCGTAATCATAGTAAAGAATAACAAATAGGACAATAAATAAAAGAATAAAAGTAAAGTAAAAAGAAGAAAGTTTTTTTCACCTATAAGTTAACACATATGTGGATTTTATGGGAGTGTTTTTAAATAGTTTTTGGAACCAAACTCATGGGTGTAACTTCCAGACAATTCTTTACCCTTTTCCTCTTTGTTGGATCCTTTTTTTGGCTTTACCTATAAACTACAGTACAAATTACGACTAATATATGTGTGAATTTGCCTTAGTAATAGAATATTTTTATGACAATTTACAGGTTTATTTTGGTGCAGTTTAGATGCATCGTTTGAGCCAGTGGTGGACATTAAAGAAAGGTGAAGTATAGGGGAAAAGATTATACATCTAAACTTGAAAAACACCACTAAAACATCGTGTAAAAAATGCTATGAACATTGTTTGAAAGTTATGGCAACTTTTGGAAAAGTTTAAAAAAACTTTTAAAAAATTGGCCCTAAGGATGGCGTCTCCCAGGTAGTTTTTAACTCCGTAGTGGATATGAAAAAGAAACCTGACGGTCATTACTTTCCCTTTTTTGATCCATTCTTGGGTTTGGAAGGTACAAACTACAAGTGTTATTCCAAGATCTCCGGTGATCACTTTCAGCCGTTCTATGAGGATTCTATGTAAACCTCGTTGTGACTCTGATCCAAAAAACAACCATTTAGGTCTCATCACATTCCTGCATTTGCCGTCCTACATATAATGAACATTTATTGGAATCTTTCCAGTTCAGGTCAATAGATCACTAATTTGTTTATAATAAATAAATATAAATAAAAGTAATATACCTTTGGAAATATATTTATTTTTCTCACCTAGATAGAGCCATTGATTTTCATCGCGCTTTATCATCATCAAGGTACCCTACTTTATTATTAAACAACATTATATTTATGTAATAAAGATAACTAATAATAATAATAATACATTTAATTCCAATATTGATTAAAGTAAACAATAACTACAATAAAATAATAATTTATTTTTTAAAACAATAATATTTACATTGTATTCATAAAACAAAATACGAAAAATGTCATGTAGTATCTATCACTGATATATCTTTTTCTGTTTCATATCTATCTATCTATCTATCTATCTATCTATCTATCTATCTATCTATCTATCTATCTATCTATCCATCTATTATTCATCTATCTATAATGTATTTTTCTTATTTGTATTTATTATCTATCTATACATCTTTTTAACTCTATCTATGAATCTATGTCTATTTATTACCTCTCTATCCCCTATGTATTATCTATCCATCCCTCTATCAATGTATCTATCTAAACATCTATCTATCTACCTATCTGTCTATTTATTAATCTACATCTATTTATTATCTATCTATCTATCTATCTATCTATCTATCTATCTATCTATCTATCTATGTATTACTCTACTGTATATATTAGCTATCATCTATCTTTCTCTCTATTTCTATCTATCTATATCTATCTCTTGTCTATATCATATATTTATGAAAATACAAGTGCATCTCAATGAATTTGAATATCATCAAAAATTAATATCATATTGCCATGTTTCTAGAAGCCCTGAAACGCGTTTGACTACTAAATCAATATTATATTCACCCTTTGATGCCTCGTGGAATACGGCAGCGTGGTTTTAAGCCTTCACCCTCCCTACTTTAATTTTCTTAAATAGTGACCTTTGGGTTTTCATTGGCTGTAAGCCATGATCATCAACATTAACCGAAATAAACACTTGAAACAGATCACTCTGTAATGACTCTATATAACAGATATATGCATTTCACTTTATGTATGGAATTAGTGAAATAAATTAACTTTTTGATGATATAGTAATTCACAGGAAATCACTATATATATCAAATCAAATACCGTATATACTCGTGTATAAGCCGAGTTTTTCAGCACATAAAATGTGCTGAAAAGTCCCCCCTCGGCTTATACACGGGTATATACGGTAATAGCTTTACAGCTTTACAGCGTCCCCGCCCCCCGTGGTATCCCGCCCCCCCCGTATATACAGCCCCCCCGTGGTATCCCTCCCCCCCCCCGTATATACAGCCCCCCCGTGGTATCCCCCCCCCCATTAGTATACAGGGCCCCCCCGTGGTATCCCGCCCCCCCCGTATATACAGCCCCCCCGTGGTATCCAGGGCCCCCCTTGCTGCACCTGTAAGGGAAGATGTCAGTATACTTATCGCTGCCGCCGCCGCCGCTTCTCGGTCACCGCGATGCTCCGGGTCTTCATGCTTCCTGTTCCTTCTCCAGCGCTCAGGAAATGACGTCATTGTTCGAGCGTCGGAGAAGGAACAGGAAACATGAAGACCCGGAGCATCGCGGTGACCGAGAAGCGGAGCGGCGGCGGCGGCAGCGATAAGTATACTGACATCTTCCCTTACAGGTGCAGCAAGGGGGGCCCTGGATACCACGGGGGGGCTGTATACAGCTGGGGCTGCTGTATACAGCTGGGGCCCCTGTATACTAATGGGGGGGGTCTGTATACCCCTGGGGCTGCTGCTGTATATACCCCCTGGGGCTGCTGCTGTATATACCCCCTGGGGCTGCTGCTGTATACTACCACTGGGGCTGCTGCTGTATATACCCCCTGGGGCTGCTGCTGTATATACCCCCTGGGGCTGCTGCTGTATACTACCACTGGGGCTGCTGCTGTATATACCCCCTGGGGCTGCTGCTGTATATACCCCCTGGGGCTGCTGCTGTATACTACCACTGGGGCTGCTGCTGTATACTACCACTGGGGCTGCTGCTGTATACTACTACTGGGGCTGCTGCTGTATACTACTACTGGGGCTTCTGTATACTACCACTGGGGCTGCTGCTGTATATACCCCGTGGGGCTGCTGCTGTATATACCCCCTGGGGCTGCTGCTGTATACTACCACTGGGGCTGCTGCTGTATACTACTACTGGGGCTGCTGTATACTACTACTGGGGCTGCTGTATACTACTACTGGGGCTGCTGCTGTATATACCACTGAGGCTGCTGTATACTACTACTGGGGCTTCTGTATACTACCTCTGGGGCTTCTGTATACTACCACTGGGGCTGCTGTATATACCTCTGGGCTGCTGTATACTACCACTGGGGCTGCTGTATATATCTCTGGGGCTGCTGTATACTACCACTGGGGCTGCTGCTGTATATACCACTGGGGAGGCTTCTGTATATACCTCTGGGGCTGCTGTATACTACCACGGGGGCTGCTGTATATATCTCTGGGGCTGCTGTATACTACCACTGGGGCTGCTGCTGTATATACCACTGGGGAGGCTGCTGTATACCACACTTCTGGGGGCTGTATACTACCACTGGGGAGGCCTGTATACCACTGCGGGGGCCTGTATACCACACTGCTGGGGGCTGTATACCTGTGCTGGGGTCCACCCTCGGCTTATACACGAGTCAATAGGTTTTCCCAGATTTTGGGGGCAAAAGTAGGGGGGTCGGCTTATACACGGGTCGGCTTATACACGAGTATATACGGTAAGCTAAAAACACATTAGTTTTGCCACAGCAAATGTACAGTAGCGAATTCAGGGGCTGTGGGGATGATGGCTGATGATATATGCATAAAATAAATGGTGGATTATAATAAGGTCAATCTGGGCTACTGCCCGAGACCCAAGATTCCAGGGGGCCAAAGATCCAAAAAATAAATTGCCCCATTATAATACACAGAATCGCTAATTTCAAAGTCGCTGAGGCTGCTGCTGCCGCCCTGCTTCATGGACGTCATGACGTGTGGCAGGACGTAACATGTAGAGCGCGAGTGCAGTGGCAGGAAGAGACACACCTACCTGTTTCTGCTCTCATCACACCTCCTGAAGACAAAGGAGAGAAGGTGCCTGCCTGATCTGTGCAGTGGGCAGCACTGTATGTGGAACTTTGGCAATTTGAGTGGCATGGTGGCTCAGTGGTTAGCACTGCAGTCTTGCAGCACCGAGGTCCTCTGTTCAATTTCTGCCAAGAACAACACCTGCAAGGAGTTTGTATGTTCTCCCTGTGTTTGTGTGGGTTTCCTCCTACATTTCAAAGGCATACTGGTAGGATGTTTAGATAGTGAGCCCCAATGGGGACAGTGTTGCAAAGGTATGTAAAGTGGTATGGAATTAATAGCACTATATACCGTAAATGAATAATTATTATATTTTTATTAATTAAATCATTGTATTAATGTGGGGTCACTGGTCGGGGTATGGGAGACAGTGGAGGACTGTCTAAAACTACATTGGGCAAATCATAAATGCTGCTGCACACTGTGCCCCACTGCCCCTCTATATTGGATAGTCACATCATGTGAAATGCCCCTGCCTGCTGTGTATGCCCCTCTATCTGGATACTTTGCTTGAATCATGTATGTAATGGATATAAATACACCAGGGTGTAAATACAATAGGTGCAGGGGTTGCTATCGCACCGGGCCCCAAAAGTCCTTTTGGCCTATAGAAAAAAAGTAATACTATTATGGTACCTTTACATGCCGCCACAGGAAGGTAAAAACCGCCAGGCATCGGACACAATTGTGCCTGTTGCCTTGAAAAGACCGCGAAGTGGTGGCATGTAATTCAGGCATTTCCCTCCTGTGTCTTGCAGTTCCTTCGGATACCTGTGTCTGGGCCGTGCTCAAAAACAAGAAGGCACAATCCCTATGGTGGCGGCGTGTAATCGGGGCACAGACAAGGTGTTTGCGTGCCCTACGTATTCCCAGGGGCGTGACACAGCGTCATCGATTACACGCCCCATCAGCTATCATTGGTGGGGGCTACTGTGTAACCATTGGCTGTCCCTGCACAGGGCGGCATATTTAACGAGCTGACCAGTCACAATACACATTTGCAATAGCGTCATGTATTAGGCAGCCTTCCTGCGCTCGCTGGCCAATCATGATGCATTATCCAATCACCGTACAAGCGTCACGTAATACACAACTCTGTCAAGCTTAGGAACGTACGGCGTGCAATATGTACGCCCATATTCCCTTGTGGTAGCGGCGTGTAAATCAGGGAAGGCACTCCACAGAAGGTAACCCGCGGCACCCGTCGGCACTTCTGGGGAACGCAAATACAATGTCAAGTCTTGCAGGTCCTGCCGGTGCTCAGAAGGAAGACATCGCCGGAGCTCACCCTGGAATCGCCAGGGAGGGTAAGTAATGGAGGGTTTCAGGGTTGGAAAGTGCAGTCAAAAAGCATCACAAATGGACTGTTTGAATACCAATACATTTGTGATGTTTTTTTTAGTAGAATGGAGTCAATGGAGAAAGAGCAGCAGAAAAACAGAATAATTGACGCTGCTTATCTTTTGGATGCGCTTCCTGCACCACAAACGCAGCGTCTGAACAGCAAGTGGTTAAACCCATTCACTTTGCTGCAAATCCAGTCACTGATACATTTTTGGTGCAGTTTAAAACAAACAAAAAAAAAACCTGCACCAAAAATGGATAAAAAACGACCAGTGTGAACAAAGACCAAGGCCTCCTGCACACATTCACTATTTGGTGACATTTTTAACTCAGTATTTGTAAGGCCTCGTGCACACGCTGAGTATTTGATGAGTTTTTACCTCAGCATTTGTAAGGCCTCGTGCACACGCTGAGTATTTGATGAGTTTTTACCTCAGTATGTGTAAGGGGGCCGTCACACGGTGAGATATCTTGCCCGATATCGTTTAAGCGATCTCCTTTTTGATCGCTTAAGCGATATCGGGCAAGATATCGTTGCATGTAATCAAGCGATTTACGATGGTAAATCGCTTGATCGTGACATCGCTGATCTGAGGTTCGGTTCTCAGATCTAGCGATGAACGATGCAACGATCTGCATCATCGTGGTGTGTGACACCACGATGATCCATCTCCCAGCGACCGCGCCTATGCTGGGAGATGGTAACTATGGTACACGTCGGGTAACTAAGCGATGCGCGGCGCCTAGTTACCCGATGTGTACCATAGTAACGAGCGAGATCGCGGCTCCGCATCGCTGGTGAGTCTGTCTGTGTGACATCTCACCAGCGATGTGAGCGATATTGTAAGCGATCGCGCGTGCACGTGATCGCTTACAATATCGCTAAAGATGTCGCAGCGTGTGACGGCCGCCTAAGGCCTCGTGCACACGCTGAGTATTTGATGAGTTTTTACCTCAGTATTTGTAAGGCCTCGTGCGCACGCTGAGTATTTGATGAGTTTTTACCTCAGTATTTGTAAGGCCTCGTGCGCACGCTGAGTATTTGATGAGTTTTTACCTCAGTATCTGTAAGGCCTCGTGCACACGCTGAGTATTTGGTGAGTTTTTACCTCAGTATTTGTAATGCCTCGTGCGCACGCTGAGTATTTGATGAGTTTTTACCTCAGTATCTGTAAGGCCTCGTGCACACGCTGGGTATTTGATGAGTTTTTTACCTCAGTATTTGTAAGGCCTCGTGCGCACGCTGAGTATTTGATGAGTTTTTACCTCAGTATCTGTAAGGCCTCGTGCACACGCTGAGTATTTGATGAGTTTCTACCTCAGTATCTGTAAGGCCTCGTGCACACGCTGAGTATTTGATGAGTTTTTACCTCAGTATTTGTAAGGCCTCGTGCGCACGCTGAGTATTTGATGAGTTTTTACCTCAGTATTTGTAAGGCCTCGTGCGCACGCTGAGTATTTGATGAGTTTTTACCTCAGTATCTGCAAGGCCTCGTGCACACGCTGAGTATTTGGTGAGTTTTTACCTCAGTATTTGTAATGCCTCGTGCGCACGCTGAGTATTTGATGAGTTTTTACCTCAGTATCTGTAAGGCCTCGTGCACACGCTGAGTATTTGGTGAGGTTTTACCTCAGTATTTCTAAGGCGGCCGTCACACGCACAGATATCTTGCCCGATATCGTTTAAGCGATCTCCTTTTTGATCGCTTATACGATATCGGGCTTAAAATCGATGCATGTAATCAAGCGATTCACGATGTGAAATCGCTTGATCGTGACATCGCTGATCTGAGCTCCGGTTCTCAGATCTAGCGATGATCGATTTCACGATCTCCTTCATCGTGGTGTATAACACCACGATGAGCGATCTCCCAGCAGCAGAGCCTATGCTGGGAGATGGTAACTATGGTACACGTCGGGTAACTAAGCGACGCGCGGCGCCTAGTTACCCGATGTGTACCATAGTTACCAGCGGAGTCTGTCTGTGTGACAGCTCACCAGCGATGTGAGCGATATTGTAAGCGATTGCGCGTGCACGTGATCGCTTACAATATCGCTAGAGATATCTGTGCGTGTGACGGCCGCCTAAGGCCTTGTGCAGATGCTGAGTATTTGATGAGTTTTTACCTCAGTATCTGTAAGGTCTCGTGCACACGATGAGTATTTGATGAGTTTCTACTTCAGAATATGTAAGACCACATGCACATGATGAATATTCGGTGAGCTTTTTACCTTAGCATCTGTTAAGCCCCCGTCACACCTGGCGACGGGGCTGGGGATGTCGGCGGTGACTGGCGGGTGCGTGCACGTTTTAGGCGCCCCACCAGTGTCGCCGTCCCCCATTTATACGGGGCCCCGCGCCGGCGAGCTGTCAGGCGGCATCGCCGCCAGGGTGTCTGGAAACCCCAGCGGCGATGCAGGACAATTGGAGGCTATGGCTCCCATCGCCTGACAGGTCGCCGGCGCCCGGTTACATGGGGCGATGTGCACACATCGCCCCATGATGGTCGCCTGGTTTCAAGGCACTGCTCTGAAACCAGGCGACCGCCCGGCACCGCCGACATCGCCCCTTTACATGAGGCAACGTCGCCGTCGATAGGCCACGCCCCTACGTCGCCTCTGGTATCGGTGGCGATGTGGCTCCGTGTGACGGGGGCTTAAGGCCTTGTGCACACGCTGAGTATTTGGTGAGTGTTTTGCCTCAGTATCTGTAAAGGCCCCTTTACACACACAGATATCTGTGACCAACTTCTGAACAGATCTCTGGTTGCAGTGAAATCATGGATACATTCAGCGCCGGACTGGGGTGTCTGGGGCCCACCAGGAAAATTGACTCCAGGGGCCCACCGACCCGAGCCCACCCACCCGGGCCCACCCATTCTTCAGCTATATGCAAATACCTGTTAGCCGATATACCCATCATAGTGTAGCGTGGACTGTAAAACCCAGGCGGCTCCTGCACATCACTGTGCGCTCACCATTACTGTGATGTACAATTACTGTAGTTTGCATTAAAGGGATTTTTTGGTGAAAACAAGTTCTCAGCGATGCACAGGTTAGGAAGGTGATCACTTATTTATTGGTGGAATCCGCACCATCAGAAGAATGTGGCATTTTGAGCATTTGGTGAGTTTTTTACCTCAGTATTTGTAAGACAAAACCAGGAGTGGAGCAATCAGAGGTAATTTTTTTCTACATTTCTCACCCTCTTCTGGTTTTGTCTTATAAATACTGAGGTGAAAATCTCACCAAATGCTCAACTTTCTTTCTCTGGAGAACCTCTGTGAGGGTGCGTGCACACGGTCCAGCGGAGCTGCGTGTTGGACGCGGCTCCTCCGGACCTGAGTGAAGCCGTGGGTGGCCGCAGGGAGACCGCAGCCGCCCTGTACTCACCGTGTGCGGCGGGTGCCGGGCGGCTTCTCTCTGACAGCCGCTTCCGACTCCGCAGCATGAAATAAACATGCTGCAGAGGGGGGGGGACAGCCGGCAACCTGCACCGCAGCTCCAAACACGCTGTGGGTGGGTAAAGAATAGTGAGGATGGGATTTCTTGAAATCCCATCCACTATGCTTGTACTGTACTACGCAGCGTTTTAGATGCAGAAGCAAGACGCTGCATACACTGATCGTGTGCACACACCCTGACTGCATCTCTGCTGATATGTCACAGGACAGGGAGGGGTTAAATACCAAGTATTTAATATGTTTTGGAAATAAAGAAGATTCCCTTATTGATATCAGATAAAACAAATGACCGACCACAATCCACTCTACCAAAACCAATATTACCAGATACAAGTCTGAAATACCACTACACCGTGACCAGATCACATATTACCATGACATAGTACCTAAATAATGCCACATACAAGGAACAAATACTGCTACACCATTACCAAAGCACATAAAACCATAATGATCAAATGCTACCACATATAAGGTATAAATACTGCGACACCATGAGACCTCATATTACCACCACAGTGACTGAATAATACTACATACAAGGGACAAATACCGTAATGTCATGACCAAAGTACATAATGCCACCACATAGTGACAAATAATACTAAATTAATAAAAATGTAAAAAAGCTCTGCATATAGTGTCAGTGTACAGGCAATGCAATGATCACCATTGACATTCTACACAGGAGCTCTGTATATAGTGTCAGTGTGTGTGTATAAGTAAGGCTAAGGTCACACTTGCAAAATTCTAAGTTCCCTGCGTTGTTTGCATAGAACTTACATTTTTTTTTCTCCCTACGCAGCCTGTACGCAGCCTTCACGCAGGCTGAGAAGCGGCGAACTCGGCCCCTAGCACCCCGCTGTGTTTCCTGGATACCAGCTACACAGCGGGCTATGGGGAGTGCAATATGCACTACGCATGCACCACGCACAGGGGAACGCATCACGATGCGTTCCCCTGTGCGTGGTGCAAATTGCACTCCCTGCAGGGTTGCTAGGGGCCACATTCGCCGCTACTCAGCCTGCGTGAAGGCTGCGTAGTGAGAAAAAAATTCTAAGTTCTATGCAACCAACGCAGAGAACTTAACATTTTGCAAGTGTGACCCTAGCCTTATACACATACTCACGAGTGATGTCTCTAGGTGAAGTTCTTTATCTGTCGCAGACCGATATCACGTCTTCTATGTAGGACTCATCTCTGCAGAAAATAACATAGTTAGCTATACCTGACTCACTTCCAGAGCACAATCCACACTTTTCCCAAGATTTCTACAATACATGAAATGACAAAAAAAGAAACATAGTGCCGCACTACATAGTAACAGTGCTCCAGTGTCATTCTGTGCCTGCTCATCCTTGTCAGTAGACATATTTGTCTGATGGCAAAGATGTAGCAGAGCTGAAGACAAAAGACCCGTGGATTACGTCAAAACAAGGATTTTTTAATTAAAGATGGTGTCCCTAAATGTGTTTTGTTTTATTTTTAAGTTAAAAAAAAAATTCATTTCTGTTTACTAGAAATTCATGTTGGCCATGTCTAATTTGTCATGACACCATGAAGTTTGGGCTTAGTACCAGCTAATAATACAAAGCTGGCCTGGTA
This sequence comes from Allobates femoralis, assembly GCA_033576535.1. NCBI lineage: Eukaryota > Metazoa > Chordata > Amphibia > Anura > Aromobatidae > Allobates > Allobates femoralis. The sequence goes on from JARQOC010000002.1 coordinate 733,508,024, forward strand.
CTAACCCTTTTATTACGCAGGGTGCTACTCACCACCAGAGCCACTGGAAGAGCTGGGTAAAGTGCCTGGAAATGGTGCTATGATGAATGCACCATTTTCAGGGGTGGCTGTGGTTTGCGATTTTCAGTGTGGGAGGCCAAGAAAGCTTGGGCCTTACCATGCTGAGAATCCCAGCCCCTTGCTGCCTTGTTTAACCTGGCTGGCGATCAACATATCACGGGAGCCCACACATTTAAAAAAATATAGATATTTTACATAAGTTTAAAACAAATATTAGGCTTCTCTGTCTTTTGATTGCCAGCCAAGGTAAAGCCAGGGAGCTGGAGGTGGCAGCCCGTAGCTGTCTGCTTTATCTGCGCTGAGAATCAAAAAATCTGCGGAGCGCTACGTCATGTTTTTTTTAGTATTTATTTGTTTTCACACATATGTGTGACAGGCCCAACAGCTAATCACAGACACTGACACAGAGAATGGGCATCTGTGATTGGCTGCTTAGGTAACCTGAACGCAGCCCGTTCTAGAATGTATGGGCTGGTTGTAGATTACTCGAACAGCCAATCACAGATGCCCATCCTCTTTGACCGCATCTGTGATTGGCTGTTGTGGTCTGTCACATATAGAAGTGTGAAAATAAATAATTTTTAAAAACATGACGTTGCGCTCTGCAGAATTTTTGATTCTCACCGCAGATAAAGCGGACAGCTACGGCCTGCCACCCCCAGCTGCCTGGCTTTACCTTCGATGGTGATCAAAAGTCAGGAAAGCCCAATATTTTTTTATAAATTATTAAAAAAAAATGAGTGAGCTCCCGCCATATCTTGATCGGCAGCTGGGGGCTGGGATTCTCAGCATGGTAAGGCCCAAGCATTCTGGGCCCCCGATGCTGAAAACGGCAGCCCACAGCTACCCCTGGAATTGGCGCAGTCATCATAGCGCCATTTCCAGGCGCTTTATTCGGCTCTTCCAGTGGCCCTGGTGGGGGGGTGGCACGCTGGGTAATAAAGGGGTTAGTACCAGCTTTGTATTATCAGTTGGTACTAACCCTGAAATTCATGGCATCACGCCAAACTAGACATGGCCACCATGACTTTCTAGTAAACAGAAAAAAAACACAACACAGAGAAAATAGATGTTTAATAAAACTCAAACACATTTAGGGACTCCATCTTTAGTAAATAAAAAAAATCCTTGCTCAGACGTAATACACAGGTCTTCTGTCTTCAGCTCTGCTACATCTTTGCAATCAGACAATATGTCTGCTGACAGAGATGAGCAGGCACAGAATAACAGTAGAACACACCTGTAAGTGATAGAAGCGCTCAGCTGGCCTCCAGCCGCCGACCGTGTTTCCTGTGCATTGCAAATAATGCATACTTTCAAACACATGGCTATTTTTGCAAGCGTTAGAATGCATTTTTGCAATGCAAGTCTACGGTACATTGCATTTGTGCTGATTTACAACGGATCCGTTGCAATGGACAGCGTAAACGCAATGTTAACAGCTGCGAGGAGGGGAGACAGAGCCCTGGATACCGCCTAGTCAGTCTACTGATGGTACTATCATACACATTGCCCAGTATGTCCTTCCAGCCTTTGTGGCACTATTATGCCCATTGCCCAGTATGTACTGCCTGCCTCTGTGGTACTATCATGCTAGTACTACCACCAGTGACTGTCAGGACATGCTGGGGGGGCATGATAGTACCAAAGATGCTGGCAGGACATATTGGGCAATGTGCATGCATGATAGTACCACACAGAGGCTGGCATAACATGCTGGCCAATGGGCATGATAATCATGGCCATTGCCCAGTAGTTTGTCCTGCCAGCCTCAGCTAAGGGTCCCAGGCAGTTACCTTCTCATCCGTTCTGCTGCTGGCTGGGAGTCCTGTATAGTACAGCATGTAGTGTGAATGCCACACTATGGAGATGCTGCTCCTACTACTGCCACATGGAGGCGAGGCTCAGGACCACATAGAGATTACAGGGGCCGCATAAGGGGCGGATGTGGGTCCCAATCAGGGGCGTACATAGAGATCAATGGGCACTCTCAGGGGCGTGCATAAAGATCATGGGGCCAAATCATAGGCGTACATAGATAATATGGGGCACAGTCAAGGGCGTGTATAAAAATCATGGGGCCCACTCAGGGATCGTACATTGAGATCATGGGGCCCACTCAGATGCGTACATAGAGATCATCATGGGGCCCACTCAGATGCGTACATAGAGATCATCATGGGGCCCACACATAAGCGCACATAGCGATCACGGGGCCCACTCAGATGCATACATAGAGATCATCATGGGACCCACTCAGATGCGTACATAGAGATCATCATGGGGCCCACTCAGATGCGTACATTGAGATCATCATGGGGCCCACACATAAGCGCACATAGCGATCACGGGGCCCACTCAGATACGTACATAGAGATCATCATGGGGCCCACACATAAGAGCACATAGAGATCACGGGGCCCACTCAGAACCGCACATAGAGATCATTATGGGGCCCACACATAAGCGCACATAGAGATCATGGGGCCCACTCAGATGTGTACATAGAGATCGTCATGGGGCCCACACATAAGCGCACATAGAGATCACGGGGTTTACTCAGATGCGTACATAGAGATCATCATGGGACCCACATGTAAGCGCACATAGAGATCATGGGGCCCACTCAGATGCGTACATAGAGATCATCATGGGGCCCACACATAAGTGCACATAGAGAATGGGGCCCACTCAGATGCGTACATAGAGATCATCATGGGGCCCACTCAGATGCGTACATAGAGATCATCATGGGGCCCACACATAAGAGCACAGAGATCACGGGGCCCACTCAGATGCGTACATAGAGATCATCATGGGGCCCACACATAAGCGCACATAGAGATCATGGGGCCCACTCAGATGCGTATATAGAGATCCTCATGGGGCCCACACATAAGCGCACATAGAGATCACAGGCCCACACATAAGCGCACATAGAGAACACGGGGCCCACACATAAGCGCACATAGAGATCACGGGGCCCACTCAGATGCGTACATAGAGATCATCATGGGGTCCACAAATAGGCGCACATAGAGATCACGGGGCCCACTAAGATGCGTACATAGAGATCCTCATGGGGCCCACACATAGGCGCACATAGAGATCACGGGGCCCACTCAGATGAGTACATAGAGATCATCATGGGGCCCACACATAAGTGCACATAGAGAATGGGGCCCACTCAGATGCGTACATAGAGATCATCATGGGGCCCACTCAGATGCGTACATAGAGATCATCATGGGGCCCACACATAAGCGCACATAGATTTCATGGGGCCCACTCAGAGACGTACATAGAGATCAACATGGGGCCCACACATAGGCGCACATAGAGATCATGGGGCCCACACATAGGCACACATAGAGATCATGGGGCCCACTCAGAGGTGTACATAGAGATCATGGGGCCCACTCAGATGCGTACATAGAGATCATCATGGGGCCCACACATAAGTGCACATAGAGATCAAGGGGCCCACTCAGATGCGTACATAGAGATCATCATGCGGCCCACACATAGGCGCACATAGAGATCATGGGGCCCACTCAGATGCGTACATATAGATCAACATGGGGCCCATACATAGGCGCACACAGAGATCATGGGGCCCACTCAGATGCGTACACAGAGATCATCGTGGGGCCCACACATAGAGATCATGGGCCCACACATAAGCGCACATAGATTTCATGGTGCCCACTCAGATGTGTACATATAGATCAACATGGGGCCCACACAAAGGCGCACACAGAGATCATGGGGCCCACCCAGATGCGTACACAGAGATCATCGTGGGGCCCACACATAGAGATCATGGGCCCACACATAAGCGCACATAGATTTCATGGGGCCCACTCAGATGTGTACATATAGATCAACATGGGGCCCACACAAAGGCGCACACAGAGATCATGGGGCCCACCCAGATGCGTACACAGAGATCATCGTGGGGCCCACACATAGAGATCATGGGCCCACACATAAGCGCACATAGATTTCATGGGGCCCACTCAGAGACGTACATAGAGATCAACATGGGGCACACACATAGGCGCACATAGAGATCATGGGGCCCACACATAGGCGCACATAGAGATCATGGGGCTCCGTGAGGTTAGGCTCTCACTGCACCCCAGTATGGTGCCATCAGGGAGCTCCCACAGTGTTTGCTTCATACTAAGGCCTGTCATGCCCTGTGGGACCTCCCTGAGGGCACCATGCTGGGGGCAGTAGTAGAAGCAGCAGCATCTCCTCACACTACAGGCCCCCAGCAGGTGTCACTGGATGGTGGAGGCTGCAGCACGGTCTGGGACCCCCAGGCCCCAGACTGATGATGGCTGAGGAGCCCATTTCTTATGGAAGAATCAGAATGGGCTCCTCAGTCACTCAGCACTGCAGGACGACCTAACACACTGCTCACCCCCCCTGCCCCCCCTAAACAAAGTCTCTGAGTCCTGCCCTGGCCAACCGCCTTTATAGTCACCATGCCTGGGCTGCCGCCTGACTGCGGGTCTGCTGGGGCGACGGCGGGTGACGGTCCTCAGCCCGCTCTCCTCTACAGTGACTCTGCCGGCTGCGCTGCAGACACAGCCTGGATGGAGACAGTTATCGCAGGCTGAGACTGTCTCCATCTGCGCACGCGCCGGCAGTGTCGCGCTGCGCAGAGGAGGCTGAGCGGCACCACAGCAGGCAAAGCACGGAGAGCTCTCTCCGTGCTTTGCTGCTGCAAGAGGACAACTATCAAGAACATAATCATTCACTAATCATATTGGCAGTGCGCCGATATGATTAGTGATAATACCGGGGGCCGGGGGGGCCCCTCACACTGTCACAGACGCATCTCGGGCCCAGGGGGGGTATGGGGGCGTGACTAAGTGGGCGGGGCTAAAATGTGTCGGGGCCCCCCGGGGGATCTCCCGATCTCCCGCCGGGCCAGTCCGCCCCTGGATACATTGCTCCATTTATACACAGCCACAAAATGGAACAATGTGTCCATGATTTCACTGCAACCAGAGATCTGTTCAGAAGTTGGTCACAGATATCTGTGTGTGTAACGTGGCCTTAAGATCCCGTGCTCACATTCAGGCCATGTGCACACGTTCAGTATTTGATGAGTTTTTTACCTCAGTATTTAAGTTTTGTTCACACAGGGTATTTATGCAGCTTTTTTTTTGGCATGTTTTTTCATTAATTTTACGATTCGATTTTTTTTGGACTGAAATGGAACACAGCTTGGACTTTGCAGCATTTTTTTCTTTTAAACAGCATGTCAATTGCAAATTCTGTACTTTTGCTGCTTTTGGTTCGGTTTTGGTGCATTTTCTGCTGAAAGATCAGGTTTTGCTGCAGAAAAAAATGCCCTGTGTGAACATAGTCTAAGGCCTCATGCACACGTCAAGTCACATAATACGGGTTGGGGGGCCCTCATGTTCTAAACAGCCTAGGGCTCTGGCTAATCCTACTCCACCCCTGCTTAAAATATTTTAATATAATTGTTTTGTCACCATTCCCTGGTTCTTGACCTTTCTAGATTGATAGAGATGCCCCTAATAATGAGCATCCCCTCGTCAGTGTCTCCCCTCCCTGCTGACCTGCAGCACATGGCTTCCCCCCCAACCCTGCAGTCCATGGCTTCTCCCCTCCCTGCAGTCCATGGCTTTTCCCCTCTCCGCTACTGCAGATGCAGGAGGTGCTGAGGCTTCTGCACATTCACTGAATACATCAAACAGTCATTTGTGGCTGCAGCTCCGGATCCTTTGTTATGTTAATTCAGCCTGACATCACTCCTGTGATCAAAGCCAATGACAGCATATAAGCGGTGAGCAGAGGCAGGGCGGCCTGTAGTTGGCAGCAGAGTCCTCCTGCAGAGCAGAGCTGGGGCTGATCCTGCACAGCAGACAGTGTGTGCACGCTGCTCTCTGGATCTGGAGCTGCACTCTGCCTTGTTATCACATCTATCTGGGACTTACAGGAGAGTTTGCAGAGTTCGGGATCCTGGCAGGAAGTTTTGGAGGAATCGGAGGACTGAGCTGTCTACAGAGGACTGAGCTGTCTACAGAGGACTGAGCTGTCTACAGAGGACTGAGCTGTCTACAGAGGACTGAGCTGTCCTGGGCTACAGAGGACTGAGCTGTCCTGGGCTACAGAGGACTGAGCTGTCTACAGAGGACTGAGCTGTCTACAGAGGACTGAGCTGTCCTGGGCTACAGAGGACTGAGCTGTCCTGGGCTACAGAGGACTGAGCTGTCCTGGGCTACAGAGGACTGAGCTGTCCTGGGCTACAGAGAACTGAGCTGTCCTGGGCTACAGAGAACTGAGCTGTCCTGGGCTACAGAGGACTGAGCTGTCCTGGGCTACAGAGGACTGAGCTGTCCTGGGCTACAGAGGACTGAGCTGTCCTGGGCTACAGAGAACTGAGCTGTCCTGGGCTACAGAGGACTGAGCTGTCCTGGGCTACAGAGGACTGAGCTGTCCAGTACAGAGGACTGAGCTGTCTACAGAGGATTGAGCTGTCCTGGGCTACAGAGGACTGAGCTGTCCAGTACAGAGGACTGAGCTGTCTAACAGAGGACTGAGCTGTCCTGGGCTACAGAGGACTGAGCTGTCCAGTACAGAGGACTGAGCTGTCTACAGAGGACTTGAGCTGTCCTGGGCTACAGAGGACTGAGCTGTCCTGGGTTACAGGACTGAGCTGCCCTACAGAGGACTGAGCTGTCCTGGCTACAGAGGACTGAGCTGTCCTGGGTTACAGGACTGATCTGTCCTACAGAGGACTGAGCTGTCTACAGAGGACTGAGCTGTCCTGGGCTACAGAGGACTGAGCTGTCCTGGCTACAGAGGACTGAGCTGTCTAAGAGGATTGAGCTGTCCTGGGCTACAGAGAACTGAGCTGTCCTGGGTTACAGGACTGAGCTGTCTACAGAGGACTGAGCTGTCTACAGAGGATTGAGCTGTCCAGTACAGAGGACTGAGCTGTCTACAGAGGACTGAGCTGACTGGGCTACGGAGGACTGAGCTGTCTACAGAGGACTGAGCTGTCCAGGTACAGAGGACTGAGCTGTCTACAGAGGACTGAGCTGTCCAGGTACACAGGACTGGCTGTCTACAGAGACTGAGCTGTCCAGGTACACAGGACTGAGCTGTCTACAGAGGACTGAGCTGTCTACAGAGGACTGAGCTGTCTACAGAGGACTAAGCTATCCTAGGCTACAGAGGACTGAGCTGTCCTGGGATACAGAGGACTGAGCTGTGTACAGAGGACTGAGCTGTCCTGGGCTACAGAGGACTGAGCTGTCTACAGAGGACTGAGCTGTCCTGGGCTACAGAGGACTGAGCTGTCTACAGAGGACTGAGCTGTCTACAGAGGACTGAGCTGTCCAGGTACAGAGGACTGAGCTGTGTACAGAGGGACTGAGCTGTGTACAGAGGGCTGATCTGTGTAGGTGCAGTCATCATGGTGAGGGACTCTGCAGCTTTCACCTCATCATTTGTCAAGACGATTTTGGACCTTATTGAGCTCAGAAGTGACCGGAGAATATTAATGTGACTACAAGATCTGGAGGAAAAGGTGAGATACAGAGATCAGTCAGAGAAAGAGCAGAGACACCGAGATCACAGAAGAGCAGAGATACAGAGATCAGAGAGAGCAGAGATACAGAGATCAGAGAAGAGCAGAGATACAGAGATCATAAGAGAGAGAGCAGAGACACCGAGATCAGAGAAGAGCAGAGATACAGAGATTAGAGAAGAGCAGAGATACAGAGATCAGACTGAGAAAAGCAGAGATCAGAGAAGAGCATAGATATAGTGATCAGAGAAGAGCAGAGATACAGAGATCAGACAGAGAAAGAGCAGAGATCAGAGAAGAGCAGATATACAGAGATCGGACAAGAAAGAGCTGAGATACATGATCAAGAAGAGCAGAGATACAGAGATCAGACAGAGAAAAAGCAGAGATACAGAGAACAGTCAGAGAAAGAGTAGAGATACAGAGATCAGAAAAGAGCAGAGATACAGAGATCAGAGAAGAGCAGAGATACAGAGATCAGAGAAGAGCAGAGATACAGAGATCAGAGAAGAGCAGAGATACAGAGATCAGACAGAAAAGCAGAGATACAGAGAAAAAAGCAGGGATCAGAGAAGAGCAGAGATACAGAGATCAGACAGAAAAAGCAGAGATACAGAGAAAGAGCAGAGATACAGAGATCAGAGAAAAGCAGAGATACAGAGAGAGAGAAGAGCAGAGATACAGAGATCACGCAGAGAAAGACAGAGATCACGAGATCACAGAAGAGCAGAGATACAGAGATCACAGAAGAGCAGAGATACAGATCAGAGAAGAGCAGAGATACAGATCAGAGAAGAGTACAGAGATACAGATCAGAGAAGAGCAGAGATACAGAGATCAGGAGAGCAGAGCAGAGACTTCTCTGAGGAGCAGGTTGACTCGCAGTCATAGTGAGGATGATGGAGGTAGTCAGATCATAATTTACAGATGTATGTGATTGTGCCCCGACTGTTCATTCCTAAGCTGTAGATATAAGATGTGATCCCCTAAGGTGAATCTGACAGAGTACAGCCAGATGTGTGCTCTCTGCAACATCTATGTGTGATCTCGCCATAGTGAATCTGACAGTACAGGCCCAGATTGTGTGCTCTCTCTGCAACATCTAGTGTGATCTCCCATAGTGATATGACAGTACAGCCAGGATTGTGTGCTCTCTGCAATCACTTATTGTGATTCCCTATAGGTGATCTGACAGTACAGCCCCAGGATTGTGTGCTCTCCTCTGCAATCATCTTATGTGTGATCTCCCTATAGGTGATCTGACAGTACAGCCCCAGGATTGTGTGCTCTCTCTGCAATCATCTTATGTGTGATCTCCCTATAGGTGATCTGACAGTACAGCCCCAGGATTGTGTGCTCTCTCTGCAATCATCTTATGATGTGATCTCCCTATAGGTGAATCTGACTGACAGCCAGGATTGTATGCTCTCTCTGCAATCATCTTATATGTGATCTCCCTATAGGTGAATCTGACTGAACAGCAGTAGATTGTGTGCTCTCTCTGCAATCATCTTATTGTGATCTCCCTATAGGTGATCTGACAGTACAGCCCCAGGATTGTGTGCTCTCTCTGCAATCATCTTATGTGTGATCTCCCTATAGGTGATCTGACAGTACAGCCCCAGGATTGTGTGCTCTCTCTGCAATCATCTAGTGTGATCTCCCTATAGGTGATTACAGTCACCAGATTTTGCTCTCTCGCATATCTTATATGTGAACTCCTAAGGTGAATCTGACTGAACAGCAGTAGGATTGTATGCTCTCTCTGCAATCATCTTATATGTGATCTCCCTATAGGTGAATCTGACTGAACAGCAGTAGGATTGTATGCTCTCTCTGCAATCATCTTATATGTGATCTCCCTATAGGTGAATCTGACTGAACAGCAGTAGGATTGTGTGCTCTCTCTGCAATCATCTTATATGTGATCTCTTGGGGTTGACCTCTATTTCTTTCCATTGTGGCACATGTTCACTCCATACTCCTCTATGAACATTCCATTGCTTTATATTGTGAGTTGCCGGTTTTCATCAGCGAGTGTGAAACATTGTAGCAATAAACACAATCCGTCCCTTTCCTCCTGGTAGACCGGCAGAGATGTCATCATGTCTCTCTATTGCGATATTATGTGATGTTACAACTCTACTCTATCTACTTCCAGCTGCTACAGGATAATGAATGACAGACTGTGATCCAGGGGACAGAACATACAATCAGGTGTAATTACACCAAACAGTGTATACACTTGTGTTATCTATAATAGCCCCTTTACAGCAGCTACAGGTAACAGGTTTTCCACAGGTAACTTACTGGTTGCAGTGAAATCATGGAGACAAGGTTCTATCTTGTTGCTGTGTACAAATAGAACAATGTGTCCATGATTTCACTGCAGCCAGTAAGTTACAAGTGGAAAACCTGTTACCTGTGGCTGCGTGTAAAGGTACCATAACTCTGTGTACCTATATATGCCATGGCTCTGGCTATATAAATATCTATCACATAGATGAATATTACAATATAAAAAGGTAGACAGCACCCAGTTGATCCAGTGTATATACTTCTCTGTCATTGGCCCATGAGGACCACAACCATTTGGTTACAGATGAACCTTTCCCAAGCAGTGAAGATAGAGGGATAGATACATTGATACATATGATATAGAGAGATAGATGGATACAGTTTAGATATAGATACATATAGATGATAGATAATATATAGATAATAGACAGATATTGCTAAAAGATGGATACCATCTATCTATATATTATCTACACCATATCTATCCCTCTATCTATCTCTAACTGTATCCATCTATTATATATATATATTAAGGGGCCATCACACACTATGATATCAGTAATGATGTCGCTGAAACGTCAGGGGTTTTCAGTCGCTCTAACGACGTCTTTGTGTGTGACACGTGGATCTTACAAGCGATAAGTGATCTGATCGTTCATCGCAGATATGAGATCCGGACCCCACATCAGACGATGTCGATCATCCAATCTGCTGCATCGTTCTGTGTGACACCGCCATAACCATCTCCTTTATGATTTCTCCTATTCACATCATTGACAAGCATCGGTCGCTGGTTGTGCGTATGATAGGCTGGGGTCACACTGGCGTCGTGGATGCGTTTTTTCCATGCGTTTTTCACACTTGTCTTTTGTGAAAAACTCATGCAAAAACGCATCCATAGGCCCCAATGCAAAAAACACATTGCCAAAGTGCCTTGCGGTTTTTGGCTCAGCACCAAAAAACGTTGCATGCTGCATTTTTAGGTGCTTTTTTGTTGATTTTAAAAAACGCATGCGTTTTTGTAACATGGGGCCCTATGGGAAACGCATGCAAAAACGCATGGCACTAAATGGTACCATGTGTTTCTGCATGCATTTTTGCTTGCGTTTTTAAAGGCTGCTCCAGACCTAACAGCAAAAATGCAGGCTGCCAAAAACATCCTCAAAAACGCAGCCAAGTGTGACCCTAGACATACCTGCAAGTAACATCGCTGCTGCATATACCATGTATATACATATCTATACATGTGACACCTCACTAACGATGTGTACACGAGCCGCACCCCTGAGATCATAGGTGAGATCAGTCACAAAATCATAATGTGTGACGGCCCCTTTATATCTATTTATCTATATCTATCTATATCTATCTATCTATCTATCTATCTATCTATCTATCTATCTATCTATCTATCTATCTATCTATATCTATAGGGGCTGTCACACACTATGATGTTGTGACTGATCTCACCTATGATGTCAGGGGTGCGGCTTGTGGACCTCGTTAGTGAGGTGTCACATGTATAGATAACGTTCAGGACGCAGCAGTGATGTTATGGTGCCGTCACACAGCACGATCTGGCCAGCGATGTCGGAAGCGATGCGCGGGTGCCCGCTCGCTTCCGACATCGCTGGCCAGCTGTCACACAGAATCGCTGCGGCCGGCGATGTCACACGGCGCAATCCAGCCTTATCGCAGGTCGCCGTTTGACAGGTTTACGGTTCTTCCCGTAAACCTATCAACCTGCGACCAGCGATAAAACGCGGTCGCGCCGCTCGTTTACACAGCGCGATATCGCTAGCGACATCGCTGATACGTCACTTTTTCGGCGATGTCGCTAGCGACGTCGCCAGGTGTAACAGCACCATTATGTGCAGGTATCGTTCACACAACCAGCGACTGATGCTTGTCAATGATGTGAATAGGAGAAATCATAAAGGAGCTCGTTATGGTGGTGTCACACAGAACGATGCAGCAGATTGCAGGATCGACATCGTCTGATGTGGGGTCCGGATCTCATATCTGCGATGTACGATCAGATCAGTTATCACTTGTAAGATCCACATGTCACACACAAACCCCTGACGTTTCAGCGATATCATTAATTATATCATAGCGTGTGATGGCTATCTATCTATCCTATCTATCTATCTATCTATCTATCTATCTATCTATCTATCTATCTATCTATCTTTTACACATTGAATCATATTTCTTTACCTCTATGCAATTTAATATTTATGTGATATGAATAGTAATGAAACTGATATGTATGACATGGGATAACAATATACATGAGATAGATGATAGATAAATGAATAGATAGATCGATAATAGATAGATGGGTAGATAAATATATACTAGATAGATAATAGATAAATAGAATTATAGCGCGTTTTCTTCTCTTCTGGATTTCTCTATAGGAGGTTTCCTCTCTGGAGCTGATGATGATTTATCCTTCTGCTTGTATTTGTTTCCTCTCTGGATATTTTCTTGCACAGGGATGGCTGGGGCTGAATTCTGCTTTTCACTTTTCTCTTTGATAATAGATATGAGATAGGACAATGCAGGACTGGTGCTGATATAATGGGGGACACTGAGCAAGTGATGGATCCAGAGGAGAGACTACAGGAGGGGGAGAAATAACAAAAGAGAAAGAAGATAATGGGGCCGAACAATCCCCCAGAACAATGCTGGAGAGGGTAATGATTACAGGAGGGGAGAGGGGCAGAGTGTGGGAATCAGCAGAGACCCCCAGAGGATGGCAGAGCTGCAGGAAGAGTCTGTCCTCTGTATGGGGTACTGCTGATGGGCTCACTGTGCTGAGGAGATGCTGATGGGCTCTCAGTGATGAGGGGATGCTGATGGGCTCCCTGTGCGGAGGGATGCTGATGGGCTCTCAGTGCTGAGGGGATGCTGATGGGTTCCCTGTGCTGAGGGGATGCTGACGGGCTCTCAGTGCTGAGGGGATGCTGATGGGCTCCCTGTGCTGAGGGGATGCTGATGGGCTCTCAGTGCTGAGGGGATGCTGATGGGTTCCCTGTGCTGAGGGGATGCTGACGGGCTCACTGTGCTGAGGGGATGCTGATGGGCTCTCAGTGCTGAGGGGATGCTGATGGGCTCCCTGTGCTGAGGGGATGCTGATGGGCTCCCTGTGCAAGGGGTTGTGGGCTGCTGATGGCATCCCTGTACTGGGGTTGTGCTGATAGGCTTCCTGTACTGGGAGTGTGCTGATAGGCTTCCTGTACTGGGGTGTGCTGATAGGCTTCCTGTACTGGGGGTGTGCTGATAGGCTTCCTGTACTGGGAGTGTGCTGATAGGCTCCCTGTACTGGGGACAGCTGATGGGCTCCCTGTACCTGGGGAATGCTGATGGGCTCCCTGTACTAGGAGGATACTGATGGGTTCCCTGTGCTGAGAGGATGCTGATGGGCTCTCAGTGCTGAGGGGATGCTGATGGGCTCCCTGTGCTGAGAGGATGCTGATGGGCTCTCAGTGCTGAGGGGATGCTGATGGGCTCTCAGTGCTGAGGGGATGCTGATGGGCTCCCTGTGCTGAGGGGATGCTGATGGGCTCCCTGTGCTGAGAGGATGCTGATGGGCTCTCAGTGCTGAGGGGATGCTGATGGGCTCCCTGTGCTGAGGGGATGCTGATGGGCTCTCAGTGCTGAGGGGATACTGATGGGCTCCCTGTGCTGAGGGGATGCTGATGGGCTCCCTGTGCTGAGAGGATGCTGATGGGCTCTCAGTGCTGAGGGGATGCTGATGGGCTCCCTGTGCTGAGGGGATGCTGATGGGCTCCCTGTGCAAGGGGTTGTGGGCTGCTGATGGCATCCCTGTACTGGGGTTGTGCTGATAGGCTCCCTGTACTGGGGATGTGCTGATAGGCTCCCTGTACTGGAGACAGCTGATGGGCTCCCTGTACCTGGGGAATGCTGATGGGCTCCCTGTACTAGGAGGATACTGATGGGTTCCCTGTGCTAGTGGGGCTGCTGATGGGCTCTCTGTACTGGGGTGCTGGTGTGTGATGGTACAGCAATGACCCCCATCAGAGGACCTAGCATGTGCAGCATGTATATGTAAGTCTACAATGTGATAGTGCCTACTTAGCTGTGTATCTAAGCCTACCATGTGATACCACCTACTTAGCTGTATATCTAAGCCTACCATGTGATACTATTTACTTAGCTGTGTGTATCTAAGCCTACCATGTGATACCACCTACTTAGCTGTATATCTAAGCCTACCATGTGATACTGCTTACTTAGCTGTGTGTGTATCTAAGCCTACCATGTGATACTGCCTACTTAGTTGTGTATCTAAGCCTACCATGTGATACTGCCTGCTTAGCTGTGTATCTAAGCCTACCATGTGATACCACCTACTTAGCTGTATATCTAAGCCTACCATATGATACTGCTTACTTAGCTGTATGTGTATCTAAGCCTACCATGTGATACTGCCTACTTAGTTGTGTATCTAAGCCTACCATGTGATACTGCCTGCTTAGCTGTGTATCTAAGCCTACCATGTGATACCACCTACTTAGCTGTATATCTAAGCCTACCATGTGATACTGCTTACCTAGCTGTGTGTGTACCTAAGCCTACCATGTGATACTGCCTGCTTAGCTGTGTATCTAAGCCTACCATGTGATACTGCCTACTTTGCTGTGTATCTAAGCCTACGATGTGATTCTGCCTACATAGCAGTCATTTAAAAAAACTGGCTTTTGAATGTAATCTTATCATGTGTGATAGTCTTTTTAGCTACTTTACCTTAGCCTAAATCATGAGGGATATAGTCTGCTGAGCATGGTATCTATATCTATCATGTGATACTGCCTCTTAGCCTCTGCATCTAAACCCATCATAAGTGATATTGTTAATTTAGCAATTGTATCTAAACTTATACATTGTAATACAATCTGCTGAAACAGTGCATCTAAGCCTATCCTGTGTAATACTGATTACTGAGCTTTATGTCTAAGGTAACATACTATCTGTTAGCCGTTCTATCTAAACTTATAATCATGTGTCATACTGTCTGCTGAGCTGTGTATCTAACCCTATCCTGTGTGATACTGTCTGCTGAGCTGTGTATCTAATCCTATCCTGTGTGATACTGTCTGCTGAGCTGTGTATCTAATCCTATCCTGTGTGATACTGTCTGCTGAGCTGTGTATCTAATCCTCTCCTGTGGGATACTGTCTGCTGAGCTGTGTATCTAATCCTCTCCTGTGGGATACTGTCTGCTGAGCTGTGTATCTAATCCTATCCGTGTGATACTGTCCTGCTAGCTGTGTATCTAATCCTATCCGTGTGATACTGTCCTACTATGCTGTGTATCTAATCCTATCCTGTGATTACTGCCTGCATAGCTGTGTATTAACCTACCTTAATACTGTCTGCTGACTGTGAATCTAATCCTATCATGTGTGATACTGTCTGCTGACTTTACTTAATCCTAATCATGGTGATATGTCTGCTGATCATGGTATCTAATCCTATCATGTGTGATACTGTCCTCTAGCTCTGATCTAATCCCTCTAAGTGATACTGTTAATCTAGCAATTGTATCTAAACTTTCATGTGTAATACAATCTGCTGAAACTGTGCATCTAAGCCTATCCTGTGTATACTGTTCTGAGCTTTATCTAATCTACGGTACATACTGTCTGCTGAGCCGTTCTATATAAATCCTATACAGTGTGATACTGTCTGCAGAGCTGTGTATCTAATCCTATACCGTGTGATACTGTCTGCTGAGCTGTGTATATAATCCTACTCCGTGTGATACTGTCTGCTGAGCTGTGTATCTAATCTATCCTGTGTGATACTGTCTGCTGAGCTGTGTATCTAATCCTATCCTGTGTGATACTGTCTACGAGCTGTTATCTAATCCTATCCAGTGTGAATACTGTCTGCTGAGCTGTGTATCTAATCCTATCCTGTGTGATACTGTCTGCTGAGCCGTGTATCTAATCCTGTCCTTGTGATACTGTCTGCTGAGCTGTGTATATAATCCTACTCCAGTGTGATACTGTCTCGAGCTGTGTATCTAATCCTATCTGTGTGATACTGTCTGCTGAGCTGTGTATTAATCCTATACTGTGTGATACTGTCTGCAGACTGTGTATCTAATCCTATCCTGTGTGATACTGTCTGCTGAGCTGTGTATCTAATCCTATCCTGTGTGATACTGTCTGCTGAGCTGTGCATCTAATCCTATCCTGTGTGATATTGTATGCTGAGCTGTGTATCTAATCCTATACCAGTGTGATACTGTCTGTGAACTGTGTATCTAATCCTATCCTGTGTGATACTGTCTGCTGAGCTGTGTATATAATCCTATACAGTGTGATACTGTCTGCTGAGCCTGTGTATCTAATCCTATCCTGTGTGATATGTCTCTGAGCTGTGTATCTAATCCTATACGTGTGATACTGTCTGCTGAACTGTGTATCTAATCCTATCCTAGTGTGATACTGTCTGCTGAGCTGTGTATATAATCCTATCCTGCGTGATACTGTCTGCTGAACTGTGTATCTAATCCTATACAGTGTGATACTGTCTGCTGAGCTGTGTATCTAATCCTATCCTGTGTGATACTGTCTGCTGAGCTGTGTATTAATCCTCTACAGTGTGATACTGTGTATCTAAGCTTTGTTAGGCTTCGTACAGTCTGTGCTGTCTGGGTAGATATCGGTACTCGGTGTGACTCTGTCGGGCGTCTCTGATGACTCAGTGTCCTATGAGAACATCACTGCCGGTTCCGTTCTCCTGCCTATACAAGTCTATGGGATCCTGGATGGATCTTGTGTGGAGCCTCCGATCCAGTAATCATCTGTTAGTTTGGATCCAACACAATCTATTGTGGGAGCACAATTTTGCTCATTTAGAAATAAGTGATTTCACAGGATCCGTTTTGTAACATTGGAGTCTATGGAGATGGGATCCAGTAACTGATCACTATTTATCTTCAATCTGAAACTGATTCAGTAAAAACTGGATCCTTTACAAATGAGAGAAAAACGGAGGATTAATAGCGATCAGTTACCGGATCCCTTCTCCATAGACTCCAATGTTAGAAAACGGATCCTGCAGAGATCAATTAACTGACAACAAACTTGTGATGCAAAATCAGATTGTGATGGATCCGATCTAACGGTGATAGTGGACATGTGATCCGTCATCTGCAGTTTATACACTGACGTGTGATTAGACGTCACGCGGATCACAATACGTTTTCTGCATCAATTCCAGACGTTTGTTCTCGCCCCAGAACTCCATCTGAGCAGTGATCTCACGGTCCTACTTTTAAAGGGAAACACACACAATAATTAGCATCACAGAGCAGGTTGCAGTGGATGAGGCTCAGTGGTGACATTGTGGTTTCAATATGAGGGGCCTCTCATGTGGGGGGGGGAATACACACGGGATCTATTATAATCACTACAGACAATTTGAAGTTTACAATGTTGGGGGGAAAGGCCGCCTGGGACATTATCAGTCTATGCAAGATGTTCAACCCCCCCCCCCCCCCCCCCTGTGCATGAACAAGGCAGGAGCCGGGGGCCACAGGGGCCCTCACTGACAAGTGGCCCTAGGGCAATTAAAGGGGCTATTCCATAATTTGCTGATGACTCCGATCTCACTGATGTCAGTGTCCTATTGTGATCCAGGGTGGTGAAGGGGTTAATAACAATATCCCCTGGATCCGGGCATTAGGGTGCTGAGGTCTATTTCCCTGGTGGTTCCAGGGCTCAGAAGATCTGCTGTCTCCTCCAGTAATCCTGGAGTACTGAGAGGTGCCAGTCCCATTAGCAAAATGGCTAATTCATTATCTATGGTGATCACAGGAAGATCTATGCATCTTATCTATTATCTATTCCTCTATCACTCTGTTATTATCTATTATTATTATTATTATTATTATCTATCTATCTATCTATCTATCTATCTATCTATTATCCTTTCCTTCTTTCTTTCCCTCCTTCCTTCCTTGCTTTGTTCTCCTTCTTTCTTTCTTTCTTTCTTTCTTTCTTCTTTCTTCTTTCTTTCTTTCTTTCTTTCTTCTCTTTCTTCCTTTCTTTCTTCTTCCTTCCTCACCTTCCTTCCTCCCATCCTTCCTCACCTTCCTTCCTCCCTCTTTCCTTCCTTCCTCCCTTCTTCCCCTCCTTCC
This sequence comes from Allobates femoralis, assembly GCA_033576535.1. Classification (NCBI taxonomy): domain Eukaryota; kingdom Metazoa; phylum Chordata; class Amphibia; order Anura; family Aromobatidae; genus Allobates; species Allobates femoralis. The sequence continues at coordinate 733,526,140 of JARQOC010000002.1, forward strand.
CTCACCTTCCTCACCTCCTTTCCTTCTTCCTTCCTTCCTTCCTTCCTTCCTCACTTCCTTCCTTCCTTCCTTCCTCACTCTCCTTCCTTCCTTCCTTCCTTCCTTTTCTCCCTTCCTTCCTTCCTCACTCTCTCCCTCCTTCCTTCCTCCTTCCTTCCTTCCTTCCTCCCTCCCTCCCTTCCTTCCTTCCTTCCTTCCTTCCTCACCTCCCTTCCTTCCTTCCTTCTTCCCCTCCTTCCTTCCTTCCTTCCTTCCTCACCTTCCTTCCTCCTTCCTTCCTTCTTCCCTCCCTCTTCCTTCTCTCCCATCCTTCCTTCCTTCCTCTCCTTCTTCCCCTCCTTCCTTCCTCACCTTCCTCCTTCCTTCCTTCCTTCTCCTCCTCCTTCCTCCCCTTCCTTCCTCTCATCCTTACTTCCTTTCCTCCCTTCCTTCCCTCCTTCCTTCCTCCCTCCTTCCTCACTTCCTTCCTTCCTCACCTTCCTTCCTTCCTTCCTTCCTCACCTTCCTTCCTCCCTCCTTCCTTCCTTCCTCCCTTCTTCCTCCTCCCTTCCTTCCTTCCTTCCTTCCTCCTTCCTTCCTTCCTCCCCCCTTCCTTCCTTCCTTCCTCACCTCCCTTCCTCCCTCCCTTCCTTCCTACCTTCCTCCTCCCTTCCTCCCTTCCTTCCTTCCCTCTCCTCCTCCTTCCTTCCTTCCTTCCTTCCTCCCTTCCTTCCTTCCCCTTCCTCCCTTCCTTCCTCCCTTCCTTCCTTCCTTCCTTCCTTCCTTCCTTCCTTCCTTCCCTCCCTTCCTTCCTTCTTTCCTCACCTTCCTTCTTCCTCCTCCCTTCCTTCCTTCCTCTCCTTCCTTCACTTCCTTCTTCCTCACCTTCCTCCTTCCTTCCTTCCTCCCTTCCTTCCTTCTCTTCCTCCCTTCCCCCCTTCCTTCCTTCCTTCCTTCCTCCCTCCCTTCCTTCCTCCCTTCCTTCCTCCCTTCCTTCCTTCCTTCCCTCCTTCCATCCCCTCCTTCCTTCCTTCCTCCCTCCTTCCTCCTCCTCCTCTCCTTCCTCCCTTCCTTCCTTCCCCTTCCTTCCTTCCTTCCTCCCTTCCTTCCTTCTCTCCCTCCTTCCTCCCTTCTTCCTCACTTCCTTCCTCCCATCCTTACTTCCTTTCTCCCTTCTTCCCCTCCTTCCTTCTTCCTTCCTTCCTCCTCTCCTTCCTTCCTTCCTTCCTCCCTTCTCTCCCCTCCTTCCTTCCTTCCTTCCTTCCTCACCTTCCTTCCTTCCTTCCTTCCTTCCCCTCCTTCCTCCCTTCCTTCCTTCTCCTCCCCGCCTTCCTCCCTTCCTTCCTTCTCCCTTCCTTCCTCCCTCCTTCCTTCCTCCCTCCTTCCTTCCTTCCCCTTCCCTCCTTCCTTCCTTCCTCCCCCTCCTTCCTTCCTTCCTTCCTCCCCTCCCTTCCTTCCTTCCTTCCTTCCTCACCTCCCCTTCCTTCCTTCCTTCCCTCCCTTCCTTCCTCTCTCCTTCCTTCCTTCCTTCCTTCCTTCCTTCCTCCCCTCCTCCTTCCTTCCTTCCTCCCCCCCCTTCCTCCTTCCTTCCTTCCTCCTCCCTTCCTTCCTTCCTCACCTTCCTCCTCCTTCTCCTTCCTTCCTTCCTTCCTTCCTTCCTCCTTCCTCCCTTCCTTCCTTCCTCCCTCCCTTCATTCCTTCTTTCCTCACCTTCCTTCTTCCCCTGCTTCCTCCCTCCCTTCCTCCCTCCCTTCCTTCCTTCCTTCCTTCCTCCCCTCCTTCCTTCCTTCCTCCCTTCCTTCCTTCTTTCCTTCCTCCCTCCACCCCTTGCTTCCTTCCTCCCTTCCTTCCTCCCTTCCTTCCTCCCTTCCTTCCTCCCTTCCTTCCTCCCTTCCTTCTTCCCTTCCTTCCTTCCTCCCCTTCCTCCCTTCCTTCCTTCCTTCCTTCCTCCCCTTCCTTCCTCCCTTCCTTCCTTCCTCCCTTCCTCCGCGCTGTAAATGTGACAGGTGTCCATGTGTAGGACTGTGGCTGGACACAGACTGTAGGGGTTTGTTCACACAGAGGATTGTTCTTTTAAGGTCCTCAGAAGTGACCGCTTCTCTAGTGGAGCCTCTTCAGGAAATCTCCTCTTTCTTTGGGATTTTTGGAAGATTTTCTTAATTGGCTGAAAGTTTTTGAAGAGTTTTAGAATCTTATTTTCAGCGTTTTGATTGGACGGTGCCGGGTTTGGAGCGGATTCCACCACGTGGAGCCTTTCACCAGATGTGACTTGAACTTTCCTGTTTACAAAACAGATGTTTTTTCCAACTTAAAAAAACACTGAAAAGACTGAAAACGACTGAAGGTCTGGAACAGCCCAGAGGCTTTACAATGGGGAGAGAAGAGTCTTTCATGCTTTTTTTTTGTGTATTTTCCAACATTGTTTGGACCAGAACAAAAACCTTAAAAACACTGCTGCATCTGACAAACCAACTGTGCTGCATTGAACTTTATTCAGCTCGCTGCATCTGACAGGCTCAGCTTGCTAAATCTGGCAACTCGCTCTCTGCTTAACAAACTCAACTGTAAATCGACAAATCAGCCTGTAAGATCTGACAAAGCTCAGTGGCATTACAAGTAGTCTGTAAATGAGAAACTCATGCTCTACTGCATTTTACAAATTAGTTTGACAACAAACCAAAAACCTACCAAAACTCAGACTTTTTGCTGCATCTGACAGACCAAACTCCCCGCTCTACTGCATCTAACAAACTACAGCTAAAGCTGCAATCTTAAACAAACTCAGCTCTGCTGTGCACTCTCTAAAGCAACACTCAGCTATGTTAACAACTCCTTGACACACAAACTCAGCTTACTGCATCACAACCAGCTACTGCATCTAAAATCACCCATCTCAAACTCACCTCTGCATCTAACACCACATTACACTGACAAACTCTACTGTTACAAAAGCAATTCTGCACCCTCTGCACAACTCAGCGCTGCTGCATCTGGGAAACTCAGCTCTCCTGTGACTGATAACCTCATCTATATTGCATATGACCAACTCAGCTCTGCTACATCTGACAAACGCAATTCTGCATCTGACAAATTCAGCTCTACTGCATCTGAGAAAAGCATCCTCCTGAATCATCTGTGTGGAGCAGACCCTCGTGTGCTGCACATCCAGCTGTCTTGTCCCACAGGAGCTGCGGCTGCTAATAATCATCTCTCTATTTATTCTATTGCACTCTCCTAATTAGTACGGCCATACTGTGGGGTGCGGGAGGCTCAGCGCTGTCACTGCAGAAGCCGGTGTTAGCGATGGCCGGGCATTATATGGCTGTATCACTTATACCTCACTGTACATACGGCACCATTACTTGTTCCATATCTATTGCTATCATGTATAGTCAGTGTTTGGTCATTGTGTGGTAGTATTATGTGTGCACTGGATGATGGCATTACAACATTACTGTATTCTGTGATGTGAACCTTGTTTTGTGATATTATTTGATCATTGTATGTTGGTATTCAGGGCCGGTTTAAGGCAAAGTGGGGCCCTGGGCAAAAGGTTAAAGTGGGCCCTAACATGTACAAGCGCCGGATTCAGACTGGAGAATGAGCGCGATCTATAATATTCAGGACATTCAGCGCTTGTTTCCAGACTTTTTACACAGGATGATGAAGATTGATGGGAGCAGAGCAATCACCGGTAGAGGAATCTGTCCTTACAGGATCATGTTATCGGCAGCACTTCTGCAGTTTGCAGTCGGTGATGTGCTGCCGAGAGCAAGGATTTCTGTTCCTCTATAAACATAAAATCACCCGATGATGAGCCGCATTTTGCTCGTTTGTTGGGCGATTGCCGACCTGTTTACACCTAGGAACGCTCATCTGTGCTGCTGGGATTTATACATGTAGATGTTAAATACACACAACACACGGTATGTGACACAAACATTATATATTACACGTATACACCGAGCACACACACATAGACACACACATATATGAATGCACGGAGCTCACACACACAGACACACACATATATGTATACACTGAGCACACACACAAAGACACACACATATATGTATACACCGATCACACACACATAGACACACATGTATGTATACACCGAGCACACACACATAGACACACATGTATGTATACACCGAGCTCACACACACAGACCACACATATATGTATACACTGAGCACACACACAAAGACACACACATATATGTATACACCGATCACACACACATAGACACACATGTATGTATACACCGAGCACACACACACAGACACACACATATATGTATACACCGAGCACACACACATAGACTCACACATATATGTATACACTGAGCACACACACACATAGACACACACATATATGTATACACCGAGCACACACACACATAGACACACACATATATGTATACACCGATCACACACACATAGACACACATGTATGTATACACCGAGCACACACACACAGACACACACATATATGTATACACCGAGCACACACACATAGACTCACACATATATGTATACACCGAGCACACACACACATAGACACACACATATATGTATACACCGAGCACACACACACATAGACACACACATATATGTATACACCGAGCTCAGACACACAGACACACACATATATGAATACACCGAGCTCAGACACACAGACACACACATATATGTATACACCAAGCACACACACACAGACACACATATGTATACACCGAGCACACACACATATATGTATACACCGAGCACACACACATAGAACACACACATATGTGTATACACCGAGCACACACACACAGACACACATATATGTATACACCGAGCACACACACATATATGAATACACCGAGCACACACACACAGACACACACATATATGTATACACCAAGCACACACACATAGACACACACATATATGTATACACCAAGCACACACACACATAGACACACACATATATGTATACACCGTGCACACACACATAGACACACACATTTATGTATACACCAAGCACACACACACACATAGACACCCACATATATGTATACACCGAGCACACACACATAGACACACACATATGTGTATACACCGAGCACACACACACAGACACACACATATATGTATACACCGAGCACACACACATATATGTATATACCGAGCACACACACACAGACACACACATATATGTATACACCGAGCACACACGCATAGACACACACACATATATGTATACACCGAGCACACACACATAGACACACACATATGTGTATACACCGAGCACACACACACAGACACACACATATATGTATACACCGAGCACACACACATATATGTATACACCGAGCACACACACACAGACACACACATATATGTATACACCAAGCACACACACATAGACACACACATATATGTATACACCGAGCAACAACACATGACACACAATATGTATACACAGCCACACACATAGACACACACATATATGTATACACCAAGCACACACACACATAGACACCACATATATGTATAACACCGATGACACCACTATATACACGAGCACACACACACTATATGTATACACCGAGCACACACACATATAGACATCACATATACAGTCATGGCCAAAAGTATTGACACCCCTGCAATTCTGTCAGATAATACTCAGTTTCTTCCTGAAAATGATTGCAATCACAAATTCTTTGGTATTATTATCTTCATGTAATTTGTCTTCAATGAAAAAACACAAAAGAGAATGAAGCAAAAAGCAAAACATTGATCATTTCACACAAAACTCCAAAAATGGACCGGACAAAAGTATTGGCACCCTCAGCCTAATACTTGGTTGCACAACCTTTAGCCAAAATAACTGCGATCAACCGCTTCCGGTAACCATCAATGAGTTTCTTACAATGCTCTGCTGGAATTTTAGACCATTCTTCTTTGGCAAACTGCTCCAGGTCCCTGATATTTGAAGGGCGCCTTCTCCAAACTGCCATTTTACATCTCTCCACAGGTGTTTCTAAGGGATTCAGGTCTGGACTCATTGCTGCCACCTTAGAAGTCTCCAGTGCTTTTTCTCAAACTATTTTCTAGTGCTTTTTGAAGTGTGTTTTGGGTCATTGTTCTGCTGGAAGACCCATGACCTCTGAGGGAGACCCAGCTTTCTCACACTGGGCCCTACATTATGCTGCAAAATTTGTTGGTAGTCTTCAGACTTCATAATGCCATGCACACGGTCAAGCAGTCCAGTGCCAGAGACTGCAAAGCAACCCCAAAACATCAGGGAACCTCCGCCATGTCTGACTGTAGGGACCGTGTTCTTTTCTTTGAATGCCTCTTTTTTTTCCCTGTAAACTCTATGTTGATGCCTTTGCCCATAAAGCTCTACTTTTGTCTCATCTGACCAGAGAACATTCTTCCAAAACGTTGTAGGCTTTCTCAGGTAAGTTTTGGCAAACTCCAGCCTGGCTTTTTATGTCTCGGGGTAAGAAGTGGGGTCTTCCTGGGTCCTCTACCATACAGTCCCTTTTCATTCAGACACCGACAGATAGTACGGGGTGACACTGTTGTACCCTCGGACTGCAGGGAAGCTTGAACTTGTTTGGATGTTAGTCGAGGTTCTTTATCCACCATCCGCACAATCTTGCGTTGAAATCTCTCATCAATTTTTCTTTTCCGTCCACATCTAGGGAGGTTAGCCACAGTGCCATGGGCTTTAAACTTCTTGATGACACTGCGCACGGTAGACACAGGAACATTCAGGTCTTTGGAGATGGACTTGAAGCCTTGAGATTGCTCATGCTTCCTCACAATTTGGTTTCTCAAGTCCTCAGAGAGTTCTTTTATTCTTTCTTTCCTCCATGCTCAATGTGGTACACACAAGGACACAGGACAGAGGTTGAGTCAACTTTAATCCATGTCAACTGGCTGCAAGTGTGATTTAGTTATTGCCAACCCCTGTTAGGTGCCACAGGTAAGTTACAGGTGCTGTTAATTACACAAATTAGAGAAGCATCACATGATTTTTCTAACAGTGCCAATACTTTTGTCCACCCCCTTTTTTTATGTTTGGTGGAATTATATCCAATTTGGCTTTAGGACAATTCTCTTTTGTGTTTTTTCATTGAAGACAAATTAAATGAAGATAATAATACCAAAGAATTTGTGATTGCAATCATTTTCAGGAAGAAACTGAGTATTATCTGACAGAATTGCAAGGGTGTCAATACTTTTGGCCACAACTGTAGAGCTGCAGTGTAAAGCACAGTCATTGATGGAAGTTGAGATCACTAGAGCGGAGCTGCAGTGTAAAGCACAGTCACTGATGTAAGATGACATCATTAGAGTAGAGCAGAGCTGCAGTGTAAAGCACAGTCACTGATGGAAGGCCTGAACTACTTCCTATGTAGGTTGGCTCAACCTAGCTGTTGGCTGTGTAGCAACCCTTTGGGTTGCATTCGGCGTGTGCAGCATCTGGTCACATGATGGTGATGATGTCTGGATGTTTCTTGTGTGTGGCATGCCTAAATGATTGTCCGCCGAACTTTGCCAGTGTTCCAGGAGACTGAACACAACCCCTTTGTTGTTAGGTGGCAGACACACATCTATGACTATCTGTATTGTATGGCTGCCCTCAGTCTCACTGGCCGTGGAATATTGCGCAAGTAACTGGTCAGATTACGGGCAAACGATTCTTCCACATCATCATGAGCTGTGGGCACTCCATCCTCCCGGACACCTTTGTGAGCATCGTGGCTATGATCCCTAATGGGTGGCTCACTTTGCCGCCTTGACTCCCTGGAGATGCCAAGGGGGATATAGGCTGCGGCACAATCCCAGTCCAACTATGTCCGGCGTCCCCTGAATGTTGCAGTCTTGCAACGGCTGCAGCTTCCACATATAAAGCCACATCTGGTGGACATGAAGATGCCAACTGCATTGGTAAAATATGACAACACATACGTTCCAAGCCCCAAGAAATGACTACATGACAGCACTAACTATGTTACATTGCACAATGATGACCGTAATATTTACCAAGATTGTTTTGGACATTCCTCGACCTGCTGTCCTCACAGGTGAAGAGCTGTTTTGTAATGTGGATCCAGCAGGACGGCTTCTTCCTCCGGTCTGGATTGCCAGCCTGTCTTGGGTCCCACAATTCTGGCCTCTCCTGGACCAGTTCAATCATAGACTCCACATTGATGTTGTGGGCCATGGTCCTCACATCTGCAGAGGTGTGATCGCTGAACTAGGCACAGCTTGGCACACAGCTACCTCCTGGTTCTGGTGTACTCGCCTCATTTACAATACCCTTCCTTCCTTCCAATTGCTGCAGCTGGCTAAAAAATGCATCTGAGTCGGATGGTCAGTGTGCGGTCCGTGATCTTGTCGGACCCATAGACTTGCACTGGTGAGTCTCACACGTGAATCGCAGACTGTCGCAGCATGTTGCGATTTGTTTCTCGTCCATTATCCGGATGAGAAAAAACATCCGACACTTGCCATTGTGCTCTCAGACATTGAGTAACATTGGTCTGATAGCAATGCAAGAATAACACGCAGTGCAGTCGTCCGAATTTCACGCCAGTGTGTCCGTACCCTAAAGCACAGTCACTGATGGAAAATGAGATCACTAGAGCAGAGCTGCAGTGTAAAGCACAGTCACTGATGGAAAATGAGATCACTAGAGCAGAGCTGCAGTGTAAAGCACAGTCACTGATGGAAGATGAGATCACTAGAGCAGAGCTGCAGTGTAAAGCACAGTCACTGATGGAAGATGAGATCACTAGAGCAGAGCTGCAGTGTAAAGCACAGTCACTGATGGAAGATGAGATCACTAGAGCAGAGCTGCAGTGTAAAGCACAGTCACTGATGGAAGATGAGATCACTAGAGCAGAGCTGCAGTGTAAAGCACAGTCACTGATGGAAGATGAGATCACTAGAGCAGAGCTGCAGTGTAAAGCACAGTCACTGATGGAAGATGAGATCACTAGAGCAGAGCTGCAGTGTAAAGCACAGTCACTGATGGAAGATGAGATCACTAGAGCAGAGCTGCAGTGTAAAGCACAGTCACTGATGGAAGATGAGATCACTAGAGCAGAACTGCAGTGTAAAGCACAGTCACTGATGGAAGATGAGATCACTAGAGCAGAGCTGCAGTGTAAAGCACAGTCACTGATGGAAGATGAGATCACTAGAGCAGAGCTGCAGTGTAAAGCACAGTCACTGATGGAAGATGAGATCACTAGAGCAGAGCTGCAGTGTAAAGCACAGTCACTGATGGAAAATGAGATCACTAGAGCAGAGCTGCAGTGTAAAGCACAGTCACTGATGGAAAATGAGATCACTAGAGCAGAGCTGCAGTGTAAAGCACAGTCACTGATGGAAGATGAGATCACTAGAGCAGAGCTGCAGTGTAAAGCACAGTCACTGATGGAAGATGAGATCACTAGAGCAGAGCTGCAGTGTAAAGCACAGTCACTGATGAAAGATGAGATCACTAGAGCAGAGCTGCAGTGTAAAGCACAGTCACTGATGAAAGATGAGATCACTAGAGCAGAGCTGCAGTGTAAAGCACAGTCACTGATGAAAGATGAGATCACTAGAGCAGAGCTGCAGTGTAAAGCACAGTCACTGATGTAGATGAGATCACTAGAGAAGAGGAAGAGGGACTAAGCAGCAGCCTAATCCCATAAAGGGGTTGTCACAACATCTTCAAAGAATAGAATGTAAAATGCTTGTAAAATAAAGGTAATGTTCCCCAACCTGGCCCTCTTAAGGTACCGTCACATGTGGCAATTTGCTGGTTGCAGTGAAATCATGGACACATTGTTCTATCTTGTTGCTGTGTACAAATGTAACAATGTGTCCATGATTTCACTGCAACCAGCAAATTGCAAGCAATATTGCTGTGTGTGATGGTACCTGTAGACGGTGAGCCCTCGCGGACAGGGTCCTCTCCCCTCCTGTACCTGTACGACTTGATTGTCCATATATATTGTACTTGTCCTTGTCTGCCCTTTGCAAATGAATAGCGCCATGGTATCTAATGGCGCTATATAAATAATAATAATAACAATAGTAATAATTTGCCTCATCAACACTGTTCTCCATTCCCAAGAGCATAGAAATTCTGAGAATGTTCTAGTTGTCTAGGTTACCGACCACCTGTGCAGGGTATCAGAGGTGGCCAATATCTAGGCAATGAGCACAGTGCTTACAACCTCTTTCCTAAAGAGCTTGTAAGTGCTGCCATGAGGCTGAATGGATGGACGGTTGGCTGCGGCCAGTGTCTGTCCCCACTGCTGTAAATAGATCTGTGAAACCTGAATACGTAAATGCTGGACCAGACCTCCTCACCTCCGCTGTGTCCTGATCACTGACAGGTGGGAAGACAAAAGGGGGCGCTATATATATGTATATCACATGTCATGGCTGGAAGTGTCGGCACCTTGAAACTGTTGCAGAAAATGCAGTTTTTCTCCCATATTATTATCACAATCCCCCATATGTTGTTATACACAGGATTATTTCCTTTGTGTGAATTTGAACAATACCAAAAAAAAAAAACTTAGAAAAAAAGGCAAATGGACAAAATTTCCCACAAAACTCCAAAAATGTCCCGGACACAATTGTCCCCCTCCTGTTAATATTTGTTTCCCCCTTTGTAATAAATCCCAGCCCTCAGTCTCCTCCTATACCCTCCACAAGCTTCTTCTCCTCCTGCAGTGTCTCCTCTTCTTTATAATCTGCTCCCGATCTCTCGTCTTCTCCCAATTTTCAGATCTCTCCAGATCAATGGGATTTTGTTCCGGACTCATTGCTGCCCCTTCAGATCTCTCCACAGGGGATCAATGAGATTTAGATCCGGTCATTGCCGCCACTTCAGATCTCTCCACAGGGGATCAATGAGATTTAGATCCGGTCATTGCCGCCACTTCAGATCTCTCCACAGGGGATCAATGAGATTTAGATCCGGTCATTGCCGCCACTTCAGATCTCTCCACAGGGGATCAATGAGATTTAGATCCGGTCATTGCCGCCACTTCAGATCTCTCCACAGGTGATCAATGGGATTTAGATCCGGTCATTGCTGACACTTCACATCTCTTCAGCGCTTTGTTTCCTCCATTTCTGGGGCTTCTTGATGTTTGGGGTCATTGTCCTGCTGGAGACCCATGACCTAGGACGCCCCCAGCTTTCTGACACTGGATCTACATTGTCACCCAAAATCCTCTGGGATCTTCCGATTATTATTATTCTTATTATTATTTCTATAGCACCATTAATTCCATGGTGCTGTACATAGTAACATAGTAACATAGATTTTAAGGTTGAAGGAAGACTTTAAGTCCATCTAGTTCAACCCATAGCCTAACATGTCTTGCACACAGTCAAGACCCCCAATGCCAGAGGCAGCAAAACACCTAAAATATCTCTGACATATGTGACTGTAGGTCCTGTGCTCTTTTCTCTGACCTCCCCATATGTGACTGTAGGTCCTGTGCTCTTTTCTCTGACCTCCCCCATATGTGACTGTAGGTCCTGTGCTCTTTTCTCTGACCTCCTCCATATGTGACTGTAGGTCCTGTGTTCTTTTCTCTGACCTCCCCAATATGTGACTGTAGGTCCTGAGCTCTGACCTTCCCCATATGTGACTGTAGGTCCTGTGCTCTTTTCTCTGACCTCCCCATATGTGACTGTAGGTCCTGTGTTCTTTTCTCTGACCTCCCCAATATGTGACTGTAGGTCCTGAGCTCTTTCTCTGACCTTCCCCATATGTGACTGTAGGTCCTGTGTTCTTTTCTCTGCCCTCCCCCATATGTGACTGTAGGTCCTGTGCTCTTTTCTCTGACCTCCCCCATATGTGACTGTAGGTCCTGTGCTCTTTTCTCTGACCTCCCCCATATGTGACTGTAGGTCCTGTGTTCTTTTCTCTGCCCTCCCCCATATGTGACTGTAGGTCCTGTGCTCTTTTCTCTGACCTCCCCCATATGTGACTGTAAGTCCTATGCTCATTTGTCTGACCTCCCCTATATGTGACAATAGGTCCTGAGCTCTTTTCTCTGACCTCCCCCATATGTGACTGTAGGTCCTGTGCTCTTTTCTCTGACCTCCTCCATATGTGAATGTAGGTCTTGTGCTCTTCTCTCTAACCTCCCCCATATGTGACTGTAGATCCTGTGTTCTTTTCTCTTTCCTCCACCATATGTGACTGTAGGTCCTGTGCTCTTTTCTCTGACCTCCCCATATGTGACTGTAGATCCTGTACTCTTTTCTCTGACCTCCCCCATATGTGACTGTAGGTCCTGTGTTCTTTTATCTGCCCTCCCCATATGTGACTGTAGGTCCTGACCTCTTTTCCCTGACCTCCCCCATATGTGACTGTAGATCCTGTGCTCTTTTCTCTGACCTCCCCCATATGTGACTGTAGGTCCTGTGCTCTTTTCTCTGACCTCCTCCATATGTGAATGTAGGTCTTGTGCTCTTTTCTCTGCCCTCCCCCATATGTGACTGTACGTCCTGTGTTCTTTTCTCTGACCTCCCCAATATGTGACTGTAGGTCCTGTGCTCTTTTCTCTGACCTCCCCCATATGTGACTGTAGGTCCTGTGTTCTTTTCTCTGCCCTCCCCCATATGTGACTGTAGGTCCTGTGCTCTTTTCTCTGACCTCCCCCATATGTGACTGTAAGTCCTATGCTCATTTGTCTGACCTCCCCTATATGTGACAATAGGTCCTGAGCTCTTTTCTCTGACCTCCCCCATATGTGACTGTAGGTCCTGTTTTCTTTTCTCTGACCTCCTCCATATGTGACTGTAGATCCTGTGCTCTTTTCTCTGACCTCCCCCATATGTGACTGTAGGTCCTGTGCTCTTTTCTCTGTTGGCCTCATTCTGTTTTCGGTAAACAATAGAATGATGCACTTTACCAAAAAGCTCTATCTTGCCTCATCTGTCCACAAGACGCTTTCCCTGAAGGATTTTGGTTTCTCATGTACATTTTGTTTTTTTCTGTCTCGGTGTCAGCAGTGGGTCCTGCTGCGTCACCTACGTAACATTTCATGTCATTCATATGTGGATGGATAGTTTGCGGTGACACTTATGCCCTCTGAGCCTGCAGGATGGCTTGAATTTCTTTGGAACTTGATTGAGGCTTATTCACCATCCAGACTATCCCACAGTACAACCGTTCATCAATTTGTTTGCCATCCACGTTCAGGGAGATTAGCTACAGTGCCATGGGATGTAAACGTCTTGATAATGTTGCAAACTATGGACAAAGGAACATCAAGATCTCTGGAGATGGACTTGTAACCTTAAGATTGTTGATATTTTTCAGCAATGTGGGTTCTCCAGTCCTCAGACAGTTCTCTCCTCTTTCTGTCTCTCATGCTTAGTGTGGCACACGAAATGTAGAGATTGAGACAACTTCTCCCCTTTTTATCTGGTTTCAGGTGTGATTTTCATATTGCCCGCACCTGTTACTGCCACTGGAGAGTGTGAAGGAGCATCACATGCTGGAAACTAACTTGATTACCCACAATTTATTCCTGCCCACACAGCTGTTGTCTGTTAAAGTGTTGGTGCAGGTAGCAATTAAGGAGGAAACTGAAATTGAGGGTGTGCAGGGTGGAGGGGTCTCTATCCTACTTAGGGATGTTGATGGGGCTGAGGACAGAGACTCCTGATCCTTCTTTACTATGGAAGGAGGTCATTTGTTAGGATCCACCTTTAATCTTCTCTTAAAGGCACAGTTGGAGATGTAAGATATGCTGCAGTTGATGGGAACGTGTATCCACACCTATAGATACAGCAGGGAGCAATCTACATCAAAGCTGAAAGGGCAGAGGGCATCATGAAAAGGGGCAAAGGATTTAGGAACCTCAATGATCGCCCCCTGCATGCGTCTGCTGAAAACTCTTCTTTCTGCCAGGTACTATCTAATCCTATCCTGTGTGATACAGTCTGCTGAGCTGTGTATCTAATCCTATAGTGTGATACTGACTGCTGAGCTGTGTATCTAATCCTACCCTGTGTGATACTGTCTGCTGAGCTGTGTATGTAATCCTATCCTGTGTGATACTGTCTGCTGAGCTGTGTATCTAATCCTCTCCTGTGTGATACAGTCTGCTGAGCTGTGTATCTAATCCTCTCCTGTGTGATACTGTCTGCTGAGCTGTGTATCTAATCCTATCCTGTGTGATACTGTCTGCTGAGCTGTGTATCTAATCCCATCCTGTGTGATACAGTCTGCTGAGCTGTGTATCTAATTCTATCCTGTGTGATACTGTCTGCTGAGCTGTGTATCTAATCCTCTCCTGTGTGATACTGTCTGCTGAGCTGTGTATCTAATCCTGTCCTGTGTGATACTGTCTGCTGAGCTGTGTATCTAATCCTATCCTGTGTGATACTGTCTGCTGAGCTGTGTATCTAATCCTATCCTGTGTGATACTGTCTGCTGAGCTGTGTGTCTAATCCTATCCTGTGTGATACTGTCTGCTGAGCTGTATCTAATCCTATCCTGTGTGATACTGTCTGCTGAGCAGTGTATCTAATCCTATCCTGTGTTATACTGACTGCTGAGCTGTGTATCTAATCCTATCCTGTGTGATACTGTCTGCTGAGCAGTGTATCTAATCCTATCCTGTGTGATACTGTCTGCTGAGCTGTGTATCTAATCCTATCCTGTGTGATACTGTCTGCTGAGCTGTGTATCTAATCCTATTTTATGTGATACTGTCTGCTGAGCTGTGTGGCCGTGTCTGGTACTGTAGGTAAAGACAAGTCAATATGAAGCTATCACTCTACTGGGGGTCACAAGGTTCGGACATCACTGGTTAAAAAACATTTTTCAATAGAATTCTAAAAATTTGCCTCCATAATAGTCCACAAAAAAATACAAACCATCCTGCGGTTCAATCTGCAAGTTGTTTCAAGACTTTACGAAAACATCTAAAAATATCCGGATAGATTGCCAAGAACGTTCTGAAAGACAAATGACGAGCGCGGGGGCCAGACACTCACACAAAGTGAACGGACTGATAAATTAAAGGAACAGGAGGGCAAAGGCTCACAATCAGCAAGAAAAGTACTGAAATAGGGAACGTAACCCCAAAAATGTTGGCACCTCCTTAAAATTGTGGATAAACAACTTTGTATCCTGTATGTGACGTTCGTTCACACTCATCTGTGGCAATTACCAGGTGTGGGCAATATGAAAATCACACCTGAAACCACATAAAAAGGGGAGAAGTTGCCTCAGTTTTTGCATTCTGTGAGTGTGTGCGCCACACTAATCATGGAGAGCAGAAAGAGGAGGAGAGAACTGGAGAACTAAAATTGTTGACAAATATCAACAATCTCAAGGTTACAAGCCCATCTCCAGAGATCTTGATGTTCTTTTGTGTATGGTGCGTAACATAAACAAGACGTTTACAACCCATGACACTGTAGCTAATCTCCCTGGAAGTGTTCAGCAGAGAAAAAACTCGATCAAAAGATTGCAAAGCAGGATAGGCCGGATGGTGGATAAGCCCCAATATGTTTCCAAAGAAATAATGCCCAAAATCAGCAAGAAAAGTACTGAAATAGGGAATGTTACCCCCCAAATTGTTGCCTCCTGTCCAAAATTGTGTGTAAACAACCTTGTTTTCAGCATGCGATGATCGTTCACTGTCATCTGCGGCAACTAACAGATGTGGGCAATATGAAAATCACACCTGAAACCAGATTAAAAGGGGAAAAGGGGAGACGTTGCCTCAATCGTTGCATTGTGTCTGTGTGTGCCACACGAAGCATGGAGAACAGAAAGAGAAGGAGAGAATTGTCTGAGGACGACAGCCAATATTGTTTAAAATATCAACAATCTCAAGGTTACAAATCCATCTCCAAAGATCTTGATGTTCCTTTGTCCATGGTGCGCAATATAATCAAGAAGGTTACAACCCATGGCACTGTAGATAATCTCCCTGAACATACACAGCAGAAAGAAATTGATGAAAGGTTGTAACGCAGGATAGTTCAGATGGTAAATAAGCCCCAATTAAGTTTCACAGAAATTCAAGCTATCCTGCAGGCTGTGGGGGCATCATTGGCAGCGCAAACTATCTGTCCACATGTGAATGACATGAAACACTTTGGAGGAGTCCCAGGAGGACCCACTGCTGACACAGACAGAAAAAAGCCCCAATCAAGTTCCAAAGAAATTCAGGTCATCCTGCAGTCTCAAGGTGCATCAGTGACCGCATGAACTATCCGTCCACATGTGAATTACATGAAACGCTATAGAGGAGAGCCAGAAGGACCCACTGCTTACACAGAGATAGCAAAAAGCCACAATCAAGTTCCAAAGAAATTCAGCTCACCCTGCGGTGTCAGGGGGCATCCGTGGCAGCGCAAACTATCCGTCCACATGTGAATGACATGAAACACTATGGAGGAGTCCTAGGAGGACCCACTGCTGACACAGGCAGAAAAAAGCGCCAATCAAGCTCCAAAGAAATTCAGGTCATCCTGCAGTCTCAAGGTGCATCGGTGTCAGCATGAACTATCCGTCCACATGTCAATGACATGAAACGCTATGGAGGAGAGCCAGGAGATCCCACTGTTGACACTGAGACAGAAGAAAGCATCAATCAAGTTCCAAAGAAATTCAAGTCATTCTGCAGTCTCAGGGAGCATCAGTGTCAGCGCAATCTATACACATAATACACAGACCTCAATGGTTCAGTATGTAATGTGCTCCCTCTAGTGGTGGCTAAATGTAACAAGAACTTTCTATATTTATATGAATGTATATATTCTAAGGGAGGAGTAGAGATTACAAGATATAACTGTCTTGGCGTCGCCCGAGCCTTAATTGGAAAAGGATGGATATCAACATGTAGGGTTGTGAAAAAATGTCACTTCTATTAGAAACAAAATTCCCCTAAAGAATGTGAGAACATTTCCTTAATAGGCCGTAGGAAGGATCGATCTGCTCAGCCTTGTATGTTTGTGTACCGGAGTAAGAAAGTAAATGAGGCGAAGAGAGAAGAGAAATTACCGTCACCTGATACGTTCCTATATATTTTATCAGACACGTCCACATCTGCTGAGGAGATGGGATCCTAAATAGTGAACGGGTGTATGAGGCCGGGGAGAGGGGGCGTCCCGCATCGAACCCTCAACCCCACTGTACTGACAAGCATTCACTATACAGCGGGATCAGGGACGGGGATTTACATGGGATTTCTGCTTCTCTGGCATTCAACCCCATATACAGCATAAATAAACAGATATCTGAATCCAACCATATGTAGTGGAGCGAGCAATCAGCAGAATAATCCAAGCCATACCATGTCCTTATAGGAAAGGGGAAAGGCTTAAAGGGATAGGGGAATTTGTATAGGTTTCTTGTTATGGAATTTAAAGCAAGAGTTCACCCCTATATACACATACACTGCTGCTCACCATTGTTGGCCCCTTCATTACTTTCGTAGACTTTACAATATCTTCATAAATAAAAGGAAATGACCAAAGTTCTATCCTCAGGATTCTTGAATTAGTGTCCAAAGTAATAGAACAGTAAAACATTGTCAACTTACATGTCGTCATATCAAAGAAGAAACAGAATAAACATCATGTGCAGCAATAAAGGCCCCTAATTAATACTTGGTCGCCCCCTTTGGCAGTGATGAAGCCTCCAGACGTTCCTTGTAGCATCTAGAAGCTTCTTGCTCTTCTCCGCTGGGACTTTCTCCTCCTTTGCAGATTGTTCGAGATCTTCAATGTTTGCAGGTTCTTTCCCACAATGGCAGATTTCAGCTCACCCCAAAGGATGTAACTTTGGGTCATTGCCTTGCTGGAGGACCAATGATCTTTGATTAAAACCAAGTTTTCTTACACTGGGTCGGACATTTCACTTTAAAATCTCTTGATAATTCTCTGATTTCATGATCAAGGTCTCCAGTATGAGAGGCAGCAAAGCAATCCAAAAGCATTATGGATCCTCCACCATACTTTACTGTTGGTAGGGTGTTCTCTTCCTTATAAGCTTCATTAAGCCATCTGTAAACTGTGTTGCTTTGCATTGCCAAAAAGGTCTATTTTTGTTTCATCTGTCCACAGAATTTTATTCCCAGAAGGATTGAGGTTTGCCCCTATATACTGGCACACATTACATACACATAATTTGCTCTCAAAGTTTCGCTCTAAAATTTCTTGATAATTCTCTGATTTTATGATCAAGGTCTCCAGTACCGAGGCAGCAAAGCAATACAAATCCATTATGGATCCTCCATCATGCATCACTGTTGGTAGGGTGTTCTCTTCCTTATAAGCTTCATTGCGCCATCTGTAAACTGTGTTGCTTTGCATTGCCAATTTGCACATTACATACACATATTTAACTCCTTGCCGACACAGGACGTTGTACAACGTCCTGGGCCGTTAAAGGGGCTTTGATGTGAGCTCCGGCGCGGCGCTCACATCAAAGCTCCGACATCTCAGCTGATCTCATCAACTGAGATGTCGGGGTAACAGCACCGATCGGATCCGGGATCCGATCGGCACTGTTAACCCTTTGGATCCTGCCGTCAATCGCTGATAGTATCGCGGGATCTCCGGCGCTCACGTTGCAGCTCGGGGTCCTGGCTAGACCCCGGATGCTGTCAGAGCGCAGTTACGTGTAGTGGTTGGCAGGCTCTGCCAGCCACAGCAGGTCCTCAATTCTGGGAGATACAGCTCATCTGTATCTCCCAGAAGCGATCGGATTGTGCAGCAAGGTGCCTCTTAAAGAGGCAGTGTAAAAATAAGAATGAATTGATTAATAAAGTTTTTAAAAACCTGTAAAAAAAAAACAACAAAACATAAAAGTTCAAATCACCCCCCTTTTCCCCCAATCACAATAAAAGTATTAAAAAAAATTAAAAAAAATACACGTTTGGTATCGCCGAGTTCAGAATCGCCCGATCTATCATCATATTAAATCCGTTAATGAGATCCGTAAACTCCGTAACGGAAAAAATGGTCCAAACGCCAAAATATTTTTTTTTGGTTGCTGCAACATTGCTATAAAATGCGATAACTGGCGATCAAAACTGCGGATCCCCCCAAAAATGGTATCATTAGAAACGTTAGCTCAAGACGCAAAAAATAAGCCATCACACAGCACCAGATCCCGAAAAATGAGGACGCTACGGGTCGCAGAACATGGCGCAAAAAGTCAGTTTTTGTTTTTTTTCAAACTTCTGAATTTTTTTTCACCACCTAGATACCAATAAAGGTAACATGTTGGGTGTCTACGAACTCGTACCGATCCAAGGCATCACCCCGTCACGTTGGTTTTACCATATAGTGAACATGGCGACTAAAATACCCTAAAAACAAACGTGTTATTGCACTTTTTTTTGCAATTTCACTGCATTTAGAATTTTTTTGCAATTTCCCTGTACACTATATGGTAACATAAATTATTGCATATGAAAGTACAACTTGTCCCGCAAAAAACAAGCCGTCATATGTCTATAATGACGGAAGAATAAAAAAGTTATGGCTCTTGGAAGCAAAAAAACAAAAATGAAAAATTCTCCGGTCATGAAGGGGTTAAAAAAAAGAAGTTTGTTCCCTTGGTGCTTTGCTATCATTCCTGGGGCTCCACTCCTTCCTTATGCCAGCGCAAATGCTGAGCTGATGATGTCAATGCACCAGCGACTGAAGCAACTATGTTGCTATGCTGCTGTTCAGTGTTGCTGGCAGTGGAGCTCCAGGGAAGCTCCCTGCCTGGAAATCTGCAATGGGGGAATAAGAGGGGGGGTATGTGTTGCCACATGCAGCATTTTAATAAGGGCAATCTGGCCATGAGACCTTATGGGCTCTGGGTGGTAGCCCAGATTTCTTTCATTATAATCCACCTATGGGCACAACCATGGCAGAAATCTTGAGCTTCAGCCTTGACACGTTTTCTTTCATGGGGATTTGGAATCGACAGCATAAAGAACAAAAAGTCAGAATAAAGAACCTGAAGTCTGAGGTTCCGGATCTATTTCTGTAATCACATTGTGGCATTGAGGGACCTTTCCAAAATTAAAAGGAAATTTAGGAAAACAACATTTAGAAATCTGAGAATATTCATGTCAAATTAAGAGCTATTTAAAGGGGTTATCCACCGTCCGTTACCTTTTTATTATTTTTTTGCTTAAATACATACATTTGGGGCTAAAAATAATTTTGGCAATTGGGTTTCACCAACAAATTTGCACCATTTGTCTTCTACAGCCTCTATTGTTGTGCTGTGTATCACTGTCTGCAGCATGAGTTAGCAGAGACTCTACATCTGTCATTGATCGGCCAATGAGAGAGCTTGTATCTCTTTCATCTTTCTTTTACTGACCTGCTCTAAGCTCATTTATGGGTGGCACGGTGGTTCAGTGGTTAGCACTGTACAGTGGCTCAGTGGTTAGCACTGTATGGTAGCTCAGTGGTTAGCACTGTATATGGTGGCTCAGTGGTTAGCACTGTATATGGTGGCTCAGTGGTTAGCACTGTATATGGTGGTCAGTGGTTAGCACTGTATATGGTGGCTCAGTGGTTAGCACTGTACAGTGGCTCAGTGGTTAGCACTGTATATGGTGGCTCAGTGGTTAGCACTGTATACGGTGGCTCAGTGGTTAGTACTGTACGGTGGCTCAGTGGTTAGCACTGTATATGGTGGCTCAGTGGTTAGCACTGTATGGTGGCTCAGTGGTTAGCACTGTATACGGTGGCTCAGTGGTTAGCACTGTATATGGTGGCTCAGTGGTTAGCACAGTATGGTGGCTCAGTGGTTAGCACTGTATATGGTGGCTCAGTGGTTAGGACTGTATGGTGGCTCAGTGGTTAGCACTGTATATGGTGGCTCAGTGGTTAGCACTGTATATGGTGGCTCAGTGGTTAGCACTGTACAGTGGCTCAGTGGTTAGTGCTGCAGCCTTGCAGCGCTGGGGTCCTGGGTTCAACTCCCACCAACAACAACATCTGCAAGGAGTTTGTATGTTCTCCCCATGTTTGCGTGGGTTTCCTCCCACATTTCAAAGACATATTGATAGGATGTTTAGATTGTGAGCCCCAATGGGGGCAGAATTTCTGATGTATGTAAAGTGCTATGGAATCAATAGAGCTATATAAATGAATTAATATTATTATTATTATGACCACAGACCACATCAAAGTTATTAATATTATATCCATAGAAACAAAAAGCCTGTAAAAGTCAAACGAAGCAAAATAATTAATGAAACCCAATTGCAGAAATATATTTTAGCCTCAAATACAGACATTTATGTAAAAAAAAAAAAGTTGCCTACAGTCCCTTTAAATGCTGATTAATGGCAATTAATGACTGCTGTAAAGTGGCAAGGACCATCTGCAATCGGTGGAGGCGGGGGGGTCGGGGAAGGATCCATTTATCTAGAAATTTGAGAATCCAAATCTAATTCTTACTGGCCAATGGGAGACTTTGTATCTCTTTTATCGTTCTTTTTCTGACCTGCCTTAACTGATTTACAACCACAGATCACATCAAAGTTGTATGTCCATAGAAACAAAAAGCCTGGCCTGTAAATGTCAAATGAAGCAAAATCATGTAATTTAATTTCAGAAATATATTTTAGTATCAAATACATGCATCGATGTAAGAAAAAGATGTCTACAGCCCCTTAAAATGCTGATTAATGGTAATACTGACTGCTATAAACTGGACAGGACCATCTGCAATCGGAGGGGGGGGGGATCCATTTATCTAGAAATTTGAGAATCCAAATCTAATTCTGACTGGCCAATGGGAGACTTTGTATCTCTTTTATCGTTCTTTTTCTGACCTGCTCTAAGCTGATTTACTACCACAGATAAACATCAAAGTTGTGTGTCCATAGAGACAAAAAGCCTGTAAAAGTCCAACGAAGCAAAATAATTAATGAAACCCAATTGCAGAAATATATTTTAGTATCAAATACATGCATTTATGTAAAAATAAAAAAATAAAAAAAAGATGTCTATAGCCCCTTTAAATACTGATTAATGGCAAATACTGAGTTCTATAAACTGGACAGGACCACCTGCAGTCACAGTAGGGGGGGGGGATTCATCTGTCTATGAATTTGATAAGCAGCCACATGACTTTTTTGAGTATTTATGACCAAGGGGTGGGAGGTTTGTCTTCTACTGAGTTCCAGGTCAATTTGCCTCACCTAGTTACCCCCCAGCTTAAAGTTGTTCTTAAAGGGGCATGTTTATTTATTTTATATGATTTATATTGACATCTTGTCTCTTCCATAGGTTCCCCTATTGATCCCCACGATATAACAGTTGGCGACATTTCTGGAGAACATCAATCATCCTTGGATTTTATCTATTTTCTACTTTGGATTTTTTTTTGCTCTTGAAAATGAAGATTCATCTTTTCATTGGGACTGTATTAACGTTTATTCTTCATACACGGATTTGCCAGAGCATCAAATGGCTGTGAGTATATTCCCATACGTTATAATGGTATTAACATTCATTGTGTAACCCATGGAGAATATTTACTCAATAGTCCACCTGGAGGTGAGATGGGGTACTGCAATAGAAAAGTGATTACCACCCGTTAGTGCAACAAAACCATCATTTATTAAATCCTTTTCTTTATCTACATCTTAGTTTTATAGTGAAATTTGTTTTGATTTTAGGGTTGGGAATTCTTTTTCCAAAAGTCACCTCTTCAACCTCCAACCTGCCCCAACTATTGCCCTTCACAGTAGAAAGAAGACACAAATCCACTGAGTGCAAACTATTACCTAACATATTGATCCGGAGGAATGCAAAAACCCATGTGGCAGACGCTAATGTCCCCATGTTAGGAGGAAAAAAAATTCCTTAATGATAATTACACTAGACCTGGATCAATGTCCCATCTCCAAAATATATATATTTATCAAGAAAAGCATCCAGGCCCTCCATGAAATGGTTTTGTAAGACGACCATTGCAACAGGATGTAGCAGAAAGTTACATAATTACTGCTCGTACAGTAAAGAATCCATAGTCTTACTGCTCGTACAGTAAAGAATCCATAGTCTGACTGCTCGTACAGTAAAGAATCCACAGTCTCACTGCTCTTACAGTAAATAATCCATAGTCTCACTGCTCGTACGGTAAAGAATGCATAGTCTCACTTCTTTTACAGTAAAGAATCCATAGTCTCACTGCTCGTACAGTAAAGAATCCATAGTGTCACTGCTCTTACAGTAAACAATCCATAGTCTCACTGCTCGTACGGTAAAGAATGCATAGTCTCACTTCTTTTACAGTAAAGAATCTATAGTCTCACTGCTCTTACAGTAAATAATCCATAATCTCACTGCTCGTACGGTAAAGAATGCATAGTCTCACTTTTTACAGTAAAGAATCCATAGTCTCACTGCTCTTACAGTAAAGAATCCATAGTTTCACTGCTCTTACAGTAAAGAATCCATAGTATCACTGCTCTTACAGTAAAGAATCCATAGTCTTACTGCTCGTACAGTAAAGAATCCACAGTCTCACTGCTCTTACAGTAAAGAATCCATAGTCTCACTGCTCTTACAGTAAAGAATCCATAGTATCACTGCTCTTACAGTAAAGAATCCATAGTCTCACTGCTGATACAGTAAAGAATCCATAGTCTCACTGCTCGTACAGTAAAGAATCCATAGTCTCACTGCTCGTACAGTAAAGAATCCATAGTCTCACTGCTCTTACAGTAAAGAATCCATAGTCTCACTGCTCTTACAATAAAGAATACATAGTCACACTGCTCTTACAATAAAGAATACACAGTCTCACTGCTCTTACAGTAAAGAATTCCATAGTATCACTGCTCGTACTGTAAAGAATCCAGTCTCACTGCTCTTACAATAAAGAATCCATAGTCTCACTGCTCATACAGTAAAGAATCCATAGTCTCACTGCTTGTACAGTAAAGAATCCATAGTCTCACTGCTCTTACAGTAAAGAATGCATAGTCTCACTGCTCTTACAGTAAAGAATGCATAGTCTCACTGCTCTTACAGTAAAGAATGCATAGTCTCACTGCTCTTACAGTAAAGAATGCATAGTCTCACTGCTCCTACAGTAAAGAATGCATAGTCTCACTGCTCTTACAGTAAAGAATGCATAGTCTCACTGCTCTTACAGTAAAGAATGCATAGTGTCACTGCTCTTACAGTAAAGGATCCATAGTGTCACTGCTCGCATAGTAAAGAATCCATAGTCTCACTGCTCTTACAGTAAAGAATCCATAGCCTCACTGCTCTTACAGTAAAGAATCCATAGTCTCACTGCTCATACAGTAAAGAATCCATAGTCTCACTGCTTGTACAGTAAAGAATGCATAGTCTCACTGCTCTTACAGTAAAGAATGCATAGTCTCACTGCTCTTACAGTAAAGAATGCATAGTCTCACTGCTCTTACAGTAAAGAATGCATAGTCTCACTGCTCTTACAGTAAAGAATGCAAAGTCTCACTGCTCTTACAGTAAAGAATCCATGGTCTCACTGCTCTTACGGTAAAGGGTCCATGGTCTCACTGCTCTTATGGTAAAGAATGCATAGTCTCACTGCTCTTACAGTAAAGAATGCATAGTCTCACTGCTCTTACAGTAAAGAATGCATAGTCTCACTGCTCGTACAGTAAAGAATCCATAGTCTCACTGCTCTTACAGTAAAGAATCCATAGTCTCACTGCTCTTACAGTAAAGAATGCATGGTCTCACTGCTCTTATGGTAAAGAATGCATAGTCTCACTGCTCTTACAGTAAAGAATGCATAGTCTCACTGCTCTTACAGTAAAGAATCCATAGTCTCACTGCTCGTACAGTAAAGAATCCATAGTGTCACTGCTCTTACAGTAAACAATCCATAGTCTCACTGCTCGTACGGTAAAGAATGCATAGTCTCACTTCTTTTACAGTAAAGAATCTATAGTCTCACTGCTCTTACAGTAAATAATCCATAATCTCACTGCTCGTACAGTAAAGAATGCATAGTCTCACTTCTTTTACAGTAAAGAATCCATAGTCTCACTGCTCTTACAGTAAAGAATCCATAGTTTCACTGCTCTTACAGTAAAGAATCCATAGTATCACTGCTCTTACAGTAAAGAATCCATAGTCTTACTGCTCGTACAGTAAAGAATCCACAGTCTCACTGCTCTTACAGTAAAGAATCCATAGTCTCACTGCTCTTACAGTAAAGAATCCATAGTATCACTGCTCTTACAGTAAAGAATCCATAGTCTCACTGCTGATACAGTAAAGAATCCATAGTCTCACTGCTCGTACAGTAAAGAATCCATAGTCTCACTGCTCGTACAGTAAAGAATCCATAGTCTCACTGCTCTTACAGTAAAGAATCCATAGTCTCACTGCTCTTACAATAAAGAATATATAGTCACACTGCTCTTACAATAAAGAATACACAGTCTCACTGCTCTTACAGTAAAGAATTCCATAGTCTCACTGCTCGTACTGTAAAGAATCCAGTCTCACTGCTCTTACAATAAAGAATCCATAGTCTCACTGCTCATACAGTAAAGAATCCATAGTCTCACTGCTCTTACAGTAAAGAATCCATAGTCTCACTGCTCTTACAGTAAAGAATGCATAGTCTCACTGCTCTTACAGTAAAGAATGCATAGTCTCACTGCTCTTACAGTAAAGAATGCATAGTCTCACTGCTCTTACAGTAAAAAATGCATAGTCTCACTGCTCCTACAGTAAAGAATGCATAGTCTCACTGCTCTTACAGTAAAGAATGCATAGTCTCACTGCTCTTACAGTAAAGAATGCATAGTCTTACTGCTCTTACAGTAAAGAATCCATAGCCTCACTGCTCTTACAGTAAAGAATCCATAGTCTCACTGCTCATACAGTAAAGAATCCATAGTCTCACTGCTTGTACAGTAAAGAATGCATAGTCTCACTGCTCTTACAGTAAAGAATGCATAGTCTCACTGCTCTTACAGTAAAGAATGCATAGTCTCACTGCTCTTACAGTAAAGAATGCATAGTCTCACTGCTCTTACAGTAAAGAATCCATAGTCTCACTGCTCTTACAGTAAAGAATGCATAGTCTCACTGCTCTTACAGTAAAGAATCCATGGTCTCACTGCTCTTACGGTAAAGGGTCCATGGTCTCACTGCTCTTATGGTAAAGAATGCATAGTCTCACTGCTCTTACAGTAAAGAATGCATAGTCTCACTGCTCTTACAGTAAAGAATGCATAGTCTCACTGCTCTTACAGTAAAGAATGCATAGTCTCACTGCTCTTACAGTAAAGAATCCATAGTCTCACTGCTCTTACAGTAAAGAATCCATAGTCTCACTGCTCTTACAGTGAAGAATCAAAAGCATTGCTGCTTATATAGTAAAAAGTCTAGTCTTACTGCTGTTACAGTAATGACTCGCCACCTGTGATGATGATTAAACCTTCTCTCCTCTAGATGTGGAGGATGCCAACCTATCAGTGTTCTTGGCCTAGGTGTAAAAAGCTTGTTATAAAGATCTGTATACGGTTCCACGACCTCTTCAAGTATTGTGATACCTGAAATCTGGTCCATGATCCCTGGTATGTGGTAAATAAGCCGGCACCATAGTAAGAGGAACCTGCCCATATCATGATGGATCACCACCAGCTTCACTGTAGAGTGGACTGTGGTGAATTCAGAGTTTGGGGGTCGTCTGATGAACCGTCTGTGGACCTTGGACCCAAGAAGAACAATTTCCCTTCCGTCCGTCCACACAATGCTCCTCCATCCCTCTGTAGGCCGGTCATGTGTTCTTTCTTCAGTTCATGTCTTGTTATAACAGTGGGACTTTGCAGGTTCTTCTTGTTATAGATTATCTTCACACCGGCGTCTTCAGTCCTCACAGGTGACTTGAGACGTCTTTGATCCTCCTGGAGCTGATCATTGGCTGAGCCTTTGTCATTCTGTCTATTCCTCCATCCATTAGAATGGTCGTCTTCTGTTTTCTTCCACATCTCTCTGATTTTCTATTAACAGCCGATCATTGTCTACACTTCTTAATAAGTTTTACCCTCTCCAATCAAAGTCTGCTGTTCTGGTCAATGTTTCGAATGACCCATATTTCTCGGGCTTTCATGGAGAAATGCATGTACAACATGCGCCGGCTTCACCCTTATATAAGATCCACCTGATTCACACCTGTCTCTTCACACAATGATTGACCGCACTAATTGAACTGCACACTGCTATAAGGAGAAATGCATGTACAACATGTGTCGGCTTCACCCTTATATAAGATCCACCTGATTCACACCTGTCTCTTCACACAATGATTGACCGCACTAATTGAACTCCACACTGCTATAAGGAGAAATGCATGTACAACATGTGTCGGCTTCACCCTTATATAAGATCCACCTGATTCACACCTGCCTCTTCACAGAATGATTGACCGCACTAATTGAACTCCACACTGCTATTATTTTGATCACTACTGTACATAGCAGCCACATATTATCGCCTGTAGTACAACATTCAAGCGCCTGTTATACCGCACTGTTTAATCTCAGTCCCCATCAAGCGGTATATAACTAAGCCCCAAACATTTGCCCACCTGTCCCTCCCCTCGTCTGACCCCGACACTCTGTATATATTATTATGAGTAGTATATTATATCTGCTCAACAATGGCGGTATTATTTCTGCATCATAGGGTTCTGTGGCTCTGTATAGCACTATATTTCTTCTGCACTGTGTGGTGGTGTAATCTGAACACATTATTACAGTCAGAGCTGTGGAGTCGGTAAACCAAACATTCGACTCAGACTCTGACTCCAACTCCGACTCCACCAAAATGGACTCCATGACTCCGATTCCATGACTCTTAGGGTACCTTTACACACACAGCAATATTGCTTGCAATTCACTGAAATCATGGACACATTGTTCCACTTGTACATGCCAACAAAATAGAACAATGTGTCCATGATTTCACTGCAACCAGTGAATTGCAAGCAATATATCTGTGTGTAAAGGTACCCTCATTCCATATCCAGGGCTGTGATGTCAGTAAGCCACGTATCCAACTCCAACTCCTAAATTTCCATGAATACGACTCCGACACAAAATGGGCACAGACTCCGACTCTTCGACTCCATCACCAACTCTATGACTCTGTCTCCGACTCTTCGACTCCGTCTTCGGATCCATGACTCCGACTGTTCAACTCCGTCTCTGACTCCATGATTCTGACTCCATGATTCTGACTCCATGACTCCAACTCTTCAACTCCGTCTCCGACTCTTCGACTCCATCTCTGATTCTTTGACTCCATGACCCTCACTCCGACTCCAACCAAAATGGACTCCGACTCCACAGCCCTGATTACGGCGCACTGGACCAGACGTGGTTCTCCTAACCAAAACTCAACACCCTCGGGGCAGGGTCATAACTACAACAGATGCAGGGGTTGGGATCGTACCTGGACCCTGGAGCCTAGAAGACCCCAAAAGTCCCTTTGGCCTAGAAAAAAATATTAATGCTCTTAAAGGGATCTTGTCACCTCCAAAACGCCACCTAAGCTTCAAAAACACGTCCCTGCAGCATATTATCACTAATCCCACACTCCTTTTGTCTGAGAAAAGCATCCTGTGAAAGTGGATAAAAACGTTTTATAACTTACTCATTAGCAATGTTAATTAGCGGGGGCTATATTCTTTAGTCCCTAGGTCGGGCCCTCTTCATCATAAGATCAAACCCTAATAGGTGTGATCTTCTATTCATGTTGTATTCAGCGCCTCCCTGCCTCTGCACGGCGCTGCCTGGGCTGTAATGACGCGAATCGCGTCATTTCCAGCATCGGGTGACGTCAGTACATCCGCGCTGCTGTGTACTGCT
This sequence comes from Allobates femoralis, assembly GCA_033576535.1. Classification (NCBI taxonomy): domain Eukaryota; kingdom Metazoa; phylum Chordata; class Amphibia; order Anura; family Aromobatidae; genus Allobates; species Allobates femoralis. Next base: position 733,555,034 of record JARQOC010000002.1, read on the forward strand.
TCAAGCACCGCATGCGCAATGTGAAGCTTGAAACCTACAGAGCGGCGCGGGTGTACTGACGTCACCCGATGCCGGAAATGACGCGATTCGCGTCATTACAGCCCAGGCAGCGCCGTGCAGAGGCAGGGAGGCGCTGAATACAACATGAATTGAACATAACGATTTGCAATAATTGGGGGCCCCATTGGAGCTTTTACATCAGGGTCCATGAGCACAAGTTACGCCACCGATGTGTAGTATATTATTTCTGCTCAACAATAGCGGTAATATTTATGCATCATGGGGTTCTGGTACCGTGGCACTGTATAGCAGTATATGTCTTCTGCACTGTGCGGTGGTGTAATCTGAATAGCGCCCCAGACCAGATACGGTTCTCCTAACCCAAACTCATATGTGGATCATAAAGTACGTCCACCTTACGCCGCTGCTCACCGACCTTGTTTGCTCTTGGCCGGCAGACCTGGGTTGCTTTTACGGAGGACCTCATTGAAAAGTTTTTGTCAATGTGAAAAATTGGTAAATAATGTCCCATTTTTCATAGGGTCGACCCTTTAATTGAAAGCTGTTAATATCATGGTACTTAGGTCCACTTCATTCTCTCGGTAGGGAATCTTTTCTACATTCTTAAGCTTTTCTTGGTGCCCTCGGAGGGCGGGGGGGGGGGGGTCCTCGTATTGTTGGTGGGATGATGTTATTTGCGAGCCTCTCATTCAGTCTCAATGGATACAAAAGGCATCTCATTCTGAGGGAGGAATTCAGCTGTGGATAAGCATTAAACAGAATGATACGGGCGATCAACTCCGCACAAAGCCGCCCCGCCGCTGCATTGTGCGCCCGCCGCACAGACAAATGTTACGGTTTTGAAAACATTGCCAGCGAACAATCGGGCATCACTCATGCACCTAATTATTGGAACATATCTGGAGGGGGAAAAAAACAAAAAAAGAAAACTTTTTTATTCCATCTTTACTTCTTAATTTACGTGGTCTTGTTAGACGGATCGCTGTGATTATGGCTGTCTTTACACGTTTTCATAAAGGATCTTGCTCAGGAATTCGCTGTTATTCTCGCCGGCTCCCTTTAAGCCAGTGCACACAGTTTATGAAAGGCTGCTAATGATATTTGCCGTGCCATCGCATGCAAAAGCTGGCAGCAATTAATTAACTTGACAGGCAAATGGCGCGCCCTAAAACAGACGATGGCTTTGCACCAGGGAGAGATGTAGCAGAGCTGAAACGGTTTCAGAATTAGTCGCGGTATTGGGGCAATTGCTTACAATGCATAGGCAATCGCAGACAGTAAATGAGGGGGTTCGAATTCCCGGGCCCAAGAGCAATATCGGGCATACGTGACTTGTGGACAGGTTGATTTAGCGGAACCCCTTCCTTTAGCCGTAACTGGTGAGTCAAGGGAAGAATCGGTAATCTGGGGGACATAGCATATCAATTCAATCCAGTGCCTGACCCCATGGGATGTAATGTGATGGTTTTATTCCTGCCATTTTCCCTTATTATTATTATTATTATTATTTATTTATATAGCGCCATTGGTTCCGTGGCGCTTTACATAAGGAGTGGGGGTAACAAGGACAGGTGCAGTACATATGAGCAGTCAATGCTTGCTGATACACGACGGGAGAGGTTCCTGTCCACGAGGGCTCACAGTCTACTGGGGTGGGTGGAGGACACGATAGGGGTGGGGGAAGAGCCAAGCGGTTGGTGGAGCGGCGCTGGGTCTCATCATGGGTTGTAGGCTTGTTGGAATAGATGAGTTTTCAGGTTCTTTTTGAAGCTCTTGAGGGTAGGCGAGTGTCTGACGTGCTGGGGGAGAGAGTTCCAGAGTCTAGGGGAGGCGCGGGAGAAGTCTTGTATGCGGTTGTGGGAGGATGAGATGAGGGGGGAGGAGAGGAGGAGTTCCTGTGAGGAGCGTAGGTTGCGTGCAGGTTGGTATTGGGAGACCATGTCGGAGATGTAAGGGGGGGGGACAGGTTGTGGATGGCTTTGTAAGTCAGGGTTAGGATTTTAAATTTAGATCTTTGGGGGGTGGGGAGCCAGTGAAGTGCCATGCGGAGAGGGGAGCTAGGGGAGTAGCGAGGAGACAGGTGGATTAGACGGGCAGCTGAGTTCAGGATAGATTGGAGAGGTGCAAGGGAGGAGGCAGGGAGACCGGTGAGCAGTAGGTTGCAGTAGTCAAGGCGGGAGATGATGAGGGCGTGGACGAGAGTTTTGGCGGTGTCGTGGTTGAGGAACGGGCGGATGCGTGAGATGTTCTTGAGTTGGAGTCGGCAGGAGGTGGCAAGGGCTTGGATGTGGGGCTTGAAGGAGAGGGAGGAGTCGAGGGTGACCCGAGGCACTTTGCGTGGGGGACTGGGGAGAGAGAGCAGTCGTTGACTCGGATTGACAGGTCTGGCAGAGGGGGAGGGCGGCTGGGGGGAAGGACGATGAACTCTGTTTTGTCCATGTTCAACTTGAGGAAGCGAGCAGAAAAGAAGGATGAGATGGCGGACAGGCATTGGGGGATTTTAGACAGAAGGAGGTGATGTCGGGCCCAGAGAGGTAGATCTGGGTGTCGTCGGCGTAGAGATGGTACTGGAGGCCTTGGGACTCAATGAGTTCACCTAGGCCGAGGGTGTAGATGGAGAAAAGTAGCGGTCCAAGTACCGATCCCTGGGGGACGCCGACAGTAAGGGGGTAGAACGAGGAAGAGGTGTCGGCGTGGGTGACGCTGAAAGTGCGGTCTGTAAGGTATGAGGAGATCCAGGAGAGGGCGAGGTCGGTGATGCCAAGGGATTCTAGGATTTGGAGTAGGAGGGAGTGGTCGACTGTGTCGAAGGCGGCGGATAGGTCGAGGAGGAGGAGGACGGAGTAGTGTTTTTTCCTCTTTGCGGTCAGGAGGTCATTGGTGACTTTAGTAAGGGCAGTTTCGGTGGAGTGATGAGGTCGGAAACCAGATTGCAGGCGGTCGAAGAGGGAGCGGGAGGATAGGTAGGACGACAGTTCAGAGTGGACGTGTTGTTCGAGTAGTTTGGAAGCGAAAGGGAGAAGGGATATTGGGCGGTAGTTGGCGACGGATGATGGGTCGAGGGAGGGTTTTTTGAGGATGGGTGGGATCAAGGCGTGTTTGAAGGAAGAGGGAAAGACGCCAGTAGTGAGGGACAGGTTGAAGAGTTGGGTTAGGGCAGGGATGATGGCGGTACAGTACAGTAATTAGTACAGTAATTAGTACAGTAATTGCTTTCATAAGGTGATGTTGGAAAGCTAAAATGGTTCCAAAGTTGGAGCCTCATCCAAAGAGGCTGCCTCATCCATGTGAATGCCCAAAAAGTCCCATTGGGCTAGACATGTCTATGGATTACTGCCATAGGGTGGTATAGCAGGTGGGGAATCAGGAGTTAAGATGGTAAAATGGGCAATGGAGAACTGAGGAACTAGTCTGACCCTTAAACTGGGGGTCCCTGGCTCACCCTGATCTTGGAATTACCTCTGCAGGTGAGCATGTCCATGCCACCACCCTTGCCCTTTGCTCGTGATCAGCCCTAGGCTAAGAGCCCCTACCTCCACCCTTGGACCAGGAAAGCCCAGCAGCTCCTATGGAGGGGATTGGCAGCAGCAGCACAGCTCAGTACATCTTTACTGCACAGGGTCCTAGTAGAGAATGAACTCTATCTGCGACACCTAGTGGAGTGAAGTGGAACTACTTCAAGCCTACTGGAGTGGAGATCTGAATGGTAAGACACACCCCTCCACCTTCACCACCACCTGTAAAGCCGCAAACAGCAGCTTTCTGGCATTAACTCTGGATGTACCAAAGGAAATAAACTCAGATTTAAATCACAGCAGCAACACTCATGGGCTGCAACGCAGTCAATATGAGACGATTACATGGCCAGTCATAAATTCGGATCCTACAATGTCTTTCAATGCAGCATGGCTGAACTGCTTGTGATCAGGTGATTTTTCTTCTCCTTTAAGGAGGAGTTTTTAATTGACATAAATATATAATTTTTTTAGCTAGTGTGAATGCCGCTGTTCTCCTGAATCCGGCGATGTTTTTCTTTTGTTCCTGCACCTCTCTTTTCCTGAGATATGGCCCCATCTACCCTGTATGTAAATCGTGTCTTAATAGCCAAGGGGCGTGGTCTTCAAGAAGAGGAAGAGTTCAGGGCCACGCCCACTTTGATATAAAGACATGATTTGCATACAGAGAAGATGGGGCCATATCTCCGGAACGGAGAGGCGCAGGAACAAAAGAAAAACATCGCCGGATTCAGGAGAACAGCGGCATTAACACTGGGTAAAAAACAAATCACCTATATGGCAAGTGAAAAGGTCTCCTTTAAGGATTAAAAAAATCATCTGATTACAAGTAGTTCAGCCTCGCTGCATCGAAAGACATTTCTATTACAGTGGCCAAATGTCTAGCCCACTGGGGCTTTTTGGGCTTGGGCACAACTATCAGGAATGGAGTGGTGCAGGAATAAAAGAAAAACAGCTTCAGGATTCAGAAGAACAGCAGAATATACACCAAGTAAAGAAAACAACATATTTATGGAACATGATAGGTTCACTTGGCATGTCATAGGTTGATCAGCAATCCTATGTAAGAAGCTCTGCTACACGCAGCTTTTGAAGGGTTAATCAGCTCTATTTTCGAGCGGCCTGTGAAGCGGTCGTGACAGATGAAGGTTTTGATTATTCTGCTATGTGAAGTATGAGCGGCAGCCGTTCCCGCACTCACACCTGTTGGATGTTGGCTGGAAATTAATTCATGGATTCGATTTCATGACCTGGAAAGGTTCCCGTGTGGGGAGTGAGATCTATCTGACTATCAATATCCCGCTCCATAGGGTTCTGCTTTTACGTTATTACTATTCCCACGCTGGAAATAGGTGCTTCATGGTAAAATGTGTTTACTCTACATGGTCCAATGTAGAGGACTATAGGAATATGGTCAAACATAATAGGATGCAGAGTTCTAAGAACCATAGAGGATATTTACCTCTCCCTCCATCGCATATACGATAAATGTCCTTTGCATTCTCATATTGGATATTATCTCAGGGAGTGCAAAATCCCTCAGCCCCCCACTGTCAAATAGTCCAGGAGAACCAGCGTTGAGTTCCCTCCGCTGCTCTTCTTCTTGGAGTGGTGCATCATGTGCCAGCCTGGTCAGACGCTGCTTTGTCATCTTGGTCATTGCCAGCACCTTCTATGCAGAGCGCTGCACTCGAGATCAGTTTGTCAGCAGCTGCTGCGCTCTGCATCTGCAGCAACTGATATGACAGCGGTTGAGCGGCTGATGGATGACGACAGGACTGAATCGTGCACATGGCATGCGCTGCACTGCGCTACCCCCGCAGCTCCAGTAGATGTCCCAAATTTAAACCCAAATTCACTGGCATCATTTATAAGAAACAACAAGCAAAAAACTCAAAACTTATAATAAAAGTATTTTTACACATTTATCTAAACCTAAATTGGACTAGAGTTAGGATGAGGACTTGGGCTGGGACTAGGGTTATGACCTATCTAGGGTTAGGGCTGGGGATAACGTTAAGACTAGGGTTGGGGCATGCATTAGGACTAGAGTTAGGTCTGGGGCTAGTATTAAGGCTATGGTTAGGGCTGGGGCTAGTGTTAGGACTAGGTTTAGGGATAGTGCCAGTAGTAGAACTATGGTTAGTGCTGGGGCTAGCGTTAACACTAGAGTTACGGCTGGGGTTAGCATTAGGAATAAGGTTAGGGCTGGGGCTAGTGTTAGGAATAGGTTTAGGGCTGGGAGTAGTGTTAGGAATAGGTTTAGGGTTGGGGCTAGCAATAGGAATAGGGTTTGGACTACAGTTATCACTAGGATTATGGCTGGGATTAGCATTAAGTCTAAGGTTAGGGCTGGAGCTAATGTTAAAACTAGGGTTGGGGCATGCATTAGGACTAGGGTTGGGTCTGTGGCTAGTATTAAGGCTAGGGTTAGGTCTGGGGCTAGTATTAAGGCTAGGGTTAGGTCTGGGGCTAGTATTAAGGCTAGGGTTAGATCTGGGGCTAGTATTAAGGCTAGGGTTAGGTCTGGGCTAGTGTTAGGACTAGGGTTAGGGCTGGGACTAGTGTTAAGAATAGGTTTTTTGGTTGGGGCTAGCAATAGGAATAGGGTTAGGTCTGTGGCTAGTATTAAGGCTAGGGTTAGGTCTGGGACTAGTGTTAGGAATAGGTTTAGGGTTGGGGCTGTCAATAGGAATAGGGTTAGGGCTACAGTTAGCACTATGATTAGGGCTGGGGCTAGTGTTAAGACTAGGGTTAGCATAAGGACTAGGATTAGAGCTATGATTAGTGTTAACACTAGGGTTAAGGCCCTGTGTAGACAAAATGTTGCATTTGTCAGCATATTTTTTCTTTTACTGGTTTGATAAAGGCCCTTCCTGGCCAAAGCATTGCAATTTGTCTGCTTCTTTTTTTCTTTTAATGGCTTGATAAAGGTCTTGCATGGCTGAAACGTTGCATTTTTTCTTTTTTTTTTAACGTGTACATTGAGATAACTTTTTGTGAAGGAGGATTGTTGATGCTACGGACCTTTTTTGATATTGCACCCAATAATTGAACTCGACAGCTCTGCCCTAGTAGATGGCATCGATTGGCTGCAGCACTGTCCATGTCATGTCAGCGCTGCAGCCAATCATAGACACTTCAAACAGTGACTCGGGCCTGGACCAGGGGAGGATGAATTAAGCACAGTTTGCTTTATAATTATAATAATAATAATAATAATTTATTCATTTATAAAGCACTATTAATTCCATAGCACTTTACATACATCAGTAATGCTGTCTGTCTTGGAGCTCACAATCTAAACATCCTATCAGTTTGCTTTAAAAAACTTTAGCCAGGAAAGAGGGTTTTTTTTAATGAAATTTATGCCTAAAAATACAAAACTTTTTATTTTCTAAATTGTTTTTGCAAGATAGCTCTGCGCAAGACGTTGACGCTATAGAAATTAAAATTATTTTTATTATTATTATTATTCATTTTATTAGCCCAGATCTGAAGCCTGCCCCAGTCATGTTGCCCTTTTGATAGTGAAGTTTTCAGAATCCCTCCAGTCTCCTTCTTAGAATGGCAAATGTTCCGTCTCGGAATGAGCGACGTCTCTTGTATCTTCTTACAAAACACGGCGGCTCTTGAAACCGAACGCCCTAAGAGGTTTCACAGATAGGTGCACAGTAATGATCTGATGAAGGAGTATGATCCATGGGAAAGCGCGGCCTTTGTTCTCATGAAAGGGCAACGACATCCGATACCCGCCACCTTGACGTGTGAATGGATAGGTGAGGGCCCGGACTATCTAAATATATCGCCCACATCCATCTTGGGAAATCCTTCTACAGCCTGGATCTGACTCATTATCACCTCCCCGCTTCAAAGGAGAAGACCCTGATGGTGATTCCTGTGTAGCAGGTGGAGGAGACAGACACGATCTGCCTGTTGGGTGTCGTGCACTGAAACATTGCCATTGGATTTTGTAAAAAAATAAAAATTGTCAATATTTATTGTTCACATCACGATCATGAGGCTCAAAGATTAAGTATTAAATCAAATACATTTTTCATCCATATTAAAACTCAAGTGTAAAAATAAGCAATGCAAGAAGATCGTAACGGTACCTGACTCGTTACAGATCTAATAAATTTGATCCTTATTCATAGGTGAAACCTCTACATGCGGTTGATAATAGTAAATCTTTCAAACAAAATAGCTAACCCTACTCCCCCTCCCTTCACAATGACTTTTGCACATGCTCATTAGATGCCTCAGTACAAAATATAGGGGAGGAGTCTGTATGTTGCTGCAAATGTACGTGTAAAAAGCTAATTTAGTAATATTGCAATTTACACACTGGCCAATGAGACTTTTCAAGAAGAGTTTTCAGCAGTCCCATTATCATCAGAGACCGGAAAAACCTCTACATATTCAGCCTACCGTAATGCCTTGTAAATTGAATCCTTCAAGGTGGTGGTGCACGGTAGTACGGGGGACACTCAAATGGTAGCGGGATTGAGGCAAACTGTCCATTGGTTTATTACACCATAAACCACATAACGTGAACAGTCCATACAATGTACATCAACGGAATATTATATGACCATGAGTCTGTCCCAATGGCGGATATGCCCGCCTGGCTTTATATACATAGTCCCTTGACATGAGTTACCTCCCAGCTCCCACTAGTCTCCTCACCGCGTGCCTTCCATTCCAGGACACAGGCCACCTCCACACATACCATCCCAGGGGAGAGTTCCAGGACAATGGCCGCCCAAGCACTGAGAGTGAGACCCAGTTTGTGCCATCCAAGATCTTCTCCAAACACAGCTATAGAGAGAGCCATCCCTGGTACCTCCAGAGCCATACCTGGTACCTCCAGAGCCATCCCTGGTACCTCCGGAGCTATCCCTGGTACCTCCAGGGCCATCCCTGGTACCTCCAGAGCCATCCCTGGTACCTCCAGAGCCATCCCTGGTACCTCCAGAGCCATCCCTGGTACCTCCAGAGCCATCCCAGGCTCTGCGCACAATCCCCGGACTTCATGACTTCCAGGGCAGCTTCTGCTCCCAAATACAGAGACATGTAATTCCATTAACACAGAGATTATATCCCCCAAGACACCCAGGTGTGTGAGGAATTAGGTTGGCCAGACATACCCCTACCCCTGTCTTTTCACTCACCTGCAGTCCTGCACTTGTAATGTCTGGAATTAAAATGAAGCTCTATGGACCACAAGGATCACTGTGCTTCCATGTGCAGGGATCCGTTTTGCGTGACTGAGCATGCTCGGAAGCAAGGTTGATCACCTCTCGCCCCCATCTATGAAGACTGTTGACGGATCCGTGTAAATAACGTTGCATGGGCATCCGTTTTCACAATTCTGTGGGAGTCCGTGCGTATCCAGGGAGATGCAGGTTTAATATAAATGCACACGGATTGCAAAATACACAAGTGTGAGACTAGCCTTACCTGAACCCATAGAACTAAAAGTCCCAGCATAATGCATCACTTAAACTTGCTGAACTACAAGTCCAAGCATACATACTTGCAATGCAGCAAGCTGCTGCATCAGAACGGATAAACCCAAGTTAGTGAATCCTGGAATGGCAAGACCTGTAGTAAAGGAAAAGGAAAAAATCCAGCATCCATGGAGAGTCCCAACAATGAAAAGTATAAGTGTTAAGTCAAATAATTTTTTCATCCAAAACAAGCAATGTAAAAAGATCATAATGTGACCTGACTCGTTCCAGATTTCATACATATGATCCTTATTCATAAGTGAAACCTCTATATACAGCTAATGACACTGAATCCTCCAATCACAATAACTAACTCTGCTCCCCCTCCTTTCACAATAACATTTGCACACACTCATTAGATGCCTCAGTGCAAAATATAGGGGAGGAGTCTGTTTGTTGCTGCAAATGTACGTGTGCATTTCCTAAAATTACAGAAAGTTATAATCTAACAAAAGTCCCAGTTCTCAGTGTGAGAATTACAAGTTTTATATTAGAGACTATGATATGTAAAAAAAAAACAAAAAACAAATTGCCCCCAAAAAACAGACATAGTATTTATAATTGATTATTAACATGATTTGGGTGGGTGACCTTGTCACTCTACTCTACTATTTGGATGGGGGACCTATACCGACGTTCATCATGGGCTTCCTGGGTCACAGATTGAACCACAGTCAGAACATGGATGACTGTGTGACTCGCCCCTGGCGGGAACTGTGGAGTGCTCAGAACCGGTGTAACAGGCCAGATTAACCCCCCGACCAGAATATACCCGGGGTTAAAGTGGCCTAGCCCAGATTATACCCCGGGTATATTCTGGCCTAGCCCAGTTTATACCCCGGGGTATAGTTTGGGCTAGGCCAGAATATACCCCCCTGGGCCAGAATATACCCCGGGTATATTCTGGCCTAGCCCAAACTATACCCCGGGGTATAAACTGGGCTAGGCCAGATTATACCCCTCCATATACCACAGCAGCTGTAGATCAGGGGCCCAAGCCGTGCACAGGGCCCCAAGCAATGCATGGGGGCCCGAGGCTGCACAAAGGGGCCTCAGGCAGTGCTAGGGCCCCAGGCAGTGTTAGGGGCCCTAGGCAGTGCATGGGGGCCCGAGGCAGCATACAGGGGCCCCAGGCTACACACAGGATCCCAGGCTACACACAGGGGCTTGAGCCAGCATACAAGGGCCCCAGGCAGTGCACGGGGCCCCAGGCGGTGCACAAGGCCCCAGGCAGCACAAAGTGGCCCCACGCAACATACAGGGGCACCAGACAGTACTAGGGGCCCCAGGCTACACACAGGATCCCAGGCTACACACAGGGGCCCCATGCAGCATACAAGGGCCCCAAGTAGCACAAAGGAGCCCCAGGCAACATACAGGGGCCCCAGGCAGTACTAGGGGCCCCAGGCTACACACAGGATCCCAGGCTACACACAAGGGCCAAATGCAGCATACAGGGGCCCCAGACAGCACAATGTGGTCGCAGGCAGCACAATGTGGCCCCAGGCAACATACAGGGGCCCCAGGCAGTACTAGGGGCCCCAGGCTACACACAGGATCCCAGGCTACACACAGGGTCCACATGCAGCATGCAGGGGCCCCAGGCAGCACAAAGTGGCCCCAGGCAGCACAAAGTGGCCCCAGGCAGCACAATGTGGCCCCAGGCAACATACAGGGGCCCCAGGCAGTACTAGGGGTTCCAGGCTACACACAGGATCCCAGGCTACACACAGGGGCCCCATGCAGCATACAAGAGCCCCAGGCAGCACAAAGGGGCCCCAGGCAACATACAGGGGCCCCAGGCAGTACTAGGGGCCCCAGGCTACACACAGGATCCCAGGCTACACACAGGGGCCCCATGCAGCATACAAGAGCCCCAGGCAGCACAAAGGGGCCCGAGGCAACATACAGGGGCCCCAGGCAGTACTAGGGACCCCAGGCTACACACAGGATCCCAGGCTACACACAAGGCCCACATGCAGCATACAGGGGCCCCAGGCAGCACAAGGTGGCCCCAGGCAACATACAGGGGCCCCAGGCAGTACTAGGGGCCCCAGGCTACACACAGGATCCCAGGCTACACACAGGGTCCACATGCAGCATGCAGGGGCCCCAGGCAGCACAAAGTGGCCCCAGGCAGCACAAAGTGGCCCCAGGCAGCACAATGTGGCCCCAGGCAACATACAGGGGCCCCAGGCAGTACTAGGGGCTCCAGGCTACACACAGGATCCCAGGCTACACACAGGGGCCCTATGCAGCATACAAGAGCCCCAGGCAGCACAAAGGGGCCCCAGGCAACATACAGGGGCCCCAGGCAGAACTAGGGGCCCCAGGCTACACACAGGATCCCAGGCTACACACAGGGGCCACATGCAGCATACAGGGGCCCCAGGCTACACACAGGATCCAAGGCTACACACAGGGGCCCCATGCAGCATACAAGAGCCTCAGGCAGCACAAAGGGGCCCCAGGCAACATACAGGGGGCCCAGCCAGCATACAAGGACCCCAGGCCGTGCACTGGGCCTCAGGCGGTGCACAAGGCTCCAGGCAACATACAGGGGCCCCAGGCAGCACACAGGATTCCAGGCTACACACAGAGGCCCCAGCCAGCATACAAGAGCCCCTGGCAGCACAAAGGGGCCCCAGGCAGCACAAAGTAGCCCCAGGCAACATACAGGGGCCCCAGGCAGTACTAGGGGCCCCAGGCAGTACTAGGGACCCCAGGCTACACACAGGATCCCAGGCTACACACAAGGCCCACATGCAGCATACAGGGGCCCCAGGCAGCACAAGGTGGCCCCAGGCAACATACAGGGGCCCCAGGCAGTACTAGGGACCCCAGGCTACACACAGGATCCCAGGCTACACACAAGGCCCACATGCAGCATACAGGGGCCCCAGGCAGCACAAGGTGGCCCCAGGCAACATACAGGGGCCCCAGGCAGTACTAGGGGCCCCAGGCTACACACAGGATCCCAGGCTACACACAGGGTCCACATGCAGCATGCAGGGCCCCAGGCAGCACAAAGTGGCCCCAGGCAGCACAAAGTGGCCCCAGGCAGCACAATGTGGCCCCAGCAACATACAGGGCCCCAGGCAGTACTAGGGTTCCAGGCTACACACAGGATCCCAGGCTACACACAGGGGCCCCATGCAGCATACAAGAGCCCCAGGCAGCACAAAGGGCCCCAGGCAACATACAGGGGCCCCAGGTAGTACTCTTGGCCCCAGCTACACACAGGATCCCAGGCTACACAGGGCCCCATGCAGCATATAAGAGCCCCTGGCAGCACAAAGGGCCCCAGGCAGCACAATGTGGCCCCAGGCAACATACAGGGGCCACATGCAGCATACAGGGGCCACAGGCAGCACAAAGTGGCCCCAGGCAGCACACAGGGACCCCAGGCAGCACACAGGGACCCCAGGCAGCACACAGGATCCCAGGTTACACACAGGATCCCAGGCTACACACAGGATCCCAGGCTACACACAGGGGCCCCAGGCAGCATACAAGGGGCCCAGGCAGTGCACAAGGGCCCTAGGCAGTACAAAGTGGCCCCAGACAACACAAAGTGTCCCCAGGCAACAGAAAGTGGCCCCAGTCAGCAGAAAGTGGCCCCAGGCAGCACACAGGGGACCCAGGAAGCACACACGGGTCAGAGGCAGCACAAGGTGTGGGGAGAGACAGCGCGCAAGGGGGCAAGAGACAGCGTTCAGGGCCCCTTTGTGCTGCCTGTGATCCTGTGCGTAGCTTGGGGCCCCTGTGTGCTGCCAGGGGCACCTTTGTGCTGCCTGAGGCCAATTTGTGCTGCCTGGGGCCCCTAACACTGCCTGGGGTCATTGTATACTGGCTGGGACTCTGTATGTGCCTGGAGCCCTTTTGTACTGCGTGGAGTCACTTTGTGCTGCCTGGGGCCTCGTGCACTGCCTGGGGCCCTTATATGCTGGCGGGGCCCCTCTGTGTAGCCTGGGATCCTGTGTGTAGCCTGGGGCCCCTAGTACTGCCTGGGCCCCTGTATGTTGCCTGGAGCCCTTTTGTACTGCGTGGAGTCACTTTGTGCTGCCTGGGGCCCTGTGCACTGCCTGGGGCCCTTATATGCTGGCTGGGGCCCCTCTGTGTAGCCTGGGATCCTGTTGTAGCCTGGGCCCCTAGTACTGCCTGGTCCCCTGTATGTTGCCTGGTCCACTTTGTGCTGCCTGGGGCCCCTTTGTGCTGCCTGGGGCCCCTTTGTGCTGCCTGGGGCCCTTGTATGCTGCATGGGGCCCCTGTGTGTAGCCTGGGATCCTGTGTGTAGCCTGAGGCCCCTACTACTGCATGGGGCCCCTGTATGTTGCCTGGGCCACTTTGCTACCTGGGGCCCTTGTATGCAGCATGGGGCCCCTGTGTGTAGCCTGGGATCTTGTGTGTAACGTTGGGCCCCTAGCACTGCCTGGGCCCCTGTATGTTGCCTGGGGCCACTTTGTGCTGCCTGGGGCCCTTGCATGCTGGCTGGGCCCCTGTGTGTAGCCTGGGATCCTGTGTGTAGCCTAGGGCCCCTAGTACTGTCTGGGGCCCCTGTATGTTGCCTGGGGCCACATTGTGCTGCCTGGGCCCCTTTGTGTTGCCTGGGGCTCTTGTTGCTGCATGGGGCCCCTGTGTGTAGCCTGGGCCACTTTGTGCTGCCTGGGGCCCCTGCATGCTGCATGTGGACCCTGTGTGTAGCCTGGGATCCTGTGTGTAGCCTGGGGCCCTAGTACTGCCTGGGGCCCCTGTATGTTGCCTGGGGCCCCTTTGTGCTGCCTGAGGCTCTTGTATGCTGCATGGGGCCCCTGTGTGTAGCCTGGGATCCTGTGTGTAGCCTGGGCCCCTAATACTGCCTGGGGCCCCTGTATGTTGTCTGGGGCCACATTGTGCTGCCTGGGGCCACATTGTGTTGTCTGGGGCCCCTGTGTGTAGCCTGGATCCTGTGTGTAGCCTGGGGCCCCTAGTACTGCCTGGGGCCCCTGTATGTTGCCTGGGCCCCTTTGTGCTGCCTGAGGCTCTTGTATGCTGCATGGGGCCCCTGTGTGTAGCCTGGGATCCTGTGTGTAGCCTGGGCCCCTAATACTGCCTGGGGCCCCTGTATGTTGTCTGGGGCCACATTGTGCTGCCTGGGCCACATTGTGTTGTCTGGGGCCCCTGTGTTAGCCTGGGATCCTGTGTGTAGCCTGGGGCCCCTAGTACTGCCTGGGGCCCCTGTATGTTGCCTGGGGCCCCTTTGTGCTGCCTGGGGCTCTTGTATGCTGCATGGGGCCCCTGTGTGTAGCCTGGGATCCTGTGTGTAGCCTGGGCCCCTAATACTGCCTGGTGCCCCTGTATGTTGCCTGGGCCACTTTGTCTGCCTGGGGCCTTGTGCACCGCCTGGTGCCCCGTGCACTGCCTGGGCCCTTGTATGCTGGCTCGGGCCCCTGTGTGTAGCCTGGGATCCTGTGTGTAGCCTGGGCCCCTTGTGCTGCCTGGGCCCCTGCATGCTGCATGTGGACCCTGTGTGTAGCCTGGGATCCTGTGTGTAGCCTGGGGCCCCTAGTACTGCCTGGGGCCCCTGTATGTTGCCTGGGCCCCTTTGTGCTGCCTGAGGCTCTTGTATGCTGCATGGGCCCCTGTGTGTAGCCTGGGATCCGTGTGTAGCCTGGGGCCCCTAATACTGCCTGGGGCCCCTGTATGTTGTCTGGGGCCACATTGTGCTGCCTGGGGCCACATTGTGTTGTCTGGGGCCCCTGTGTGTAGCCTGGGATCCTGTGTGTAGCCTGGGCCCCTAGTACTGCCTGGGGCCCCTGTATGTTGCCTGGGGCCCCTTTGTGCTGCCTGAGGCTCTTGTATGCTGCATGGGGCCCCTGTGTGTAGCCTGGGATCCTGTGTGTAGCCTGGGGCCCCTAATACTGCCTGGGGCCCCTGTATGTTGTCTGGGGCCACATTGTGCTGCCTGGGGCCACATTGTGTTGTCTGGGGCCCCTGTGTGTAGCCTGGGATCCTGTGTGTAGCCTGGGCCCCTAGTACTGCCTGGGGCCCCTGTATGTTGCCTGGGGCCCCTTTGTGCTGCCTGGGGCTCTTGTATGCTGCATGGGGCCCCTGTGTGTAGCCTGGGATCCTGTGTGTAGCCTGGGGCCCCTAATACTGCCTGGTGCCCCTGTATGTTGCCTGGGGCCACTTTGTGCTGCCTGGGGCCTTGTGCACCGCCTGGGGCCCCGTGCACTGCCTGGGGCCCTTGTATGCTGACTCGGGCCCCTGTGTGTAGCCTGGGATCCTGTGTGTAGCCTGGGGCCCCTTTGTGCTGCCTGGGGCTCTTGTATGCTGCATGGGGCCCCTGTGTATAGCCTGGGATCCTGTGTGTAGCCTGGGGCCCCTAATACTGCCTGGGGCCCCTGTAAGTTGCCTGGGGCCACATTGTGCTGCCTGGGGCCACTTTGTGCTGCCTGGGGCCCCTGTATGCTGCATGTGGCCCTTGTGTGTAGCCTGGGATCCTGTGTGTAGCCTGGGGCCCCTAGTACTGCCTGGGGCCCCTGTATGTTGCCTGGGGCCACATTGTGCTGCCTGCGACCACATTGTGCTGTCTGGGGCCCCTGTATGCTGCATTTGGCCCTTGTGTGTAGCCTGGGATCCTGTGTGTAGCCTGGGGCCCCTAGTACTGCCTGGGGCCCCTGTATGTTGCCTGGGGCTCCTTTGTGCTACTTGGGGCCCTTGTATGCTGCATGGGGCCCCTGTGTGTAGCCTGGGATCCTGTGTGTAGCCTGGGGCCCCTAGTACTGTCTGGTGCCCCTGTATGTTGCGTGGGGCCACTTTGTGCTGCCTGGGGCCTTGTGCGCCGCCTGGGGCCCCGTGCACTGCCTGGGGCCCTTGTATGCTGGCTCGAGCCCCTGTGTGTAGCCTGGGATCCTGTGTGTAGCCTGGGGCCCCTGTATGCTGCCTCGGGCCCCCATGCACTGCCTAGGGCCCCTAACACTGCCTGGGGCCCTAGCACTGCCTGAGGCCCCTTTGTGCAGCCTCGGGCCCCCATGCATTGCTTGGGGCCCTGTGCACGGCTTGGGCCCCTGATCTACAGCTGCTGTGGTATATGGAGGGGTATAATCTGGCCTAGCCCAGTTTATACCCCGGGGTATAGTTTGGGCTAGGCCAGAATATACCCGGGGTATATTCTGGCCCAGGGGGGTATATTCTGGCCTAGCCCAAACTATACCCCGGGGTATAAACTGGGCTAGGCCAGAATATACCCGGGGTATAATCTGGGCTAGGCCACTTTAACCCCGGGTATATTCTGGTCGGGGGTTAATCTGGCCTGTTACACCGGGCCCTCTCATAGTCATCTGGGGCTGCGGGATGTCAAGGTGGTGTGACCCAGTTCGTGATCCCCTCGTCGGGGTGATCAGTAAAAAGGGGCATTAGAAAAATAGAGAAAAATAAAATAAAAGTTTAAACATAAAGGAGTGTCGTGATGCTACCCATGGAATACGGCCGATATAGCCACTGCTATAGTCGGGACCTCTGAGGATGATGGGAGTTGCAGCGTAGATGTTTCAGCTCTCCATGGGAAGAGCGGATCCCCAGGGTAACCGAACAGTCTGTTGTAATGCAGGGCTCGACAGGGAAATAGGGTTCACGGGTATAGTCAGGCAGTCTCCTGCTGCCGGTTCACGAAATCAGTCTATCTCCATTCAGGCGCAGTAATCACAGGCTCACACAGCATAGAGCTTTAACCGGGTTTACTCTCTTTCTCAACACATGGTTAGTTTACAGACACAACAGTGGCAGCTCCGGTGTGGTCTAAGCAGCCGGGATGGCTCATCATAATCATAATCACCCCCGTTCGTTTTCCTTTCTTGGGCCTTTTCGGTCTGTCCGCACACTAGCTACGGTCCAGTGGCCACAGGCTTTTAGTGGGGGACCTGCCTGGTCCCCTAGTCCTAATACTGTGGCCTTCCTTTCGCTGTGCCGGAGGTTGTGTCGCACGACATAAAGGCCTCGCACCGAGGTTTGTGGTTGGAGCATAGAGCTTCCTGGCCACTTCAGCAGAGTCGGCACTCTGGTTCTGGCCCAGTCCCTCAGTGTCCCCCGCTGACTCGAGCACACCTTGGACTCCACCCTTCTCTCACCACGGTCTACAGCCCGGGACCCGGACAAGCCTCAAGGTGGCACAGGCCGCCGGATCCATATCCTCTCAGTCCGATGGTGTTCTCGACGCTCCTTCTCACTGAACTTGACTCTCTGGTTTCTCCCTATTGACTGGCTTTTCTGGACTTGGTGTTGTGTCCTTTTGTTTCCTCCCCTAACTGGGTCCTGTCCTAACTTCTCCACCCTCCACTTTTCTCCTCCCGAAACCCCGTTGCTGGGCATATAGTCCCTATTCTTGGGATCGGAGTGTGTTGGGTGTGTGTTTGGGGTGACCAACTTACCAGTCCCGGCTGCTGCGCCATCTAGTGGCGACCGGTCCGCAAGAGAGCCACATGTGCATCTGAGATCACAGCAAGGTTAGTGTTGGTGGAATAGGGACGTCTAGTCCTGTCACCTGTCCTATTAAGGAAAGCCCTCTTAGGCTATGTTCACACAATGCGTTTTTGCAGCGTTTTCTTTATGCTGCATTTTACAGTTCCAGCAACAGCTATGAGCTTTCACAAATCTCCTGCACACGATTGCCGTCATTTTTTACTGGCTGAATTGGAAAACTGCAGCATGTTAATCCTTTCAGCGTTTTTTCAGCTTTTTTGCACCCTTTTTTTCACAATCGATGCAAAAATGAAACTGCATTTTACCTGTTTTTTTACGAATTAAACTAACTTTATTAAACATATACTGTAGACAAATGACACATAATCTACATCAAAAATGCTGAAAAAAAGTAGCAAATATGCAGAAAAACTTTCTTTTTCTAAGCAACTTTTTTACTGCCAGGAGAATAGTTTTTGCCTGCAGAAAAAAAAATGCAACGTGTGAACACAGCTTACTCACCAACCTTAACAATAGGACAATATAAGGGCCCTGTGGAATCCATCATGTACAATTCCATCTAGTTTGGAGGTGTAAATGGCCCCCTCACCTCTGGGGTTGCAGCAATAATATATCCACCCCTGTACCCACATAGCACACTTTTGGACAGGTTTTTGGGCCTGAGCTTGCCAGGACTCTCTGAAACATTGGGTCGGTGCTGGCAAATTTCTCTCCCGACCTGCTCATACACTTGCACTCTCAGTTTAACCGAATGTGCATGTTTTATCAAAGTGAGCTGCTGCCAGACACCAATAGTTTATCTCAGAAAGGATGGAATATTGATAATAATAATAATGTGGGGAGGATGGTGTTGGAAGACTTTTATACACATTACACCAAGATCTGAAACTCCAGACCTCAATTGAACTGTCAAAATTGTTGCCCCCTCAATTTAATATTTGTTTCCCCCTTTTGAATAAACTCTGCAGTCAGTCGCCTCCTATAACCTCCACAAGCTTCTTCTGCTGGAGTTCCTCCTCTTCTTTATAATCTGCTCCCGGTCTCTCGTCTTCTCCCAATTTTCAGATCTCTCCACAGGAGATCAATGGGATTTAGATCCGGTCATTGCTGCCACTTCAGATCTCTCCACAGGAAATCAATGGGATTTAGATCCGGTCATTGCTGCCACTTCAGATCTCTCCACAGGAAATCAATGGGATTTAGATCCGGTCATTGCTGCCTCTTCAGATCTCTCCAGCGCTTTGTTTCCTCCATTTCTGGGGCTTCTTGATGTTTGGGGTCATTGTCCTGCTGGAGACCCCTGACCTAGGATGCCCCAGCTTTCTGACACTGGATCTACATTGTCACCCAAAATCCTCTGGGATCTTCAGATTTCAACTTAATGATGCATCGCCCCACTGTAGGGGGCTGCTGCAGTCCCTGCTGTGTGATGTCTTCTGTCCGCAGCACTAACAAGCTCTGCCACTCAGCAAGATCAATGCAAGCTGCTAGCCAATGAGAGGCTGGCAGATTGCATTGATCTTGATGAGCAACAGAGCTTGTCTAAGCGGCGGCTGGAGGAAGTCATAGCACAGCGGAGGCCGGAAGTCAGTACAGCAGGGACCGCGGCGGCCCCCTGCACTGGAGCAATGCATCATTAAAGTAAGAAAAGTGTGTGTGAGGGTGAGTGTGTGAGTGAGGATGTGTGTATAAGAAAGTTGTGCGAGTTTCAGTGTGTGTATGAGTGTGAGAGTGTGTATGAGGATGTGTAAGTGTGTGTGACAGTATGTGTGTGTGTGTGGGGGGGGGGGGTTGTGTGTGGGTTTGTGTGTGATAGTGTGTATTTGAGTGTGTATTAAGAAGGTAAAACAGGATGGGGGGCATCACTATAAAAGTAGATCAGGATGGGGGACATCACTATAAAAGGGGATCGGGATGGGGACATCATCACTAAAAGGGATCAAGATGGGGGATATCACTACTAAAGGGGAATGGGATGGGGAACATCACTGGAAAAGGAGATCAGTATTGGAACATCGCTACAAAAGGGGACCATGATCGATGGGGGACATCAGTAGAAAAAGGGATCAGGATGGTGGACATTACTAGAAAAATGGATCAGGATAGGGATCATCACTAGAAAAAGGGATCAGGATGGGGGACATCAGTAGAAAAGGACATTACTACAGGATGGGGACATTACCACAAGAAAGGGATCAGGATTTGTACTTTACTACATTGAGCAAAAAATTCTGGTATTACTAAAAATGTCACTTAGTCCTACAAGAGATGCGGCCCTCCGCTAA
Organism: Allobates femoralis; assembly: GCA_033576535.1. NCBI lineage: Eukaryota > Metazoa > Chordata > Amphibia > Anura > Aromobatidae > Allobates > Allobates femoralis. The sequence goes on from JARQOC010000002.1 coordinate 733,574,828, forward strand.
AAATGTTTTTCTATGTGCGGCCCACCAACCCAGCCGAGTTTGAGACCCCTGATCTAGACTATCCTGCGTTACAACTGTGGTGCCCCGCCATGCAGGCGTCACAGCGGGGTACTGCACCCGTAAAGAGGTGCAAATACTCCAGCTGCAAGCGAATTCTAGGATGGTGGGTGGAACCCATCACCAGCACTCCCACACTAGATTACACTGTGGGAGGGTACCCAGGAGGGAACAAAAACGCCTCTAGGGGGAACAAGGAGGTCTTTTGCATCTGAGGAAGGAGAGAGGGAGTAGGAGACAGGGCTCCCAGGCGCAGACAGTTTACCGGGCACAGGAGCCCACACCTGTGGGATACTATAGGACCACAGAGAATCTGGAGTCCCATGGAGTATACAACTCTCCCGGGCACCAGAGTAGTCCAAAAGAGGGAACCAGGCACCGCTGAAGGAGCAGGCAGCTAGCCAGCAGAGGGTTACCCGACGACGGCAAGGGTGAGAGAAGGACGGAGGTCAGGTCGGCTTCAAGTCACTAGGCTTCACACAACCACTGGGAAGCAGGAAGGAACAGATGGGAAGAAGGCACACACCAAGGGTTCCATCATACCACCTGGGATCCACTTGCAGCCACCCGTCAGCTACCTGTTATAACAACATATGCTGAACTGTAAACTGCAACTTAAATGCTACAAGTTTCCAGTAAAGTACTCGGGGAGAAGTAAACTCGACTCTGCTGCATTTCCTTGTGAATGACTTTGTTCCCCTACAGGAACGCTGCCCCGGAGGTCCAGTCCTACCTGTGGAGGACTTTACCACACTAGCTGCAATACCATCTACCTCCGGCAGACTGTGGCGGCGCTGGTGGCATCTCACCAGATACTACAGGTGGCGTCAAGACAAACTTTGTACACAGTCCCCTGTAAATATTAACCCCTTTTTGAAAGATAGGCCCAGGACACAGGGTCAGACGCAGATTAGCTACAGTTCCAGTGGTAAACTTCTTCATCATGTTTCTCACTGTGGACAAAAGAACATCAAGATCTCTGGAGATGGACTTGTAACCTTGAAATTGTTGATATTTTTCTACAATTTTGGTTATCCCATCCTCGGACAGTTCTCTTTTCCTCTTTCTGTTCTCCATGACGCACAATGCAAAGATTGAGGCAACTTCTCCAATTTTTATCTGGTTTCAGGTGTGATTCTCATATTGCCCACATCTGTTACTGCCACAGATAAGTGTGAACGAGCGTCACATGCTGAAAACAAAGTTGTTTAAACACAATTTTGGGGGATGAAGTTCCCCATTTTAGTACTTTCCTTGCTAATTTTGAGTAAAAAATAAGCATATTTGATATCGCCTCTTTGGCAAAGTCCAGTCTAACAAAATATAAAATTAATCAACCCATAAGATAAACCCTATAAATCCAGAGACGGGGGGTGTCTGCCCATTCAAGGGCGCTCTTTATTATGGTGAATGGGAGATATGGACAAAGATGAATGAGTGACCATAGAAGCAGGGGCGTACATAGAAATCATTGGCCCCATAGTCAAATACTGAAATAGCTCATCTCTTGATCATCAACCCCCAAGCGGGGTCACATTAGGCACAGTGGTGCATATGAGCCACCTATTAAAGGGAACCTGTCACCCCCTTAGGGCCTATTAAAGTAAAAGAGCCACCTTCAGTAGCACTAAGGCTGCATTCTGTGTCCCAGCACACCGAAATAAAGAGTTTTATAAACTTCCCACCATGTATGTGACTCACCCTCAAGGTCGTGGGGTACTTGGAACCAGAATGGTTCGGTCTCTCGGGGCACACACGGGGGCTGAGACCCGGCTCCGTGGCCCTGCGGAGTCACTTAAAAATGTGAGGGAAATGTTTTAGGGATAAATTGTTTGTGATGACACCCGTGGTTTGCGGCTATGGGTAGCCGCCTCTGCTGCAGAACCTCTGGGGGGACAATGGACAGCAGCTGGGATGGAGCAGGTCCCTGGAGCAGTGGTTATATGGTAGGATTTTTCTGGATCAGGAATTCACTTTCAGCCGCTTTACCGCCGAAATAAATCAGTCTCACACAGTTCTGCAATTCTGTACCCGGGTTTACAGTACTTCTCAACAGATCATATGATGTTACACTGTCTCTCAGATAAACTTAGGCCTGTTTGGTTCTTAGGGATCCGGGGCGGCAAGTATGGGATCCTTGGTGGTGTGCCTCTCTCTGTCTCTCTCTTGTCCTGTTCCTCAGCACTTCTACCTGCGTCACTTTCAGCGCCTGTGCGCGCAGAGCCCCTATCTGGTGGCCACGGGTCTTGTCGGGTGACCGGTACCTGTCCCCTGACCCTCGTCCAACTGTCTTCTTGGGGAATGCGCCAGGTGTGAGCCACAGCTCCTATGAAGCTTGTGGCCTCCGGTTCAGCTGTTCGGGTGCTGGACTCCCGCACTGCGTTCAGGTCCGGTCCCTGTTGCTAGATCAAAACCCTCCGTCTGGTATCACCAGTCCAGGATTTGGGCGCACGGGCCACTCTTGCTCCTCCAGTGCCCCTAGGGTTCCTTCCTTTCCACTCCGGGGACCAGCCTCTTTCTGCTCAAGTTCCCTGTTTCTCACTTTCACACCGCTCCCCTGTCTATCCTTCTCCTCTTCACTCGACTCGACTTCCAACTGCAACTGAAACTGCACGTCCTTCTACCTCCCACACTCACTTCTCTACCCTATTCCCCTCTCTTGGACAGAGTCCTCCCTACAGCAGGTCCATCCTCGGTCCCTGACTAGGGCCTGCGTGTTTGGGTGTTTGGGTGAGGATCTCACACTGACCATCCACGACCACAAGAATACCACACCCTAGCTTGGGTGTAGTACCCCTTGTGGTGTCCAGACCGGTGGGGTGCCACATATGCTAATAATTAGGTCTGGGAGATACGTTCTCTTCCCAGGACCTAAGCGCCTTCCTGCTGTCAATCATCCTCCTCAGTCCTCCGGGCGCCGCCTCCTCCTTTCCTCTGCACGTCATCGGCACCTGCGCTCTTCATTCAGTTCTCGGGCATGCGCCGTGCGCGTTGGCCGAGAACTTAGATCACATGAGCTCCTGAGATCACGCTTGCATATAGCGGAGGCCCCAGATCCCGCCCTGTGGTGTGTTATGATGTGTTCACACTGTGGGTTGGGGAGGAAAGAGGCGGAGGGAGATGGATACAGGCTTAGTGATCCTCTCTGTGCAGGTGCCAGATTCGCAGCCCCGCAGTGTGAATACATCATAACACACCGCAGGAGATCATGTGATCTAAGTATTGGCTCCCAGGTTACTATTATACTTTTTTAATGCAACTGTCTTCACCTCCCACCAATAGATTTTCCCCCCAGAATTTTCCAGAACTTCATCTGAAATCGAGCCTTGGTGGACCGTAAGATATGTTTAAAGTCATTGTCCTGTTGTAAGATCCAATGGTTCCTGAACTTAAACTTACTCGAAGAAGGCGAGAGGTTTTCTCCTAGGATTTCCTGGTACTTGGTTGAATCCATTTTGCTCTCCACCTGTTGTAGGTTTCCAGTGTCAGAGGAAGCAAAGCAGCTGGAAAACATCACTGAGCCATCAACACCCTTCACTGTAGGCATCAGAAAGCCACCGAAATGTTTCACTTTAGACATTACCAAACCAATCACACATTTCACTATAAACATCACCAAACCACTACCATGCTTCACTACCGACGTCACCAAGCCACCTCCATGCTGTACTATAGTCATCATTGACCCATCGTCAAGCTTCTCTGTAGGCATCCCATCCCCAAGCCACCTCCATGCTGTACTATAGTCATCATTGACCCATCGTCAAGCTTCTCTGTAGGCATCCCATACCCAAGCCACCACCATGCTGTACTATAGTCATCATTGACCCATCGTCAAGCTTCTCTGTAGGCATCCCATCCCCAAGCCACCACCATGCTTTTCTGCAGGTATCATTGAGCCACCACCATGCTTTTCTGCAGGTATCATTGAGCCACCACCATGCTTTTCTGCAGGTATCATTGAGCCACCACCATGCTGTACTGTAGTCTTCACCAACCCACCACCATACTGTCAGATGTCAATCTGACTCTCCTGCCTGTGACTGTGGAGCTGAGCATCAAACAATTCAGTACATTGTTGAGGAGCGTCCCGTCAGATCTTACACTGGTGACAAGAAACACTTCTTCACTGGAAATGACAATGCAATTGCATATATAGACAACCTCAACACCCAACTATGATCTCTATACCTCTGCACCTTTAAATCACTGTATACTACTTGTTGTTTATTCTTATATGATGCAAAATACTTGTTAATACCATTAATATATATGGGGACTGAATCATTTTGATTGCAACTCCACATAATGACTGCTGCAGAACCTCCTTATATACATCCTGAATGTGGCAAGACTTCGGATTGTACATTAATTGAGATGTTCTGTTTTCTTTACTCGCAGAGCATTGTCCAAGACCTCTACCTCCCTGGCCTTGAATCAGACGCAGCACTGTAAACAGCTGGACGGTTTGGTCTCTTCCCAGATGCAGCTATGCCGAAGTAACCTGGAACTGATGCAGACCATCATCCAGGCAGCAAAAGAGGTGAAAAAAACCTGCATCAAAGCCTTCTCTGATATGAGGTGGAACTGCTCATCCATTGAGCTGGCTCCAAACTTCAATCAGGATTTAGAAAGAGGTAAGATCGTGCAATAACGTAAAGACGCGTCCCATCCCTTGCTGTGTTGGTATAGAGATAACTCATCCCCTATATAAAAGACACCACTATTTTATAGTGTACCCTCTTTATACCAGCAGCTCAGTGGAGCTGCTCTCTCCCCCTCTCCCAGCAGGACGTCTCAGCGTGATCTCTGGTGCCAGTCAGCAGATGAATTCATCCCATCAACCAGCCCCATGTAACCAGACCCGTATTTTTCTGTAAAGGTGGAGAAATTCACCACCCACACTCAGCAGTCAGCAAATGTTTCTGTACTGAGAGAGGAAGTAGTATTTTTTGATTGACGGAAGTCTCTGTATAGCTACATTGCTACTGAGAGCAATCAATATGAGGGGAATGTGAGTTATTTGGTTGGGCACAAAGGGGTAGTTCCAAGGCCCTGGTCACTAATGCATAATGGGTCTCCTTCCCGACCACTTCTTATTTAGTACAGTCTTGGGTCTTATCCGGTTCCAGGACCTGAATTCAACTGGTTTCACTGCACCCCTATAGCTAAGCCACGACCATAGGAGTTGTCTCAGATTGGGCATGTGTTTCTCTCCTCCCCCCAAAAAAATGGATATGTGAATAACCTCATTGACTTGTATGGGTCCATGTATTTTTATGCATACAACAAATGGCTTTCTAGTCAGTAGTTTAGGGTGAAAGGTGAGAATCACACTCAAGCATACTTTGCATCCCATGTTCTATGGAATTCAGTTGGCCAAAATATAATAATAATATTTATTTATTCCAAAAGCTGGAAATATGTTGAGAAATTGGAGTGCACACAAGCTGAAGATAGTGGAGGTAGGAATAACTAGTAGATCAAACTATTTATTACTTTAATGACCTTCAACTGGATGTCAAGCGACTTGATGGATGAACACTCTGTAGGAGGATCGTTCTTGTGCAACCTAGATAAGTCTACCAGGGTCTTCTCCAAGCTTAGATAGGCCCACCTTGGTCTTCTACAAGCCTAGATAGGTCCACCTTGGTCTACAAGCCTAGATAAGTCCACCAAGGTCTTCTCCAAGCCTAGAGAGGTCCACCAAGGTCTTCACAAGTCTAGATAGCTCCACCAAGGTCTTCTTCAAACCTTGATAGGTCCACTAGTGTCTTTACCAAGCTTATATAGGCGCACCAGAACCTTCTACAAGCCTAACTAGGTCCACCATGGTCTTCTTCAAGCCTAGATATGTCTACTGGGGTCTTCCTGAGCCTTGATAGGTCCAACATGTCCTTCTCCAAGCCAAGATAGGTCAACAAGGGTCTTCCCTAAGCCTAGATAGGTCCACCTGAGTCCTCTCCAAGCATAGATATGCCCACCAGGGTCTTCTCCAAACCTAGATAAGTCAACCAGGGTGTTCTACAGGCCTAAATTGGTCCACCAGGGTCTTCACTAAGTCTATATATGTCTATATATATATCCACTAGGCTTCTCTAAGCCTAGATGGACCCATCATGGATTTCTGCACCGCTGTCTTGATACTATCAAGTCATTAGTTGCTGGTCTTTTTCTTCTATTCTTCCCACCATGATGTCCTTCTCCAGTGATTTTCTCTTCATATGATGTGTAGACAAGTTGTAGCTTGGTGATTCTTTTTTGCAGTGACATGTCTGGCTTGATTTATTCCAAAACTGATCAGAGTAACTTTAGTACAAATCTAATACCCTGTATATCTAATAGCTATCAGATACATCGACATCTAGGGTTGCTAGAAAGCTGTTGGGTAGTATTGTTCCCATGGTACATTTAATCTGAATAAAGTGATCAGTGGCTAAAATTAATTTTGTTTTGTCATCAGTAGCATGACAATGTTTTTCTAGGAAGATGCATAAAGGAGAAAGTATATAGTCAGTTGAGGCCACTGTAGGGCGACCCAGTGGTTTGTATAGAGATTTGCAGATGTTAAGTAGAATGTTAAACACCGGTGTGTCTGGGCATGGGTTAGTGAGAAAGGTGACAGTTTTCTGATGGTGTTTTTGTGGAGATAAATATCAAGAATATGATCAATCTTTTGTCTGATTATGTGGATTAGGCCATAAGTGACTTTTTTTATATGTCAAATTGTAGTATTTCATCAGCATAGTGAAACCTGCTCCCTAATGTGGGGCCAAAGAAGTATGATAAGATGCAATCAAATTAGTATAATAGGGTGGGGGTTATGCATCGGGATTCAATCCGACGACCCTGTACTGTGTAGTCGGCTTCCTTGTCCACTAAGCCACAGCAGGCTCAGTCTGATCATCTTTTACCTTTCTTTCATTTGTTTCAGCCAGCAGGTATTTCCATTTATCATTTAGTCTACCCTATCACATTGCGGGTGCGGCTATTTATACCTTCCCCTTGCTGGTCTTCTATGCAGGCTATATTCCCATGTGAATCCTGCTTAGAGTTCCAGCCATATTGCCCAGGATTTATGTTAATGAGATAAAGACCAACTTCATTTTTTATCTTTGCTGTCAAATCAAGTCTGTCCTTCTTCTTTCTCCTGCCTAGAGTTAGGTAATAACATTCTTATTTGCAGTAGTACATTACTTTTTCCTCTCTGTATTCTTGTTTTATGTTTTCTCACTTTGCTACCTCTTCTATCTCTGCACACCTTCCTTATTCAGGGTTATGTTGCTCTACAAATCTCACCAGTGTACAAACAAAGCTCTGCGGCCTATTAGGCAGCCAGGTCAAAGTTGTCATCTCCTACCTTTGTGGTTACGGTTATTCCAGTCTGTGCAGGAACCATCAGGGACTTTTCAGCTAGGAACTTTAGTCTGTACAGGAACCAGTTGGGTGGGCTGAGTCATTTTGAGAGAAGTCCTAATTTACTGTGTAATTTACCACATGTGCCTAACTGTAAGACCAAATTGAAGCTGTAGCATGGGGCTAAATTAGCACTATGATGGAACTAAATCAGCACTCTATGGTGGGACTAAATCAGCACTCTATGGTGGGACTAAATCAGCATTCTATGATGGGACTAAATCAGCATTCTATGGTGGGACTAAATCAGCACTCTATGGTGGGACTAAATCAGCATTCTATGGTGGGACTAAATCAGCACTCTATGGTGGGACTAAATCAGCACTCTATGGTGGGACTAAATCAGCACTCTATGGTGGGACTAAATCAGCACTTTATGGTGGGAATAAATCAGCACTCTATGGTGGGACTAAATCAGCACTCTATAGTGGGACTAAATAAGCACTCTATGGTGGGACTAAATCAAAACTCTATGGTGGGACCAAATCATAACTCTATGGTGGGACTAAATCTGCTCTCTATGGTGGGACTAAATCAACACAATAGGGTGGGACTAAATTAGCACTCTATGGTGGGACCAAATCAGAACTCTATGGTGGGTTAAAACGTACTAATGTATATTGCTAAAATTTGTATATTTGGGATATACTAGAAATCTACATCTACTATATTGGGGACCATGGGTCATTGGACTCTGTTGCCACCATCCAAAATTATCCCCCATCATAACCAGCAAAATAAGCAAAACAAACTCCAAATTGGAACCCAGAAGCCACGTCATCACCACTAAAGGACGGCCATGAAGACATCACAAGCAAATGATCCCACAGCAGAGACAGAGCGACAAGATGATTATTGTAATAATTTTCTTAGTTCAAATTTCCCAAGAAATTTTGATCAATTTTTAATTTTTGTTAGAAAATAATATCCCAGTATATTCCTGAAAAAACATGCAAAAATGCTGAAAATGAAATGAGTTCATCTTGTTTAATGACACCCAGTAGTTTTTGGGTTTCCCTGGACTTGATTTGAGGCCTCTCTATGGGTAAAAGAGTGAGAAAGAAAATAAAGAAAATGATTGACAGGAGAAACGGAAGAGGGAGATGGAAAGAGAAACCGGAGAAAAACAAGAAGGAGATGGATAGATAAAGAGGGGCGAGCGAAGGCACCGAAAACCAAAAACACTCATAGACAGAAAGTGTGAACATTAATGGGAATGTCCACACATCGGGAAGAGTTAACAGTCATTTAATTAATTTAATGTAAAATAAAATGAGAAATCATTTTTTATGTTAAATTCAATGTAAAATAGAATTGGATAAAATAAATATTTACATAGAAAGGTCAAATTACATTAAAAAAAGTTAATAATGGGATGTAAAATACAACAAATAAAAATAAAAGGCCAAGTATGTTATTGTTGGAAGGAAAAAATTAAAAATCTGTATAAAAAGTTTAAATTAAGCTAAATTAAAAAAAATAATTATTTTAATGTATAAAAATTGAATTAACAATCTGTAAAAAAAGATTAAATTAAATGAATAATTGATTTTTTTTTGAGAAAAGACAGAAATAGTATAAAAAAATTAAACAGAAAAATAAACTAAAATTAAATACATAAATAAGAATTAAAAATCAGTATAAAAAGATTGAATTAAGCTATATAATAAAAATATATTTTTCCACACAGATATACTGTAAATACTATAATAAATAAAAAATTATTTAAAAAAATCTAAAAATATAATAAATATTAAAATAAATTTCATTTTTATGTATTTATGTAAAGTTATTATTAATATTTATTTTAATGTGTAAAAATGTAAAATAAAAAAAGATTAAATTAAATGATGAAATAAAAAATAATGTTGTTTTTTAGAAAAGATGTTCTATAAAAATAAATTTTAAAATAATTTAAAAAAATCTAAAAATAAATACATAAAAATAATTTATTTTTATATTTATTATACGTAATATTATTTATTTTAATGTATAAAAATGGAAAATTAAATTTTTTTTGAGAAAAGATGTAAATACATTAAATAATTAAACATTTACAAAAATCTAAAAATAAATACATATAAAAATAAATTTCATTTTTATTATATATAATATTAATTATTTTACAGTATAAAAATCGAAAATTTAAAATCTGTAAAAAAGATTCATTTAAATGAATAAATTCTGAAAATAAAAAATATTTTTTTTTCAGAAAATAAGTAATCAGTATAAAAAATAATTAAAAAAATATTTAAAAACATGTAAAAGTAAATACATAAAAGTGAAACGTATTTTTACATTTATTATGTGAAATATTATAATTAATATTTTAATGTATAAAAATGGAAAATAAAAAAAGATTAAATTCAATGAATAAATTCTGTAATAAATGTTTTTTTTGAGAAAAGATACTATAAAAATAAATTAAAAAATTATTAAAAAAATATAAAAACTAATTATTTTATATTATGTGTAATATTATAATTAATATTTATTTTAATGTATAAAAATAAAAAATAAAATATGAAATGAATAAAATTATGAAATAAAAAAGATGTCATTACTGTATATACTCGCGTATAAGCCGAGTTTTTCAGCCCAAAAATTGGGCTGAAAAGTCCCCCCCTCGGCTTATACGCGAGTCACTGTATACTGTATACAATGTATACAGTATACAGTGCCCCCCATCTATATACAGGCCCCACCCCCGCCGCAATCCTGTAAGGGAAGAGATTAGTATACTTATCCCTCCGCTGCCGCTGTCCCGCCACCATCACGATCCTCCGTCTTCTTCCAGCGTCTTCCATCTTCCTCCGATGGTCGCAGGCAATGATGTCATTGCCTGCGCGACCGAGGAGGAAGCCGGAAGAAGACGGAAGACGCTGGAAGAAGACGGAGGATCGTGATGGCGGCGAGACAGCGGCAGCGGAGGGATAAGTATACTAATCTCTTCCCTTACAGGATTGCGGCGGGGGGGGGCCTGTATATAGATGGGGGGACCTCTGGGGCATCTGTATACTACCACTGGGGCTGCTGTATACTGATGGGGGGGGCCTGTATATACCTGTGGGGCTGCTGTATACTACCACTGGGGCTGTATATACCTGTGGGGCTGCTGTATACTACCACTGGGGCTGTATATACCTGTGGGGCTGCTAGATACTACCACTGGGGCTGTATATACCTGTGGGGCTGCTAGATACTACCACTGGGGCTGTATATACCTGTGGGGCTGCTAGATACTACCACTGGGGCTGTATATACCTCTGGGGCTGCTGTATACTACCACTGGGGCTGTATATACCTGTGGGGCTGCTGTATACTACCACTGGGGCTGTATATACCTCTGGGGCTGCTGTATACTACCACTGGGGCTGTATATACCTGTGGGGCTGCTGTATACTACCACTGGGGCTGTATATACCTCTGGGGCTGCTGCTGTATACTACCACTGGGGCTGCTGTATATACCTCTGGGGCTGCTGTATACTACCTCTGGGGCTGCTGTATACTACCACTGGGGCTGCTGTATATACCTGTGGGGCTGCTCTATACTAACTACTGGGGTTGCTGCTGTATATACCACTGGCGCTGCTGCTGTATACTACCACTGGGGCTGCTGTATATACCTCTGGGGCTGCTGTATACTAACTACTGGGGCTGCTGCTGTATATACCACTGGGGCTGCTGCTGTATACTACCACTGGGGCTGCTGTATATACCTCTGGGGCTGCTGTATACCACACCGCTGAGGGCTGTATACCTGTGCTGGGGTTCACCCTCGGCTTATACACGAGTCAATAGGTTTTCCCAGGTTTTGGGGGCAAAAGTAGGGGGTCGGCTTATACACGGGTCGGCTAATACACGAGTATATACGGTACTATAAAACAAATTAAATAAAAAAATAAACTTAAATTAAATACATATATAAGAATGAAAGGCTAAGGCTACCTTCACATTTGCGTTTGTGTCTGCATGCTGATGGCATGCAGACACAAACGCAGTGAAACGCAGGGTCTAATGATGTGTCCGCAGCGGAGAATGTCCGCCTGCGGACACATCACTGTGGAGCCCGGGCAGCCAATCGGCGTTGTCTGGGGGCGGGCCGGAGGCGGAGATCAGCGGCGGAGATCTCCTCCTCCCGGCCGCCGGTAAGCTCCGGGACGTGTCAGCGTGGTTAAACAGCTGATCTGACAGCTGTTTGAATCTCCCGCGCCGACACCGAGAGGAGATGTCGGCGCGGGAAGATTCAAACAGCTGTCACATCAGCTGTTTCTCCCCGCCGACATCGCTAGCAGATTACCGGCGGTGGGGAAGAGGAGATCATCAGTTGCTCAGCTGATCTCCCGGTGGCCGTCGGTGATCTCCTGTGACATCACCGGCGGCCATCGGGAGAGATTTCAATGGTCCGCAGCGTTCTCCTGCGCTGTCAAGCGCAGAACACTGCGGACCCATTGACGCCAATGCATTTTTTGTGCACTTGGGGAAGGTTGCTGATTTTCCAAGGTCCCCGAGCGCACAAAAAATGCAACATGCTGCGTCCCGGGTGCGGACAGGGAACCCTGGAGGGAGCAGATATCTTCCGCATCCGCACCCGAATGCAGCAAACGCAGGCACTATGTGTTCCTATGTTAAACATAGGAACGCAGTGCGCAAGCGTTTGACTGCGTATGGGAACGCAGCATACGCTGCGTTCACATACGCAAGTGTGAAGGCACCCTAAGTTTGTTATAGTATGAAAGCGGAATATTAAAAATATTGATAAAAAAAATTGATTTAAATAATAAATACAATAATATTATTTTGAGAAAAGATGTATATACTATAGAACATTAAATACTAGATATGACTTTATTTTTATATTTTTAAAATAAGTAAAAATAAAAGATAAAATATGGTATTGAATGAAAAGGGGAAAATCTAAAATCTTTATAAAAAGGTAACATTAAATGAAATTAATAAAAAAAAAATTTTTTCGTAAAGATGTAAATACTATAGAAAAAAGTAACTTAAAATTATGTAAAAAATGTAAAAAATAAATAAAAGTGAAAGGCCAAATATTTGATTGTATAAAAAGGAAAAATTTAAAATCTGTATAAAAGACTGAATTAAGCTAAATAAAACAAAAATATTTTTTTTACCATAAATGCTATAAAAAAGTAATTAAATAATTAAATAATCTAAAAATAAATAGAGAAATAAAAATTGAATGTATTTTTATATTTATATGTAATATTAATGTGAAATACTATACTGTATACAATAAACTATACTGTAAATACTATATAAAAGATAACTTAAAATTATGTAAAAAAAAAAAAAAAAAATTAAAGGCCAAATATTTTAATGTATGAAAAGGAAAATCAGATTAAAAATCTGTATGAAAAGATAAAAAATAAATTAATTTAATACATAAATTAATAAATAATTTTTTTGAGAAAAAAAATCTCAACAATATAAAATTGAGATAAAATGAAAAAATGAAAACAATAATAAAAAAATACAAATGAAAGACCGAGTATGCTATTGTATGAATAGCGAAAATTAAAAATCTGTGTAAAAAGAGTGCAATAAATTAATAAATTAATAGATAAAAATATTTTTAGAGAGAATATGTAAACACTATAAAAAAAATTAAATGAAATAACAAAATATATAAATACATAAATAAAAATTATCAGCCAAATATGTAATTGTATTAAAAGGGAAAATTAAAAATTGTATAAAGATTAAATTAAATAAAAAAACTATAAATTTATTATTCAATTATTAATTATTAATAAATATACATTTGCGAAAAGATCTAAATACTATAAAAAAAATTAAATGAAAAATTATTTAAAAAATAAATACAAAAATAAAAATGAAAGGTCAACTATGTTATTGCATGAAAGGGATATATTAAAAATCTGTGTGCAATTAAATAATAAATAAAAAATATTTTTTTCAAAGAGGTGAATCGTAAATACTATAAAAAAACTAATTAAACATTTTTTTTTAAAAAAAAAAGTAAAAATAATTGCATGAATAAATCTAAAATGCCAGGTACCATATGTTATTGCATGAAAAGGAAAAATTAAAAATCTGCATAAAAAGAAATTAAATTAAGAAATAAAAAATATTTTTTGAGACACTGTAAATAAAAAAACATAAGGAGAATAAAAATAAAAAAATATAAAAATAACTACCGTACATAATTAAACATCAAAGGCCATGTATGCTATTACATGAAAAGGGAAAAATGAAAATCTGTATAAAAAGATTAAATTAATAAATTTAATAAAATAAATAATTTTATTTTGAGAAAAGCTGTAAATACAATAAAAATAAGAAATAATTTAAAAATATACAGATAAATACATAAAAATGAAAGGTCAATTATGTTATTGTATGAAAGGAGAAAATTAAAAATCTGTATAAAAAGATGAAATGAATCTACTATATAATTGTCTAAGACATTTTCGTGTCGGACCAAAAAAACGTGCCGTGGATATGTCACACTGTGACGTCAACACGGCGAAGCATTGGCCGCGTAGCGGCCAATGCGAGGCGTCAGCTGCGCGAGCAATGGCCGCGAGGCCATTGCAAGTCGCTAGCTTTAGTGCGAGCAATGGCCGCGAAGCGGCCATTGCGAGTCGCTGGCCGAAAATAGAACCAGAGGCTCGGCCACAAAGCTAGCGATTTCCCGCTCAGGTAGCGAGTCGCTAGCCTCAGCGGGAAATCGCTAGCTTTGTGGCCGAGCCTCTGGTTCTATTTTCGGCCAGCGAATCGCAATGCCCGCTTCCATAAGGATTACCGCAACCGCGTACCTGCCGCAACTCCCCCTATACTTTCAATGGGGATCTATTGCGACTCGCTGTGTAGCGCGAGCAATGGCCGCGAGGCCATTGCGAGTCGCTACACTTGCGGCGCGGTTGCGGTAATCCCCATAGAAAGTATAGGGGGACTTGCGGCAGGTGCGGCAAGTGAAAATCTATTTGAAAATCTAAAAAAAAAAAAAAAAATATTCTAGACACCCGATGCATTTGCATCGGGCTCACAGCTAGTAAATTAATGAATAACAATTAATATGTTTGCAAAAAGATGTAAATACTATAAAAAAAATGTAAAAAATGAAAACTTATAAAAATAAATACATAACATAACTGATGGGTCAAATATTTTATCGTATAAAAATGAAATAAAAAATCTGTATAAAAATATGAAATTAAATTAATAAATTTTTGAATAAAAAATATGTTTGTAAATACTACAAAAAATTCTATAACTGTTTTCTTTTTACTTCTTTTTTTTTTTTAAAGCAAATTTTAAAAACTAATAAATAATAATGAAAAAAAAAAAAGCCTGAAACAATTTTTTTTGTATCCGGTCACGTGTATTCTGTCACTCGTATCTGGTCACTCGTATCTGGTCACTCGTATCTGGTCACTCGTATCTGGTCACTTATATTCAGTCGCTCTTGTCCAGTCAATTGAATCCATTCACTTGAATCCCATCACTTGGATTCCCATCACTTGTATCCCGTCACTCTATCCGTTCACTTGTATCCCGTCGCTCGTATCTGGTCACTTGTATCCTGTCGCTCATATTTGATTGCTCGTATATGGTTGCTCGTATTCGGTCGCTCGTATCCAGTCACTCGTATCTGATCACTTATGTTCGGTCTCTCTTGTCCAGTCACTCGCATCTGGTCACTTGTATCCTGTCAGTCGTATCCAATCACTTGTTTCCGGTCGCGGTATCTGGTCGCGTGTATCCGGTTGCTCATATTTGATCGCTCGTATCTGGTCGCTCTTATCTCGTCACTCGTATTTGGTCGCTAATCGCCAATCACTTATATTCGATCACTCTTATCTAGTCACTCATATCTCGTCCCTTGTATCCTGTCTTTCGTATCCGGTCACTTGTATCCGGTCACTTGTATCCGGTCTCTTGTATCTATAGCGACCTGGTCCAGATTGTATCTGTCCCTTTTAGTAACTCTGGATCGTGAGTAGCTCCTGCACACTACAGCTCACTCCCTAGCTGCCTCTCTAGGATTATTAGTGAGTGCTAGATATGCAGTTCAGTAAAATACTTTGATATTCCATATCCTTTTCATGTATTTCTCATGCATTTTTAATTTATTCCTCGTGTATTTTTCATTTGTTGTGTTCCAGCTCCATCTGCTGGTAAAAATGTATGATTCATATTACCTTGCATTGTAAGAATCTGACATGTAAATTGGGTGTTGTCTTATTGGCCAGTGACTCAGTCACAAGGCTCAATAGGTGGTGCTGCTTCCAGTCTCTGTGTCTAGACAGAGAGAGCTGGAAATCCCCCAGTTCTGGACAGGATGCCAAACAGACCAGAGCTCATGTGAGGGCTGTTCTCACCGCTTCCAGACCCAAGGACGGGAAGTTCATCCTTCCCTTCACCACAAGATCTCCTGCCAGGCCTCAAGGCCTAGCATTCTTTTCTTACTTCCGCAGTTAGTATACTATAGACTTTCTACCCTGGATCCTCGCTGTCTGGCTTTAAGCGTGCTTCTTCAGCAGTAGGGCATACTGAATGTAAAGAGGAACTTACTGCCCGTGTGTTGGGAAATTTGAGAGTCTCCCAACCCACAGCAACTTTATGCTATTATCTTCACGTTCCTTTTATACGTGCTGTGACCAGCTGTGAAATTAACTCAGGATTCCCAGGTATGTAAAACTCTCTTGCTATATCTAATCTTCTGCTCTAAGCCACAAAAGACTCGGAACCTTCCTATACCCGGATAAAAATACCCCATCTAAACAATCCATGCTCTTAAAGCCCCGGACCCCAAATTGCCAGTCAGTATTTAACTGTAAACTGTATTTGTCGTGGCCTACCCACGTAAGACTGGAACACTTACTCACGGTTAAATTTCCCCATTCCTGCGATAGTAAACACAACTTTCATTCCCAAGACTGGTGTCTGTGGTCACCGCTTGGGAGTGGATAGCAGGGAACGATAAGCCTCATTATTACGTATCCGGTCGCTCACATCCAATCGCTCCTGCTTGTTTTGGCCACATGGAGCATCACAGACCTCGGGGTTAACCCTTGACCTTGGTTCAAAATCGCACAATCCAGCGAGTTCCTTTAAAAAACACATTTTGATTACAAGAAAGAACAGAAAAAAGACCAAGCGATGAAGGAATGTGGAGAGTGAAATACAAAAGTAAAAAAGAAGGGGTTGTAAAAGCATGAAGCTGTAGACCAACGATTGCAGAAACTCCATCTCTCGAAAGATCTGATATCATATGGTAAAAGTGGAATAAAAACAGACACAGATTATAATCTAAAGTTAACAAATCAGACCCAAATCCTGGTTTAACATTTTAATCTTTCCAGGGACGTTTAAACTCAGTAGAGACATTTAAGAAGCATAAAGTACTGACCTTCTACAATAGCCTACACGATCACAACTGACCGAGAGCTTCAATGTGATGCTAAACCTAAAGGAGTTATCCGCCTTAGGGCCCTTTCACATCAGCGGTTTTTGAAATTTGCGACAGATGCGGTCAAAAAACCGCATCTGCCGCAATTACCGCATACCGGTTGCACTTGCGGCGCGGTTGCGGTAAACGCCATGCAAAGTATAGGCGTACTTGCGGCAGGTGCGGCAAGTGCGGTTTTGCACTTGCGGCAAGTGCGGCCGCGAAAAAAACCGCGGTCAGCCGCGGTTTTTTTCGCGGCCGCACCTGCCGCAAGTGCAAAACCGCACTTGCCGCACCTGCCGCAAGTGCGCCTATACTTTGCATGGCGTTTACCGCAACCGCGCCGCAAGTGCAGCCGGTATGCGGTAATTGCGGCAGATGCGGTTTTTTCACCGCATCTGCCGCAAATTTCAAAAAACGCTGATGTGAAAGGGCCCTTAAATCTATCATTACACTATTCGGCTACACAGATACAAGTAGGTAGATGCTAATTACCTACCTGATCTGCTGTAAGCAGGGCTGCCACTAGGAATTTTGGGGCCCCTTACTGCCAAAATTTTGGCGCCTCCTGAGACTCCGCCCAGCCTCCACCCCAGCTTCGCCTCTACCCATGCTCTGCCTCTACCCAAACATACATTATATTTATAGTGAAAAATTGGAACAGCACCAAAAATTACCTCGATTTATGTGCAAAGCTTTCCCAATCAGCAATCCAGATGGTTCCTTACAATAGGGTAAAAAATGGAAAAACTGCACAAAAAATAGAAAAAAGTATACTTTAATGCCCAGTGCGTGGCCACCGCCATTGGGCAAAAAAGTCCACTTTTTTTCTATATTTTTGTGCTGTTTATTCCTGTTTTTTTACACTCTCTATTATATATTACACACACACACACTTGAGACTGCTGTGGGCTGAATACACAATAGCTATATACATAATAGAGAATACACAATAGAGACGGCTGCTAGCTATATACACAATAGAGATGACTGCGGGACGTATAGACAATGGAGATGGCTGCTGGCCGTATAGACAATGGAGACGGCTGCAGGTTATACACACAATAGAGAATACACAATAGAGATGGCTGCTAGCTATATACACAATAGAGATGACTGCGGGACGTATAGACAATGGAGATGGCTGCTGGCCGTATAGACAATGAAGACGGCTGCAGGCTATACACACAATAGAGAATATACAATAGAGACTGCTGCTGCCATCCATCCCATTTTCCTCTGTTGCTCCTGGTCTCCCACTTTTCGGCGCTGTGACGTCGATACACCCTTTGGGTGTATGTACGGACCTCACTGCGCATTGCGTATGTGCGAGGTGTTATTTACAACTCATGCATGCGCAATGCGCAGCGTGAAGTGTATTGACGTCACAGCGTCAGAAATGACGCGATTTGCGTCATTCCGGCTAAGCCCACCCAGTGATCCGACACAGGATCATCAACATTCATTTTCACGCCCATTGGGACGTGAAAAACAACAGTAGAGGCGGTGATAAGGAGCCAGAGAGAACACCCACTGTGACTCCTCGGGGATTCAGAAGCCGCAGATTTCTCAGGTAATAAAGGTCATAATTACACTTTACAGAATAGCTATAGGGAAAGAGAGGGATAGCTTAAAACCTTATAGGAAGGTGCAGGGTCAGGTTTTTAGAGGCTGGGGACCGATTTGGTGGGGTCAGGTTCCTTTTAATATGGTATATAAACTAATTTAATATTGCTCTACATGTAATCAAATATATGTACTATAATACTGCTGTTATGTACAAAAATATACCTATATAATACTGATCCTATGTTCTAGATTATATCTACTATAATAGTGCCCCCTATGTAGAAGAATATAGCTATTATAATACTGCCTCTATGTTCAAGAATATAACTACTAAAATACTGCTCCTATATACAAGAATATAACTACTATAATACTGCTCCTATGTACAAGAATATAACTACTATAATACTGCCCCTATATACAGGAATATAACTACTATAATACTGCTCCTATGTACAAGAATATAACTACTATAATACTGCCCCTATGTACAAGAATATAACTACTATAATACTGCTCCTATATACAGGAATATAACTACTATAATTCTGCCCCTATATACAAGAATATAACTACTATAATCCTGCCTCTATATACAAGAATATAACTACTATAATACTGCTCCTATATACAAGAATATAACTACTATAATACTGCCTCTATGTACAAGAATATAACTACTATAATACTGCTCCTATATACAAGAATATAACTACTATAATACTGCTCCTATATACAAGAATATAACTACTATAATACTGCCACCTATGTACTAGAATATAACCACTATAATACTGCCCTATATACAAGAATATAACTACTATAATACTGCCCTATATACAAGAATAACTACTATAATACTGCCCCTATGTACTAGAATATAACTACTATAATACTGCCCCTATATACAAGAATATAACTACTATAATACTGCCCCTATATACAAAAATATAACTACTATAATACTGCCCCTATGTACTAGAAATAACTACTATAATACTGCCCCTATATACAAAAATATAACTACTATAATACTGCACCTATATACAAGAATATAACTACTATAATTCTGCTCCTATGTACAAGACTATAACTACTATAATACTGCCCTATGTACAAGAATATAACTACTATAATACTGCCTCTATGTACAAGAATATAACTACTATAATACTGCTCCTATATACAAGAATATAACTACTATAATACTGCTCCTATATACAAGAATATAACTACTATAATACTGCCGCTATATACAAGAATATAACTACTATAATACTGCCCCTATTTACAATATAAAACTATATAATACTGCTCCTATATACAAGAATATAACTGCTATAATACTGCTCCTATGTACAAGAATATAACTACTATAATACTGCCCCTATATACAAGAATATAACTACTATAATACTGCTCCTATGTACAAGAATATAACTACTATAATACTGCCCTATATACAAGAATATAACTACAATAATACTGCCCCTGTGTACAAGAATATAACTACTATAATACTGCTCCTATATACAAGAATATAACTACTATAATACTGTCCCCTATGTACAAGAATATAACTACTATAAATTACTGCCCCTATGTACAAGAATATAACTAATATAATACTGCTCCTACATACAAGAATATAACTACTATAATACTGCCCCTATATACAAATATAACTACTATAATACTGCTCCTATATTACAAGAATATAACTACTATAATACTGCTCCTATATAAAGAATATAACTACTATAATACTGCCCCTATATACAAGAATATACGGTAACTACTATAATACTGCCCTATATACAATAATATAACTTTTATAATACTGCCCCTATGTACAAGAATATAACTTTTATAATACTGCCCCCTATATACAAGAATATAACTACTATAATACTGCCCCTATATACAAGAATATAACTACTATAATACTGCTCCTATGTACAAGAATATAACTACTATAATACTGTCCCTATGTACAATAATATAACTACTATAATACTGCCCCTATATACAAGAATATAACTACTATAATACTGCCCCTATATACAAGAATATAACTACTATAATACTGCCCCTATGTACAAGAATATAACTACTATAATACTGCTCCTATATACAAGAATATAACTACTATAATACTGTCCCCTATGTACAAGAATATAACTACTATAATACTGCCCTATGTACAAGAATATAACTACTATAATACTGCTCCTATGTACAAGAATATAACTACTATAATACTGCTCCTATATACAAGAATATAACTACTATAATACTGCTCCTATATACAAGAATATAACTACTATAATACTGCTCCTATATACAAGAATATAACTACTATAATACTGCTCCTATGTACAAGAATATAACTACTATAATACTGCCCCTATATACAAGAATATAACTACTATAATACTGCCCCTATGTACAAGAATATAATTACTATAATACTGCCCCTATGTACAAGAATATAACTACTATAATACTGCTCCTATATACAAGAATATAACTACTATAATACTGCTACTATATACAAGAGTATAACTACTATAATACTGCCCCTATATACAAGAGTATAACTACTATAATACTGCCCCTATATACAAGAGTATAACTACTATAATACTGCTCCTATGTACAAGAATATAACTACTATAATACTGCCCCTATATACAAGAATATAACTACTATAATACTGCCCCTATGTACAAGAATATAACTACTATAATACTGCCCCTATATACAAGAGTATAACTACTATAATACTGCTCCTATATACAAGAATATAACTACTATAATACTGCTCCTATGTACAAGAATATAACTACTATAATTCTGCTCCTATATACAAGAATATAACTACTATAATACTGCTCCTATGTACAAGAATATAACTACTATAATACTGCCCCTATATACAAGAGTATAACTACTATAATACTGTTCCTATGTACAAGAATATAACTACTATAATACTGCCCCTATATACAAGAATATAACTACTATAATACTGCCCCTATATACAAGAATATAACTACTATAATACTGCTCCTATATACAAGAATATAACTACTATAATACTGCCCCTATATACAAGAATATAACTACTATAATACTGCTCCTGTGTACAAGAATATAACTACTATAATACTGCCCCTATGTACAAGAATATAACTACTATAATACTGCTCCTGTGTACAAGAATATAACTACTATAATACTGCCCCTATGTACCAGGATATAACTACTCACTGATGCAGAAAATGTACCCATTATAATTTCGGAGAATCTATGTGTCTGTGCATTAGTTTGTTAGTTGCAGTTCTGTTTTCCGTGTGTTGTAGAGATCAGTGTGACATAGTTTAGGTGGAAGGGAGTCGGTGAATGTCTTAGAAGAGGCTCCAAACTGTAAACCTCCTGGACAGCAGTCATATGTCCCTGACAGCGGCTACAAGAGAGCGGTGGCACAGGGTCAAGAGATTCAGAGGATTCCTCCGCTCTCTGTTTACCACATATAGGAGACACTTCTCAGAATCCTCCAGTAAAAGGGGTTTTCCATTTTCAGGAACGTTGTGTCATCAAGTGTGATTTGTTATTAAAAGAACAAGCATTGACTTTTCCCTGCTGCTCCCGGGTTCTGCAGTGCGGACGTCACACTAACAACGCTGCAGCCAACCAGAGAGTTCAACGGCTCGTGGCTTCTACATCGGAAGAACCTTGAGCTCAGTGATTGTCAGCAGCGCTACAGACCATATCAGTGGGGAAAAATGTTATCAAAAGTGGAAAAAATGTGAGAGTGAACTCCGGCACATCCGTATTTTGCAGAGTTTACAATATTTTATTAACTCTCCCCCTTTACAATACTCAAGAGCATTTGATCATCAACAAATGTTGACCGTTGTACCTTCTTCCCCCTAATGTCTTCTCCCGGTTTCCCCTTTCCTGATTCGTTTCCTTTCCCCCTATTTCTTTCTTAGGTTATGCAGTTTAAATAAGAAAACATTCTACTATATAAAAAAACTCTATCCAGTCTGTTTGTCTGTGTGTCTGTAAGTTTGTCCTGAAAATAGCGCCACCTATCAGACATTGTGTAGATTACAGTTAAACTGGAATGTGAAGAAGACAATAAGTTTGGTTGATCAGTGAAAGAAAACAGCGCCACCTATAGGTCATCCCTGACAAGGGGCCACAAGTCGTCCAGGACAGCGGCCACAGCGCAGGCATTCATTATCACCTGTGCTTGGGTTCGCTCCGTCACACCCTTGGGGCTGACCTATCCTGCTGCTGCTGCTCTTCCTACCACTCTGGAACGTAGGCTGGAGACGGGGCTCCTCGATGTACAGGGGAAAGAGACATCGCACAGGGGTGAGTGAGACAGTGCACGATGGGGTGAGAGAGTGCACATGGAGAGAGACAGGGCAATGGAAGTGAGAGCGCACGGGGGAGAAAGAGCGCACAGGGGGAAGAGAGTGCACAAAGGGGGGAGAGACAGCACAAGCCGAGAGAGTGCACAAGAGGAAAGAGAATGCACAGGGAAGAGAAAGCACACAGGAGGAGAGACAGCACAAGGGGAGAGAAATCACACGGGGAAGAAAGAATACAAGAGAAAAGAGAGCACACAAGGGAACAGAAAGCACATAGTGAGGAGAGATAGCACAAGGTGAGAGGGCACATGGGGGTAGGTGCAGCACAAGGGGAAAGACAGCTCAAAGGATAGCACACAAGGGGAGAGAGAGCACACAGGGGGAAGAGAGCACAAGGGGTGAAATACAGAACAGGGGGAGAGAGAGAGTGTACGGGAGGATAGCAAGCAGCAGTAGCGCCTGCAAATCCACGACCACTGTGCAGCAGTGGCTCCGCCCCCCTCCTCGGTGGAGCTATGGTTAGTATTGGGATTAGTTGGACCAGTAGCGTAACTATTGAGGTCGCTGATATCGCAAATATGACGGGGCTCAGCAGGGGGAGGGGCCTGGGCTGCCCGGCAGAGAAGCAGCCGTTCCTGTCAGTGCTGAGCTACGCTGTTCCTGACTTCCTGCGCTTTTAAATACAAGAAGCCAGGAAGTGCTTACCTCCACCCCTCCACTGTCTTGAAGCACTTGGCTCCACCCCTCCAGTCTCTGTGAAGCACTTGGCTCCGCCCCTCCAGTCTATGCAAAACACTTGGCTCAGCCCCTCCAGTCTCTGTGAAGCGCTTGGCTCTGCCCCTTCATCCTCTGTGATGTGTTTGGCTCCACCCCCTCCAGTCTCTGTGAAGCACTTGGCACTGCCCCTTCAGTCTCTGTGAAGCGCTTGGCTCTGCCCCTTCATCCTCTGTGATGTGTTTGGCTCCACCCCCTCCAGTCTCTGTGAAGCACTTGGCACTGCCCCTTCAGTCTCTGTGAAGCGCTTGGCACTGTCCCTTCAGTCTCTGTGAAGTGCTTGGCACTGCCCCTTCATCCTCTGTGATGTGTTTGGCTGCGCCCCCTCCAGTCTCTGTAAAGCGCTTGGCACTGCCCCTTCATCCTCTGTGATGTGTTTGGCTTCGCCCCCTCCAGTCTCTGTAAAGCGCTTGGCTCTGCCCCTTCATCCTCTGTGATGTGTTTGGCTCCACCCCCTCTAGTCTCTGTAAAGCGCTTGGCACTGCCCCTTCATCCTCTGTGATGTGTTTGGCTTCGCCCCCTCCAGTCTCTGTAAAGCGCTTGGCTCTGCCCCTTCATCCTCTGTGATGTGTTTGGCTCCACCCCCTCCAGTCTCTGTGAAGCACTTGGCTCTGCCCCTTCATCCTCTGTGATGTGTTTGGCTCCACCCCCTCCAGTCTCTGTGAAGCACTTGGCTCCACCCCCTCCAGTCTCTGTAAAGCGCTTGGCTCTGCCCCTTCATCCTCTGTGATGTGTTTTGGCTCCACCCCCTCCAGTCTCTGTGAAGCACTTGGCTCCACCCCCTCCAGTCTCTGTAAAGCGCTTGGCTCTGCCCCTTCATCCTCTGTGATGTGTTTGGCTCCACCCCCTCCAGTCTCTGTAAAGCGCTTGGCTCTGCCCCTTCATCCTCTGTGATGTGTTTGGCTTCGCCCCCTCCAGTCTCTTCAAAGCTGCTGTGCTGACGTCTTATCTCTGGCTTTCCTGATCCAGTGTGATGTGATTCTGCCCGACCTCTGCAGAAGGTAGGTGAGGGCAGCAGAGTAACTGCACAGTGTCACAGAACGTATGAGGCAGAAGACCTTAGTCTGCCTGCTCCTCCCAGCAGCATCGGCTGTGTACAGCTGAATGTTTATCTGCCTCCCCTCTCCCTCACTGTATTCAGTGACCAGCAGTACAAATCTCCCAGGAAAACTTTGAAATCTTTGAGGGGGGATGATAGATGGGGTATAGGGGCTGCCACAGAATCTGTCACATACAATATGAGCAATGGAGGAAGCTTTTGGAGCAGCTTTTTTTGTTGAAGACAGGTAGCAGAGCCCATATATATCTAGCAGGATGGAGACCATATATACAGCATTATGGAGGACAATCTATACAGCAGGATGGAGGACATATATATAGCTGGATGGAGGACATGCATACAGTATAGCTGGATGGAGGACATGCATATAGCTGGATGGAGGACATGCATATAGCTGGATGGAGGACATACAAATAGCTGGATGGAGGACATGCATATAGCTGGATGGAGGACAATCTATACAGCAGGATGGAGGACATATATATAGCTGGATGGAGGACATGCATATAGCTGGATGGAGGACATACATATAGCTGGATGGAGGACATGCATATAGCTGGATGGAGGACATACAAATAGCTGGATGGAGGACATGCATATAGCTGGATGGAGGACAATCTATACAGCAGGATGGAGGACATATATATAGCTGGATGGAGGACATGCATATAGCTGGATGGAGGACATACATATAGCTGGATGGAGGACATACATATAGCTAAATGGAGGACATACATATAGCTGGATGGAGGACATGTATATAGCAGCATGGAGACCATATATACAGCAGGGTGGAGACCATATATACAGCAGGATGGGATACCATATATATAGCAGGATGAGGACATAAATGTGGCGCCCCACCAGGCAGGCTGCCACCAGACGTACTGTACTCCTCCATTAGGGTAGAGACACACAGTCAGTATTTGGTCAGTATTTCACATCAGTATTTGTAAGCCAAAATCAGGAGTGAAACAGTCAGAGGAAACATATAATAGAAACATGTGCTCCACTTCTGCATTTTTCACCCACTCCTGGTTTTGGCTTACAAATACTGATGTGAAATACTGACCAAATACTGACTGTGTGTCTCCACCCTTAGAGGGATTGTTGTGCCTCTGGTCTCCAGGTACTGGGACGGTGCAGTTGAGCTTCACACACACACAACACTTAGGACCTCGTGTCAGTGGGTGTACCCAGAGGGAGGACCCAAGCGCAGCCGGGAGGGAAAGTGTAGGGTTAAAAAGTTAGAGAAGGAGAAAGACCATTGGAGAGGAGTGGAGTCGAAGTGGGGAGTGTAAGGGCGGTGTAGTGTTGACCCCATGGGCTGGAGCACGGCCACGCTCACCCTGGGAGGGAAAGACCGACGTGTGGAGGAGGAAAGGAACCCTTGGGGTACGGAATGAGACATAGATCCCCGTACGCCCGTATCTGGCGAGAGAACAGAACACGGCGCGGATACTTCAAACCTGAACCGTTGAACCGGTGGGCCCAGGCTTCTAACGCTTCTAACAGCGCCTGCTTCACATGGATGTGCATCCCTAAGGGGGGGGGGGGCAGAGCAGGTCCAAATTTTGCATCGGGGCCCATCGAACTCTAGTTACGCCACTGAGATGGATTGATATATAATCTCACACATTCTAGGATCACCCGATGTGATAGAATCGAGCCCCCGTGTGGTATAAAAATTGCACTTTATTTTTTTAATTTGCGTCTATTTTATGTCTTTGGCTGTGTTTCTTTATGTTCATCATTGTTAATACAATTTAGGTTCCCAGACGTTTGCAGCAGATTCATCAACTGTAACTTTTTAAAGTCCTAAAATGTTTGCACCAATTTTCCATGTTCCTCCTTAGGGCTGGTTTCACACTACAAATCCGGCTGAAACCGTATGTGACTTTCAGTGGGGACGCAGGTTCATGCGGTTACATACGGGTTAGGCTACTTTGACATCTGCGTTTCACGCTCCGGGCCGGAAGCCCCATAGACAATGAATGCGGCACCACCTTCCGGATCGGCAGAAACGCTGATGTGGAAGGCCCCTAACAGAAACCAAAACACAGTTTGTAATGTTTTTGTGTTTTTTGTAAAAGCCGTAAACAACTGGATCCAAAATGGAGCTCTATGGAACCCGAATACAGCACTGGATCTGGGTTTTTTGACTGAGCATGCCCAGAAGCCAGTGTCATATGACACACCCACAAGGGGGCGTTTACCAAAAAAATGTCATTTTTTTTTTCACCGCATCTGTCAAAAAAACTTACACAACTAGATGGTACCACACCGGTATTATGTCAGATCCTTCAGCTGGATCAGGGGGATGCAGATTTTCTCCGTATCCTCACCAGATTCCAAAACTGGTGGTGTGAAAACAGCCTAAATGGATTTTTGTGCACATTTTTGGGACCTTTTAGTTCGACATGTGACCTTTTTTCACAAAAAAACTCACTAAAAAACTTTTAAAAAAACAAAATATTTTAACCTTGGACGCCGTTTCAAAGAATCAAAAAAATTAATGATTTTACAAATAAAGAATATTTTCTATTTTGCTTAAAATTCATGAAGCACGTGCACCATGTTAAAGAATATAGAGCAAAAAAATACCGCAGGACAGTAACAAAATCTGAAAAGAAATCTGTAAAGGAAACCAACTAGCAAGATTTAGGGCTATACAGACAGTGAAGTTGGTGCCTTACAGGCTCTGGGATACTGAGTGCAATCATAGCTTTACTTGAATGATTTCATGTTTGATTGCAGAGAAAAGTGTCATAAAACTCTTGGATGACAGGGCAGCAGATTGATGTATACAGCACTGCATCACTATTTGGGCATGTCTTTCGGCTGTAAGCTGAACCCTTCCCCTTCCCTTTCATCTATACTTTCAGTGTTGTCAGGCACCATGTGGCTGGAGTATAGTGACAGTACGCAGGAGCAAGAAACTGAAACAAATAAGAGGGAACGGAAGGAGGGGGGATGGTTTGGCTTTCAGCCAAAAGGCATGTCCACAGGGGAGTTAAAAAAAACAAGAACCCCAGATAGTGACGCAGTGCTGCACACATCAATCATCTGCTGCCCTGTTTTCCAGGAGTTTTATGATACTTTTCTCTGCAATTAAACATGTAATCATTGAAGTAAAGGTATGATTGTATTCAGCATCCCAGTACCTGTAAGGCACCGACTTCACTTTATAGCCCTAAATTAGAATCC
>JARQOC010000002.1:735543631-735627170 GCA_033576535.1 Allobates femoralis
CCATCACCTGTGACAGTGACTATGTTATATACACCATCATCTGTGACAGTGACTATGTTATATACGCCATCATCTGTGACAGTGCCTATATTATATACACCATCAGCTGTGACAGTGACTATGTTATATTCGCCATCATCTGTGACTGTGACTATGTTATATACACCATCACCTGTGACAGTGACTATGTTATATACACCATCAGCTGTGACAGTGACTATGTTATATACACCCTCATCTGTGACAGTGACTATGTTATATACACCATCATCTGTGAGTGACTATATTATATACACCATCATCTGTAACAGTGACTATGTTATATACACCATCACCTGTGACAGTGACTATTTTATATACGCCATCATCTGTGACAGTGACTATGTTATATACGCCATCATCTGTGACAGTGACTATGTTATATACACCATCACCTGTGACAGTGACTATTTTATATACGCCATCATCTGTGACAGTGACTATGTTATATACACCATCACCTGTGACAGTGACTATGTTATATACACCATCATCTGTGACAGTGACTGTTATATACACCATCACCTGTGACAGTGACTATGTTATATACGCCATCATATCATATGTGACAGTGACTATGTTCTATACACCATCATCAGTGACAGTGACTATGTTATATACACCATCATCTGTGACAGTGACTATGTTATATACACCATCATCTGTGACAGTGACTATGTTATATACACCATCATCTGTGACAGTGACTATGTTATATACACCATCATCTGTGACAGTGACTATGTTATATACGCCCTCATCTGTGACAGTGACTATGTTATATACACCATCATCTGTGACAGTGACTATGTTATATACACCATCATCTGTGACAGTGACTTGCAGAGGGATGCAGCAGTCTTGAAATTGCCAAACTTTTGAAGCGTGATCACCGAACAATCAAGCATTTCATGGCAAATAGCCAAGAAGGTCGCAAGAAGCGTGCTGGGCAAAAAAGGCGCAAAATAACTGCCCATGAATTGAGGAAAATCAAGCGTGAAGCTGCCAAGATGCCATTTGCCACCAGTTTTGCCATATTTCAGAGTTGCATTATTACTGGAGTATCAGAAAGCACAAGGTGTGCCATACTCAGGGACATGGCCAAGGTAAGGAAGGCTGAAATATGGCCACCTCTGAACAAGAAACAGGAGATAAAACGTCAAGACTGGGCCAAGAAATATCTTAAGACTGATTTATCAAAGGTTTTATGGACTGATGAGATGAGAGTGACTCTTGATGGTCCAGATGGATGGGCCAGAGGCTGGATCAGTAAAGGGCAGAGAGCTCCACTCCGACTCAGACGCCAGCAAGGTGGAGGTGGGGTACTGGTATGGGCTGGGATCATCAAAGATGAACTTATGGGACCTTTTCAGGTTGAGGATGGAGTGAAGCTCAGCTCCCGGACCTACTGCCAGTTTCTGGAAGACAACTTCTTCAAGCAGTGGTACAGGAAGAAGTCGGGATCGTTCAAGAAAAACATGATTTTCATGCAGGACAATGCTCCATCACATGCATCCAACTACTCCACAGCATGGCTGGCCTGTAAAGGTCTAAAAGAAGAAAAGATAATGACATGGGCCCTCTTCTTCCCCTGATCTGAACCCCATAGAGAACCTGTGGTCCCTCCTAAAATGTGGGATCTACATGGAGGGAAAACAGTACACCTCTGGGGACAGTGTCTGGGAGGCTGTGGTGGCTGCTGCACCAATGTGGATCGTAAACAGATCAAGCAGCTGACACAATCTATGGATGGAGGCTGCTGAGTGTCATCATATAGAAATGGGGCTACATTTGTCACTCATCTTTTGGGGGTTTTGTTTTTGCATGTCAGAAATGTTTATTTCTGAATTTTGTGCAGTTATATTGGTTTACCTGGTGAAAATAAACAAGTGAGATGGGAATATATTTGGTTTTTATTAAGTTGCCTAATAATTCTGCACAGTAATAGTTACACACACAGATATCCTCCTAAGAGCCAAAGCTATGAAAAACCCCACTCCAACCTCCAAAAATATTAAGCTTTGATATTTTATTTTTTTGGGTGATTGAGAATATACGGTAGTTGTTGAAAATAATGTTCTAAAATACAACTTGCCTAATAATTCTGCACACAGTGTACATTCTCAGGTATTTTGTAATAGTATTGATCTTAATAATTGTATTCTGTATTTATTAGACTTATTTATGCATATATTTATATACAAAAATACTATTACCCACTGTTTATTAGTAGTAATTGGTATATAATGCCATATAATTGGGGCTGTGTGCCACCTCCTGCTGTATACTATGGGCTGTGTGGCCTCATGTTATATACTGGGGCTGTGCGTGGCTTGCTGCTGTATACTGAGGGCTATGTGCGGCCTTCTGCTGTACTGCTGTATACTGGGGGCTGTATGCGGCCTTCTGTTGTATACTTGGGGTTGTGTGTGGCCTGCTGTTGTATACTGGGGGCTGTGTGCACAATCTGATTTTACATAAGAAGGAAATGTATTGAATCTTCAGACTACAGAGTTTATACCCTGGTAGTCTGAATGATATAGTATAGAAGGTTTAGAAGTATATTCTCAGGTATTTTGTAATAGTATTGATCTTAATTGTATTCAGTATTTATTAGACTTATTTATGCATATATTTATATACAAAAACACTATTACCCAATGTTTATTAGTATTAATTGGTATATATTGCTGTATACTTGGGGCTGTGTACCACCTCCTGCTATATACTGGGGGCTGTGTGTGGCTTGCTGCTTTATACTGCGGGCTATGTGTGGCCTCCTGCTATATACTAGGGGCTGGGTGTCTTGTTGCTGTATACTGGGGGTCTGTGTGCGGCTTCTTGCTGTATATTAAGGGCTACTGTATGTGTGGCCTCCTGCTTTATGCTGGGGGCTCCGTGTAGCCTCCTGCTGTATACTAAGGGCTATGTGCTACCTCCAGCTGTATACTGGGTTGTGTGTGCGGCCTACTGCTGTATACTGGGGGCTAGATGGCCTCCTGCTGTATACTAGGGGCTGTGTGTGGCCTCCTGCTGTATACTGAGGACCATATACAGCCTCCTGCTGTATACTGGGGGCTGTGTGCTGTCTCCTGCTGTATAATGGGGGCTGTGTGCGGCCTCCTGCTGTATTTTGACGACTGTGTGCGGCCTTCTGCTGTACACTGAAGTCTGTGTGCGGCCTCCTGCTGTATACTGGGAGCTGTGTGTGGCCTGCTGTTGTATACTGGGGGCTGTGTGCGCACAGTGTGCTTTTACATAAGAAGGAAACGTATTGAATCTTCATAATAATTTTTTGGATTACACTGGAGCTGGCTAATTTACAAACGTGGAATAAATATTGCCACGTGTGCTGCTAGAAAACCCCTAAGAACCCCGTGTATAAGTTCTTCTATGGCTATGAGTGCTATATAGCAATAACCGTAAGATATAGTAATGATATGGGATTCAGCGCACTATATAATCATTAATATACGAAAGTGATAATAAAATTCGCTTTTCATTTCTATACATAAAATCATATAAAAGGTTAAAAAGTCTTTAACATCCACGGGATATTAGGATTTTTAGTCTGTTCATTAAGATTCTCTTGCTGAGGTGAAGCTGATGATTCACTCCTTAGGAATGGAATACTAGTGGTGGATAACTCTGGAAGGTAATATCTTCAATGGGAAATTGGATCTGGAGCAGATCTCAAAAAATGGATTTCTTTTTCTCAATTAGTCCTATACTTCCCAAGATGGGGGATGTGGATTAATATTGATGTAATTCACACAGACCGGCAGGCAGGAGACATCCTCCGATGTAAGCCGTTTGCATAAAGCTGCGCCGCTGCAGGAATTCTCTGCCCTTATCGGTCTCAGGGCTGCGCGCGGCTCAGTGGCGGTGCCCGGTGCCTAGGGTGTGTCTGTCGGCTCCAGACTGCTTCCTGGTTGCGGCTCACTCTGCGGTCACGTGGGGTCACAAGTCAATGTGGTCACCTGACTTCCGTCAGGGCGTCAGTGGTATCGGCCGGGGGCGGTCTGAAGTCCTTGTTGTTGGAGATAGTAAGGGTTGCTACGGAGACGAGCGCAGGTCTGGTAATCGACCGGTTTCAAGGGAAACGTCCTTCTTCCTGAAACCTGTTTCCTGTTTCCCTTGAAACGGTGAGCAAGCTGTGGAGGTGACTGAGGGCTCCAAATAAGAGCTAGGGGGAGAAGCTCGGCTGCATCATGGAAGGGACCCCCCCTTTCATGATGCAGCCGAGCTTCTCCCGCAGGACCCACCTCCCGAAGGGGGGGGGGGGTCTTGGGGGCCCAGGACCAGGACCCCCCTTCCTTGATGCATCCAAGCTTATCCCCCTAGCTCTTACTTGGAGCCCTCAGTCACCTCCAGAGCTTGCTCACCGTCTCATTGTCTTCTGGAGAGGGTGTGATTCTCCTGCCTCCACGGAAGAGGCCGGAAGTAAAGCAGCGCCGACTCTCCCAGTCCCCTCTGCCTCACTGAATGCTGCTGTGCTGCAATCCAACAGCAACAACCTGCTCTCCCCTCCTTACTGATAGCTAGAATGCTGCGGGCGGGTGGCGGCACTGTAACCTATCAGCAGAGCACCCCCGGGACTGAATGTCAGAACGATGCTGCGGGTGTTCGGCGCGGCTGAAACCCGGCAGCACCCCCCCTCCGGGGACTCACATTGAATGATGCTGGAGAAGCACTCATCCTGTCAGAAAGGGGAACGGACCGGCCGCTGGAGCCTTCACGGGCCCCCTAGCTGGTCGGGGCCCTGGTGCAGCTACACCACGGTAGTTCCACCCCTGAATCTCTCCCACTTTCAGTTTCCCTTCACTTGTGCAGGGATCCAGGGCTCAGCTGCTTGGAGCCTCAGCCTCGGTGCTCGGCGTGGGGCAAGGTTCCAGTCTCTTCCTGGATGGGCTTTGCGTGGCTTGCTGCTGTATACTGGGGTCTGTGTGCGCGCAGTCTGCTTTTACATAAGAAGGAAACGTATTGGATCTTCAGACTACAGAGTTTATACCCTGGTGGTCTGAATGATGTACTAGTGAAGGATTAGAAGTAGAGATGAGCGAGTATGCTTGTCACTACTCGGTACTCGCACGAATATCACGGTACTCGGGCTACTCGGCGAGTACCAAGTAATCTCGCTATACTCTTGCTATGCTCGGGGTCCACCTCCCTGCATGTTGGCGCTCTTTTCAGAGCCAGCCCGCATGCAGGGATTGGCTGACAGACACTAATGCCACAGCCATGTTGGTTGTGGCTTTACAGTGATTGGCTGGCCGCACAGCGTCATCAGGTCTTTATAAGGCCAGACCGCGCTGTGCTCGTCACTCTGCGCCGTTAGACAGTCAGTGTAGGGAAAGCTGCTGCTGATTGAGGGACAGATTTGTGGCCTTTCAGCTAGTGTAGGCACAGGGCTGCCACTCTATTTACCACAACAGTCCTTCTGAGGACTACTAGAGCAGTATACAGGCAGGCAGGGAGGAAGGGTATCTACCAAACTTCGCTGTGCCAGTATACCAGCCTGCATCACATTTGGGGCTGGTTTCCAGGCTCATCCATCCCAAAAACCGTGCTTTTAGGGATTT
Organism: Allobates femoralis; assembly: GCA_033576535.1. NCBI lineage: Eukaryota > Metazoa > Chordata > Amphibia > Anura > Aromobatidae > Allobates > Allobates femoralis. Next base: position 735,549,253 of record JARQOC010000002.1, read on the forward strand.
ATTTAGCTCACAATAGGCAGGAGTAGGTTTTAGCTCAAATTAGGGTACACCCAAAGCCTTGTGCTAAAAAACAAACTCTTCTCTGCACTAATTTAGCATCTAATTGCTGCTACTGTAGGTTGCAGCGTTAATTAGGGTTCACCAAAAGCCTTGTGCTAAAAACCTACTCTTGTCTGCACTAAATTTGCATCTTAAGTGCTGCTACTGTCTGTTGCAGTGTAAATTAGGATACGCCAAAAGACACGCTATTGTAGTCAGCGTTTGTGTCTGACTAGTCCACCTGCAGGGCCTTAATTTCAAAACTTAGGGTCGTGCTAAAAACATACTCTTGTCTGCACTAAATTTGCATCTCAATGATGCTCCTCTAGGTAGCAGCGTTAATTAGGGTACACCAAAAGCCTTGTGCTAAATACCTACTCTTGTCTGCACTAATTTAGCTGTATACAGTCAGCACCAGACACCAGATTGAAAATGTGCAACTCCGGTGGCAAGGGACAAGGAACTGGACATGATGGTGGTGCAGGCAGAGGGCGAGCCCGTGTGCAAGCTCGAATTGCGCCACGACAAACACCCACATCATCTCGCTCGACTTTCTTGTCACAATTTCTAGGTGAACGCAGCAGTACTCCACTATTAAACCAAGACCAGTGTCAACAGGTTGTTAGTTGGATAGCGGATAATGCTTCCAGTCAGTTTGGCACCACCACAAATACCCTGTCTTCAACACGGTCAAGTGTCAGTAGCTGTGAGAGTGGACTGCACATTCCACACCCTGATCCTCCTTCCTCCCACCATGCCGAGTGCCAGGACCCGGACATAACTGATCCCACACTTGGACTCTCTGAAGAGCTGTTCACTTATCCATTTGCAGATTCTGGCCTCTCGCCAGCTCCAGTCGAAGTGGTTCATGAGGAGATCGTATGTACCGATGCCCAAATATTTGAGTAGCCACGGTCTCACAAAGGCAACAGTGGAAACGTGTCTCAGCAAGAGGTGGACGACGATGAGACACAATTGCCAGAAAGTCAGGAGGAGGACCAGGGTGCGGAAGTGGAAGACGATGTGGTGGATGATCCAGTAACTGACCCAACCTGGCAGGAGGACATGCAGAGCGAGGATAGCAGTGCACAGGGGGAGTTAGGCGTAGCATCACAACAGGCCGGAAGAAGCAGGGTGGTGTCCGCAGGCAGAAGGCAGGCAACCGTTCCCCGGAACAACAACACGAGTGATGTTGCCAGTACAACTGCTAGGTCTTCCCGAGTCTGGCTGTTTTTTAAGGTGTCTGCAGATAATTCAAAAAAGTCCATTTGCTACACCTGCCATGCCACCATCAGCAGGGGTAGCAAAACTAGCAGCCTGACCACCACCAGCATGATCAGGCACATGGCAGCAAAGCACCCGACTTTGTGGGATGTACAGCAGAGTATAGGAGCATTGTCTGCGGGTGACACCGCTGCGTCTTCCACTGTTGTGCGTGCAAGCCAATCCCCTGTCCATACTGCAGGCGAAGAGGCCTCCTGTCCTTCCCCTGTACTTGCACAAGCAGAAGTAGCACCATCATCAGCCAGGTCCTTGTCCCAGCGCAGCGTTCAGTTATCCATACCCCAATCTTTGGAACGCAGGCGGAAATACGCTGCCATCGCCCCACATGCACACATTTCGCAACTGCTTGCGCTGGAAATGTTGCGCTGGAAATGTTGCTCCTTTGTAATGGGAACAATTTTTAGAGCCTCTCCTCCATGTTTCATCCCAGGGGCATCGCAATGCCTCCCAATTTTTGGCTTCCCTGACTAGGGAAATAGTACAGCAGACTGACTAGCTTCAAATGGGCACATTAGTTTATAAGGCTCTCATGCACGTCTCTATCCAGGGGCATTGAAGTGCTACACAATTTATGGCTTCCCTGCCTAGGGCAATACTAAAAAGACACACTGGCTTACAATGGGCACATTATTTAGAGTCCTTCATTTACGTCTCTTTCCAGGGGCATTGGAGTGCCACACAATTTTTAAAAAAAAAATCTTTGATATAATCAAAAAAACTAACATACACCAACTCTGTCTCACAAGTGGGTATGAGCCCGCAATATTTTTTCCATGAAAATCTGTTTTGGTTTCATTTTGTAACGTTTTCCTGACAGTCCCTAAAAGTGGCGTAATAGTCTGACAACATTGTTGACATCAGTGACCTTGGGGTCTGAAATGCTTCCAGGGGTCTTCCCCATGCTGTTCCCATGTCATTTCAGCACTGTTCTGATACTTTTGTGACATTTTTAGGCTTTTTCCATGCTGCCGGGGGTCATGTCAGAAAAATACTCGGGTCTCCCATAGGATAACATTGGGCTCGGTGCTCGGGTCGAGTACACGAGTATCTTTGGATGTCCGTCCCGAGCTTCCAGCACCCGAGCGTTTTAGTACTCGCTCATCACTACAAGGGAGTGAATTCCCTCCATAAGGAAGTTTAGTGAGAGTCATTGAAAAATGTCAAGAAAGAAAATAATCTAGATCTAGAAAAGGTTGGATACAAGCCTCAAACCAATAAGTAAGCAAAAAAGTTTTAACCAGACAATATCAAAAACAACAAGCCCTAAAAATACTATTAGTTATACATTTTTAGAATGGGCATGTTTGCCATAAGACTAGTTAATGTTTTTCCATAATTAAATCTGCAAAGTCAATTCAAGTAGTTAGTGTGTATTAGCAGTAAAGTCCATGACAAAAGACAATAGAGGTCTTCAAAGGGTCTTCAAATGGGCTCTATGACATTTATCTGATGGATATTCAGTATATATTATTTGAGATACTTTGACCAGTATACACACGAGCTTGGCGTTTATGTGATGGTGATTCTTTCACCTTTTTAATTGTTTTTAACCATTTGTTGTGTCTTGGTCTTTCTGATGCAATTTGTTGAACGTTTAATAAATACATCTTTTTTCAATTTAATGGAGTTATCTGTTCTGAATCCCAGTCCTAAATACACATTTCTTTCACTCTTCCCCTTCTCCTGCTGTATACTTGGTGTTGTATGCTGGCGGCTGCATGTGTTTTCCTGCTGTATACTTGGGGTTGTGTGTGGCCTGCTGTTGTATGCTGGCAGCTGCATGCGTTTTCCTGCTGTATACTTGGTGTTGTGTGTGGCCTGCTGTTGTATGCTGGCAGCTGCATGCGTTTTCCTGCTGTATACTTGGTGTTGTGTGTGGCCTGCTGTTGTATGCTGGGGCTGCATGCGTTTTCCTGCTGTATACTTGGGATTGTGTGTGGCCTGCTGTTGTATGCTGGGGGCTGCATGCGTTTTCCTGCTGTATACTTGGGGTTGTGTGTGGCCTGCTGTTGTATGCTGGGGCTGCATGCGTTTTCCTGCTGTATACTTGGGGTTGTGTGTGGCCTGCTGTTGTATGCTGGCGACTGCATGCGTTTTCCTGCTGTATACTTGGTCTTGTGTGTAGCCTGCTGTTGTATGCTGGGGGCTGCGTGCGTTTTCCTGCTGTATACTTGCGGTTGTGTGTGGCCTGCTGTCGTATGCTGGGGGCTGCATGCGTTTTCCTGCTGTATACTTGGTGTTGTGTGTGGCCTGCTGTTGTATGCTGGGGCTGCATGCGTTTTCCTGCTGTATACTTGGTGTTGTGTGTAGCCTGCTGTTGTATGCTGGGGGCTGCATGCGTTTTCCTGCTGTATACTTGGTGTGTGTGGCCTGCTGTCATATGCTGGGGGCTGCGTGCGTTTTCCTGCTGTATACCTGGGGTTGTGTGTGGCCTGCTGTTGTATGCTGGGGGCTGCGTGCGTTTTCCTGCTGTATACTTGGGGCTGTGTGTGGCCTGCTGTTGTATGCTGGGGACTGCATGCGTTTCCCTGCTGTATACTTGGGGTTGTGTGTAGCCTGCTGTTGTATGCTGGGGGCTGCATGCGTTTTCCTGCTGTATACTTGGTGTGTGTGGCCTGCTGTCATATGCTGGGGGCTGCGTGCGTTTTCCTGCTGTATACTTGGTCTTGTGTGTAGCCTGCTGTTGTATGCTGGGGGCTGTGTGCGGCCTCCAGCAGTGTACTTGGTATTTTCTGCTTGGGACACATTTTTGTGCATGGCTAATATAGTTTCATGAATCTAATTTCCCACTATTACCATGAGGGACATAAAGTACTATTATCATATATGTGAGGAGGATAATTGTGGTCAATAATGAGCGCTTAGAAACAAAAGACTGCATTAAATGGGATTGCATTAAATGGTTAACAAACCACTCTATTTAGTTTCTACAGTAGACCGCTGTCTTCCTCAGGTGATTTGATGGAAAATCCACATGAAGAAGACAGCGGTCTGCTGTAGAAACACGTAGTGGTTAATAGAGAGGTTTGTTAACCATTTAGTGCAATCCCCTTGGTCTTTTGTCCCCAATCGCTCATTATTGACCACAATTTTCCTCCTCAAATATTGCCAATCCCCTCTGAGGTATGTGGCTGGAGCTGCTGGAGTCCTGATTCGCTGCATTAGCTTCATTGAAGGACCTGTGGTGACGTCACCGGTGACACGGCCGTCACATGACCGGAGTTTCTCTCACGTGATCCGGACCAGGAAATAGAGGACCCAGAGCTGCGTTCTTACAGCAGAGCCTATTACCCACGTTGTGCAGAGGTGCACAAAAACGGCAGGTGAGCGGCTAATCCCCCCCACCATTCTAACCATTGTCCCCACTAGACCACCAAGTGTTACTCACTGTGCGCTCCCTGTATCTCTTTTGTCTCCACACATCATATATGGGCACAGGGGGCACTATTACCATGAGAACCACATAATACTACCGTATTACCATATATGGGCACAGGGGGCACTATTACCATGAGAACCACATAATACTATTACCATATATGGGCACAGGGGGCACTATTACCATGAGAACCACATAATACTACCGTATTACCATATACGGGCACAGGGGGCACTATTACCATGAGAACCACATAATACTATTACCATATATGGGCACAGGGGGCACTATTACCATGAGAACCACATAATACTATTACCATATATGGGCACAGGGGGCACTATTACCATGAGAACCACATAATACCATTACCATATGTGGGCACAGGGGGCACTATTACCCTGAGTATTACATAATACTATTACCATATATGGGCACAGGGGGCACTATCACCATGAATAACACATACTACTATTATTATATGGGCACAGGGAGCATTATCACCTAGAGGGAGACAGAGTACTTTAACCATATATGGGCACAGGGGGCACTATCACCATGAGGGACACAGAATACTATAACCATATATGGGCGTATAGTTCACTATTACCTCACACAAACAGTATAAGGCTGCGTTCACACATTGCGTATTTTGTGCGCTTTTTTACTTGTGCTTTTCAAAATACGCAATGTGTTTTGTGTCTGCCAGCAAAGTGAATGGGAAATTCATTTTGCCGTGCAGACACTGCGTAAAAATACACAGTGCTTTTTATGGCAGAAAGCGCAGTTGCGTAAAGAATTGGGATGTCAATTCTTTACGCAGCTGCTCCTGCGTGTTCTCCCTCTGACGTCAAGAGGGGAGGAAGAATCCTGCTTCCTCCTCCCCTCTGTGACAGCCCCATTAGATTTCGCAGTGTATTAATATACACTGCGAAATCTAAATTAAACAAAAGCAAGTGTGTGAAAAATAAAAAAAGAATCAAATACTTACCTCTCCGATGCCTTTGTCCCGGTGTCTGGTGCCGAGGCCAGGCGATGTGTAGTGCTGCCAGGACCTGCCGTGATATTGTTCAGTGGGCGTTCAAGGCGCTGATTGGCCGCTCGCGGTCATGTGATACATCACATGTCTGTGAGTGGCCAATCAGTGCCGGGAACGCCCCCTCTGGCACTCTCTTGCAGGACACACATCGCCTGTCTTCGGCACCAGACACCGGGAAAAGGCGTCGGACAGGTGAAGTACTCATTCTTTTTTATTTTTCAGACACTTGCTTTTGTTTAATTTAGATTTCGCAGTGTGTATTAATACACTGCGAAATCTAATGGGCGGTCACAGACGTCACAGAGGGGAGGAGGAAGCAGGATTCTTCCTCCCCTCTGTGACATCACCTGCGATTTCTGGGGTAAAGAAAGGCCCAGTGTGTGAAAGCCCCTGCGTATTTTGTTGCGCATTTTTGTGCAGCCAACAAACGCGGCAAAAAGCGTGCACAAAAAAGCGCCACAAAATAAGCAATGTGTGAACGTAGCGCCTTTTTTGGTGGATGACGCAGGGGTAAAATGTCCCCTGAGAACAACATCATCATAGACGTTCCCGAATCACATGAGGTGACTGCAAAATGATGTGATTGTAAATGTGATGGTGCGAATTCCTTTAGTGGACATACTGTACACACACACATAAACACACCCATACACACACACCCTGCTTTATATATAAAAATATAAAAATAGAATCAGCACAACCTTATTAATAAAAACGGGTGCAATACTTCCGGCATAAACGGTGCTTCATCCGTCCTCCAATAAATAAAAAAAAAAAAAAAAAAAACAGGCAGCACTCCTATAACATCTCAAAGTGGACTTTATTCCAGCCTTATGTGCAACGTTTCGGAGTTGATCCTCCTTCCTCAAGCATAGTGCAACAAATGAAGTAAAAATCATATATACATGTATAGCCAGATAGGCAGTTATATTATTTGTACATATAACTCCAATAGAAAACATATAAAGTGCTGAATAGTGTCATACAGTGATCTTTCCATAAAGTGCAGTAACAGTGCTAAATACAGTATACCTTATCTCTATACTAACAAGCTGATCAGTGACACCTGTGTATACAAAATAGTAATTTAACCAGATAGTGCATATTACCTGATCCTTCCCTTAGCACAGCCACGTGTGACGCTAGCCCCATGTTATCGGCGTCTTCCGGGTTCAAAACTGCGCATGCGCGAGCTGGTGTCGCGTCATTTGACGCTACAATGCCATTGCGCATGCACGAATCTACCGCGGCCATCTTGGAATATGGCAAATAGCGGTTTTTGCCCACAGAGCATATTTACTCAGAGTGTCAGGCATAAAAATATACTAAGAACTCAAATATTATGAGAAAAGGGAACCCAGCCATACATTTAGAGAGGTCAAGGAAGGGAACCCAGGACAACCCAAAATAAGGTATCCAAGGTACCCTAGTGCGAGCGAAGTGAAAGAGTGGTAGATGGTCAATCCACCACACCGTCACCACTACACACTTAAACCCAACTAACTCACATCATACACACTCATCCTGGTCCCAGATCTCAAAGAGAAAAATATACATAAGTTTTTATGATTCAAAATATTTTTATTTTTAGTTATGCTAACACAGCCTGATAGACTGGCTTTTTTTCGGGTAGGATTCAGGTGCACCATCTGTAAACAAATAAAACAAAAAATATTAAAAATATATAGTACAAAATACAAAACTCATATTATAATAGAGTCAATACGTACTATCCAATATATTATAGCAGTGCTAATCCCCACTAGGTTGAATGATGTAAGAATAATGGGGAATTTAGTTATAACAGGATTATTCACACTGTCCCATTATCAATTATCACTTCAAGTCAGAGCAGTTACTTTAAAGTCCACATTCAGACCATTGGGTTTCAATGTCTGTAATTTAAAAATCCATTCAAGTTCTTTTCTTTTTAAAATGGCTAATCTATTGCCACCTCGTCTCTGTGGTGGTACATAATCAGTCTAAATTTAAGACTGAGATTTTAGACAGTGAGGCCTCGTGGGCAGGGTCCTGTCTCCTCACCTACTGTATCCTCACTTATCCATTCTACACTGTGAGCCCTCGTGGGCAGGGTCCCCTCACCTACTGTATCCTCACCCATCCCTTGTAGACCGAGTCCTCGTAGGCAGGGTCCTCTCACCTACTGTATCGTCACCCATCCCTTGTAGACTGTGAGCCCTCGTGGGCAGGGTCCTCTCACCTACTGTATCTTCACCCATCCCTTGTAGACTGAGCCCTCATGGGCAGGGTCCTCTCTCCTCACCTACTGTATCCTCACCCATTCCTTGTAGACTGTGAGCCCTCGTGGGTAGGGTCCTCTCTCCTCACCTACTGTATCCTCACCCATCCCTTGTAGACTGTGAGCCCTCGTGGGCAGGGTCCTCTCCCCTCCCCGCTGTATGGTCACCCATCCCTTGTAGACTGTGAGCCCTCATTGGGTAGGTTCTCCCCTCACCTACTGTATCGTTACCCATCTCTTGTAGACTGTGAGCCCTCGTGGGCAGGGTCCTCTCTCCTCACCTACTGTATCCTTACCCATCTCTTGTAGACTGTGAGCCCTCATGGGCAGGGTCCTCTCTCCTCCTGTACCTGTGCTTTGTATTGATCATAATTATTGTACTTGTCCATGTATGCCATGTTTCCCATGTAAAGCGCCATGGAATAAATAGCACTATAATATAATAAAAATAATAATAGTTTCTCCTTTATTTATTCCATAGACATTAAAGTTTTTATGCTGTCCAATTCTCTCTCTCTTTTAAATGACTGACTGGACGGCAGAAAAACATTTTAATGTCTATGGAATAAAGATGAAAATGTACATTTTACAAGTGGACATGCCGCTCCCCATTCGCCTCCACTTTTTGCCATATTGCTACTGTTTTGCCAGTAGGAAACAAAATAAAGTTTGTTCTACAATTGTGGAGAATGCAGAATATACTTTTCCCCTGTTTTCAGCAAGTTGTACTACTATGTTTAAATCTTGCAAATCTCTACTGCTATATCACTTAATGTAAAATAATCAGTTTTGTTGCCATTTACTGTGCTATTCCCTGACGTTCAGCCAAAGGTAACTTGTAAAATAAATAAAGTGTTGTTGGCTCAGTTACTGACGCCTCCTCATTGTGCTGTTGCATTCTTGCACCTGTTTACAGCTGTATAACCCACTTTCGTTCTTTGCACTCAGTAAGGCTGGCTTCATATTTGCGTTCCCCTCCACAGCGTTCTGTGGAGGGAAACCGCCATGTGAGCGCAGGCACCGCAAGCCCCTATCTTTATAATGGGGACGCACGGTGCTGCGCATGACCGTGCGCTCCCATTAATTTGCCTGTGTGATTTGTACGCATGCGCATGCCTGTGTACAAATCACACTCTCGTCCGCACCAGAAACGCGACAGGTTGCATTCCTGGTGCGGACAACAATGTACGATTTGTACGCAAGCATGCGTACAAATCACACAGGCAACTGAATGGGAGCGCACATTCATGCGCAGTCAAGCGCAGCACCGTGCGTCCCCATTATAAAAATAGGAGCTTACGGTGGCTGCGCTCACATGGCGGTTCCCCTCCGCAACGTTCTGCGGAGGGGAACGCCAATGTGAAACCACCCTAAGTGGTGGAATTCATTCCTAACCTTTCGTTGGTCCCATTACACTTGAAGAGAACTCGTCAGGTCCCCTGTGCACCCAGAACCAGGAGCCCATATCTATTTCCCTGCCTAACAGTCACACAGGGACGTGATAACATGCTAGGTAGGATGATTAGTCAGGGAAACATACTGGTAGACCAAGGAAGACACCAAAGCGTCAAGAGCGGAAACTTAAAGCAATATGTCTCCAAAACAGGAAATGCACAACAAAACAGATGAGGAACGAATGGGAGGAAACTGGAGTCAGTGTCTGTGACCGAACTGTAAGAAACCGCCTAAAGGAAATAGGATTTACATACAGAAAAGCTAAACATAAGCCATCATTAACACCTAAACAGAAAAAAGCAAGGATACAATGGGCTAAGGAAAAGCAATCGTGGACTGTGGATGACTGGATGAAAGTCATATTCAGTGATGAATCGCGAATCTGCATTGGGCAAGGTGATGGTGCTGGAACTTTTGTTTGGTGCCATTCCAATGACATTTATAAAGATGACTGCCTGAAGAGAACATGCAAATTTCCACAGTCATTGATGACATGGGGCTGCATGTCAGGCACTGGTGAGATGGCTGTCATTACATCTTCAATAAATCCCCAAGTTTACACTGATATTTTGGACACTTTTCTTATCCCATCAATTGAAAGCGAACCTGTCACCCCCTCCAGGCATCTAAAGATAACATAGCCACCTTCTGCAGCACTAAGGCTGCATTCTGACAAGGTGTCTATAGCATTTATGCTCCCTTGATTCACTGAAATAAAGACTTATATAAAATCTGTTTCAAACCTGACCCAAGACCGGGAGGCGGGTTTTCAAGTGTCTGTCTCCCTCCTCTGTGGTGTCAGTCATCCCTCTCTGCTCTCTGTGCACCGCCTCCAGGGCCATCTCCCTGCATTACAGAGCTTTGTCAGCTCTGCTACAACATAGAGCTGCTGTTATAGGAGACCCCACAGTAGTAAATCTAGCAGGAGGACGAGCAGACAAAGCACTGCCTGCTACGTAGCAGCCCCTGAGCTGAGCAGTTTTCACTTTCAGTTTCTTGTACCCAGCAGCATTGCTCCTCAGCCCCTGATCTAAAGCACAAACTCAACTCTGCTGCACTGCTGACAGCTCCATGGCTGCTACGTAGCAGGCTCTGCTTTGTCTGCTCAGGGTCCTCCTGCTAGATTTACTACTGTGGGGTCTCTTATAACAGCAGCTCTATGTTGTAGCAGAGCTGACAAAGCTCTGTAATGCAGGGAGGTGGCCCTGGAGGAGGTGCACAGAGAGCAGAGAGGGATGACTGACACCACAGAGGAGGGAGATAGACACTTGAAAACCCGCCTCCCGGTCTTGGATCAGGTTTGAAACAGATTTTATATAAGTCTTTATTTCAGTGAATCAAGGGAGCATAAATGCTATAGACACCTTCTGAGACTGCAGCCTTAGTGCTGCAGAAGGTGGCTATGTTATCTTTAGATGCCTGGAGGGGGTGACAGGTTCGCTTGAAAGGATGTTTGGGGATGATGAAATCATTTATCAGGATGATAATGCATCCTGCCATAGAGCAAAGACTGTGAAAACCTTCCTTGAAAGAAGACACATAAGGTCAATGTCATGGCCTGCAAATACTCCGGATCTCAATCCAATTGAAATCTGTGGTGGAAGTTGAAGAAAATGATCCATGACAAGGCTCCAACCTGCAAAGCTGATCTGGCAACAGCAATCAGACAAAGTTGGAGCCAGATTGATGAAGAGTACTGTTTGTCACTCATTAAGTCCATGCCTCAGAGACTGCAAGCTGTTATAAAAGCTAGAGGTGGTGCAACAAAATACTAGTAATGTATTGGAGTGTTCTGTTTTTCATGATTCCATAATTTTTACCTCTGAATTTAGTGATTTCATAATATTTCCCCCTTCTTGGTCTACAAAAGTAACCGTTACTGGTTACCACATTTTTTTTTTTCGATTTCTTTTAGTGATTCTTAAAGCCATGAAGTTGCCATTTGAAATTACTTTAGTTTTGTGCCATGTCTGTGATCTGCTTTTTTCTACTAAATTAAACAACTGAATGAACATCCTCTGAGCCAGGTGATTCCATCATTATTGCCAGGGGTTCTATATATAAGGGTGGATTCACATTGGCATTCCCCTCCGCAGAACACTGCGGAGGGGTACTGCCACGTGAGCGCAGCCACCTCAAGTCCCTATGCTTACAATGGGGACGTGCGGTGCTGTGCTTGACTGCGCATGACCGTGCGCTCCCATCCATTTGCCTGTGTGATTTGTATGCATGCGCATTCTTGCGTACAAATCATACATTGTCATCAGCACCAGGAACGCGACATGGTCCCATGGTCCCTGAACCTCATGCCTTACAAGGCTCCAGATGGTCTGATGGTCCCTGAACCTCATGCCTTCCAGGGCACCAGATGATTCCATGGTCCCTGAACCTCATGCCTTCCAGGGCACCAGATGGTCTCATGGTCCCTGAACCTCATGCCTTCCAGGGCACCAGATGGTCTCATGGTCCCTGAACCTCATGCCTTTCAGGGCACCGGCTGTTCCCATGGTCCCTGAACCTCATGCCTTCCAGGGCACAAGATGGTTCCATGGTTCCTGAACCCCTTGCCTTCCAGGGCACCAGATCGTTCCCTGGTCCCTGAACTCATGCCTTCCAGGGCATCATATGGTTCCATGCTCCCTGAACCTCATGCTTTCCAGGGCACCAGCTATTCCCATGGTCCCTGAACCCCTTTGCCTTTCACGGCACCAGATGGTCCTATGGTCCCTGATCCTCATGCCTTCCATGTCACCAGCTGTTCCCATGGTCCCTGAAACTCATGTCTTCCAGGGCACCAGCTATTCCCATAGTCCCTGAACCTCATTCCTTCCAGGGCACCAGATGGTCCCTGAACCTCATGCCTTCCAAAGACATGTCCTCATAAGCATGAGATCTGGCCTCCCGGCCATATGTTTCCCAGGGCAGCTCCTACTCCCAAAAACACAGACATCTAATCCCATTAACACAGAGATTATATTCAGGTGTGTGAGGAATCAGGTTGGCCAGACACGCCCCTGCCTTTTGGCTCACCTGCACTTGTAATGCATTACATCAACCGCAGTATAATGCATTACTTAAAAGTGCTGAACTACAAGTCCCAGCATATATATTTGCAATGCAGCAAGCCGCTGCATCACATTAGGAACATCTGTACAGCATATGGGCTAAAGCTGGATACACCCACATCAGTTTTCAGCCCCATTGACTTTCAACGAGGCCACAGGAACTTGCGGGTGCATCCAGTTCTTACCGTTTCCCCCTTTTACCATTGAAACTATTGACTATGAGCTAAACGCACCAGAACAAAAATGCATCAAAAACAGATAATACATTTCTGATGTGTTATTTTGGAAAGCAGATCCAGATTTCATGCTGAAAAAGAGAGAAAATCAGATCCGAAAAAAGCAGATCAAAAACTCAGTGTGAACATAGCCTCACTCATTTCTGAGGGCAATGGCAGCTTCCCATTCATTACATGAACAAATGATGGGGATGAAAACTTTTCATTCTGTAAGTAGATTAATACATAGCGCAATGTAAAATGTTGCATAATGAGACAATGTTAATGACTCACTATATATTCCACTTCTAAAGTGCAACTCATTTGAACAGTATATATAACATAGGACAGATCGATAGGTAGGGAAACACAGGAAACTATGAAAAAAATCAATCAAAAGTCCCTATATATGTAAAAGTGAAAACTTTTAGGAAACCACTCTGATCTCAATTTTTGTCAATCCCTAAAACCCCCCCTCCAAAAAAAACAAACAAAAAGCACCCCCCAAAAAACCCTAAAGGAAAAGGGAAGGAGGACACACACAAAGTTACTCCTGGCACATGAATAGAAACTATTCCCACATTAGAATGGAATGAGCTGCTGAGGTTCTCATCAGGGAAAGCTATTGGATGTTTAAAGGTCTACGAGGTATCCACTGGTCTTAATAGAAGAAGGGGCCTCACTCTGCACTAGAATTAATGACACATCCTAGTCTTCTCCTACTCGAATATATCCCCGTCACTTAACTCCTGCTTCCCTATTCCTATGCTCATTTATCTTGGGCTGTGGATTTAGGCTCTGTTCACACAGTGCATTTATGATCCCATTTCTTTTTGGATCTGTTTTTGCAGTGAACACATCACTTAAATGGAATCCCAGCAAAATCAATGGGTGTTCAAGTTTTGCTGTTCAATCTGAGCTTTCATGACCTGGTGCGTTTTGTCCCTTGAACAGTGATCCGTTTTCAGAATGAGCCGTCAACTTCAGTGATGTTTTGTGTTTTCTGATCTGCTTTTCCCATTGAAACCATTGTCTATGGGCTAAAAACGCATCCGAAAAAAACAGGTAAAAACGGATCCAAAACGGATGATCCATTTCTGCTGCATTTTTCTGCAAAGCTGATCCAGATTTCAGCTGATAAAAACGCACAAGAAAAAAAAGAGATAAAAACATGGCATTATATTGAGAAACCCATCTAGGATATTCTGCATTAGTCACGGCCATGATTCCAGATAGGCGGCTGTAACACAATAAGATCTACTGTGCTATGTTTATAATATTAATCCTAAGGATAATGGAGGATCTTACATGCCGACCATCAATCCATACGTTCTGTTGTTTTCTTGTATTACAGATTTATTAGCACTAATGAACATCAGAAATAAGGAGATTCTAAGAATGAGTTTCTTTCTTTTATAAAATAATCTCTGCAAACATTAAGATCAAAGCTGGTTACTATTTGTATGGTTGGTAAATATCTATATAGCAAATTATATCATTCTGCTAAATATAATAAAAATATTTGATAATATCAAGAACAATATTAAAGGGAACCTGCCAGCTCTTTTAGGCCTCCTAACCCATCACTACCTGTCCCTGCAGCCGCCTACTACTTTCCTAACCATCCCTCTCTGACCTATACAGCATTTATAATAGTGGAACAGAACCGTTTATAAACTTACAATCAGTAGAAACGTCCTTTATCGGTGAGAACCAAGTGCCTTGTGTCCACAATAGATGATGTAGATGATGTTCAGAAAAATCCACCACTCGATGAGTAAATCGCAGGTAATGGCTGATCGACAGATCTCTTCACAGATCCACTCAGCAGAAAGGTCTGTGAAGAATGATCAACTGACAGCAGACAGAACTCTGATATTGTCAACATCTATTATGACATCACTGGGTTCTATGCCATATATGGTAATGCGGTATGTCACATGGTAAGTGATGATGTCACATGACTTTCTCTCCTACGTTCTGCCCATTGATAGTGATGGGAGTCCCCACATTCATTGTGTTGCTCTGATAATGGTGTGGATGGATCCATCAATCATTTCACTTTAAGTCTTTATTGATTCCTCCATTGTAAAGTCACTGTGTTGCTTCATCCTGTCGCCTCTTCTGTGTTTCCGGCGGTCGCCCGGCCCTTTCTCGTAGGGATATAAACACAGGTGCACATCAGATTTAACCCCTTCACTTCTGAACGATTTTCCGTTTTTCATTCTTTCGTCCCCTTCTTCCAAGAGACATAACTTTTATATTTTTCTGTCAGTATAGACATATGAGGCTTGTTGTTGTTTTTTGCCAGACAAGTTGTACTTGTGAATGAAATTATTTATTTTACCATATATTGTACAGGAAAATGGGGAAAAAAAAAGTACAAGTGTGGTGGGCTTAAAATAAATGCTATTATACCTTTGTTTTTTTTTAAATCATCATGTTCACTATATGGTAACACTGAGGTGTCGGTATGATGTCTGGGGTCAGTGCTATATGGTAACACTGATGTGTCGGTATGAGGTCTGGGGTCAGTACTATATGGTAACACTGAGGTGTCGGTATGATGTCTGGGGTCAGTACTATATGGTAACACTGAGTTGTCGGTATGATGTCTGGGGTCAGTACTATATGGTAACACTGAGGTGTCAGTATGATGTCTGGGGTCAGTGCTATATGGTAACACTGAGGTGTCAGTATGATGTCTGGGGTCAGTACTATATGGTGACACTGACATGACAGTATGATATCTCAATTCAGTACTATATGGTAAGACTGAGGTGTCGGTATGATGTCTGGGGATAGTACTATATGGTAACACTGAGGTGTCAGTATGATGTCTGGGGTCAGTACTATATGGTAACACTGAGGTGTCAGTATGATGTCTGGGGTCAGTATTATATGGTGACACTGATGTGATGGTATGATGTCTTGGGTCAGTACTATATTGTAACACTGATGTGATGGTATGATGCCTCAGGTCGGTACGAGTTAAAAAAATTCAGAAGTTTTTAAAAAACAGAATTGCACTTTTTTGGCCATATTCCGCGACCCGTATCATTCTCATTTTTCGGGATCTGGGGCTGTGCGACGGCTTATTTTTAGCGGCTTGAGCTGACGTTTATAATGATACAATTTTTGGGAAGATGTTTTGATCGCCGTCATTGCACTTTATTGTGATGTTATGACGATAACAAATGTGTGAATATTTGTAATTTTTCTAATAGTTTTATTTTCAATGGGGCAAAAGGGACGAGATTTGAACTTTTAGTTACCTTCCTGGTTGATGTCTTGAGATGTTCCTTCAGTATTGCCACATGATCTTTTTCCTCATGATCCATCTATTTTTTGAAGTTCACCAGTCCCTCCTGCAGCAAAATAATGCCACAACATGATGTTGCCTCCCCCATGTTTCACAGTTGGGATGGTGTTCATAAGCTTCCAAGCTTCTCCCTTTTTCCTACAAATGTAGAAATTGTCATTATGGACAAACAGTTACATTTTAGCTTCTTCAGACCACAGGTCGTCTCCAGAAATCTAGGTCTTAGTTCCTATGTGCATTTGCAAACATTAATCTGTATTTTTTCTGTTTCATTTGGAGTAATGGCTTCTTCCCAACACAGTGGCCTTTCAGCCCATGTTGATACAGAACTCGTTTCACTATGGATAATGAAACAATCTTACCAGCTTCCACCATCATCTTCACAAGGTCTTTTGCTTTTGTTCTTGTTCTTGGGCTGATCTTCACATGTCGGACCAAGGCACATTCATCTCTAGGAAACAGAACCTGTCTCCTTCCTGAGCGGTATGATGGCTGGACATTCCCATTATTTTAGTTTCGTCAGACCATAGGACTTGTCTCCATAAATGCAGGTCTTTGTTCTTGTGCGCATTTCCAAAAATTAATCTGGCTTATGTTTTCAGAAAAAAAAACACCGGCTTCAGGAGAACAGTGGCATTCACACTAGGTAACACAATTACATTTGTGGCAAGTTTCAGGTCCTCCTTACAATACGACTCAGCCTATGCCATGTTTTACTTGACATTAGGGAAGCTCTCGATGTATACGTTAATCGTGCACAGAGCGAGACGCAAAAAAAAAGACATAGGTACAGTCGCAGAGTCAGCAAAAAAAACAGAGAAACGCAAAACAGAACCACGGCACCGCAGATTGATGAGACTGTGCGGCTGCAACGTAAAACCAGGAGATATACTAAATAATTCATTTAAAAATAGATTTATTCTGAAAAACGTGGAACCCACTGAAGACCAAACGACAGAATTATGAAGGCATGTCTTCCTGTAATCCATATCTATATCCAATATATTGTGCAACCTCTCAAAAAAATTATTCATTTTATACCGAGAGGCATCAGAATACAAGGAGGTGAAAATACTAAAGTGGTCAATTATGGCTGTTAGGTGGGATCGCAGAGGGAGTGGAGGTAAGGTGGGTGGACCCCAGTAACACCTATAGAAATCTATAGACCTGACCTTGAACTTATGTAACACCAGCGGGTCCAGTCACAGACCACAAAACTTAAAACATTTCTTCACAATTACTTCTTGTGATATTTTAGGTCCTGTAATAATTTAATATACTTTTTGCGTTTCTGATACAGAGCTCCGAACCCCCTGTTCAGTTTAGAGGAAATCAATATTCTTTTTGCTTGTAGCCACCACTAGCAGGAGCTCTCTGCATAGTGCATACAGTATGTGGTGAGCTCCCTCTAGTGGTGGTGGGCGGTATCTAGAAATGTTACCCATTTTCCTGAGCTCAGCTTTAGGAAGGGAGTTACTTTTCCAAATCATCACATTATACGTCGCACTCTAAAAGGTTCTACAACTGCTCTGATACATTGTGACGAGCAGCTCACCAGATATAGATGACTTTGTGAACCTTCGTCAACCTGTGCCGGAAGGTGGAAGGTGCACGGTGGCTTAAAGGATTTTTTTTCTCTTTATATAAAATATGACTATTGACTAAAAGTCACATGAGAATAATTCACACTGGCCGATTTCATAGAAAAAAAACACTAAAATCAGTGGTACAAATATCAACAAGTCCTGTATCATTCACCCTTCATTCCAGCATCTTATAGTCCACACAGCGACCCCTCTGGCCACAGTGGAGGCCCAGGGACTGGTGAGGAGCATGGCTAAGGTACACTTTTGGTGGCACGGTGGCTCAATTGGTTAGCACTGCAACCTTTGCAGAGCTGGGGTCCTGAGGTCCTGGCTTCAATTCCCAACAAGGACAACATCTGCAAGTAGTTTGTATGTTCTCCCCATGTTTGTGTGGGTTTCCTCCGGGCACTCCGGTTTCCTCCCACATTGTAAAGACATACTGATAGGATGTTTAGATTGTGAGCTCCAAGAGAGACAGCATTACTGATGTATGTGAAGTGCTATGGAATTAATAACGCTATATAAATGAATAAATATTATTATTATTATTATGCCTATGAAGGGGGCCACAGCCTCACCCCTAAGCACTTCTATTGGTCCATTCCTGACGAAGGGCTAGAATAACCTCCACCGTCTCAGCTCAGTCGGCATCACCAGAGCTTCACCGATGTCCACTGTGACATTGGTGTAAAGCTGAAATTTCTCTCGAGAAAGGAGTCGGAAATCTAAGCAATTCATCCTGATCTGATTGGTCGACAGGTTAGTTCCTCGTCCATTGGTGGCAGCACTAGAGGTGGCGCAGGAAACCAGAGAGGGGGCGACGCAGGAAACCAGACAGAGGGCGACGCAGGAAGCAAGACATGTGGCGGCTCAGGAAACCAGAGAGGGGCCGACGCAGGAAGCCAGGCATGGTGTGGCGCAGGAAACCAGACATGGGGCAATGCAGGAAGCAAGACATGGGGCGGCTCAGGAAACCAGAGAGGGGGCGACGCAGGAAGCCAGGCATGGTGTGGCGCAGGAAACCAGACATGGGGCAATGCAGGAAGCAAGACATGGGGCGGCTCAGGAAACCAGAGAGGGGGCGACGCAGGAAGCCAGACACGGGGCGGTGCATATGAAAACAGAGTATCTGGAACGGGGGCTTCCTTAATCTCATCCCCTTTAATGTCCAGCTGGGGACATCGGTCACTATAGACCAGTGATGGCGAACTCCAGGCCTCGAGTGCCGCACACAGTGCAGGCTTTCAGGATTTCCTTAGAGTTTGACAGTTAATCATTTGATTGCCAACTGTCAAATGCAATGGAAATCCTGAAAACCTGGACTGTGTGTGGCACTCGAGGCCTGGAGTTCGCCATCACTGCTATAGACATTCACTGTAAGGATCAGGTCTCGGAGTTTTTCTTCCATGTGGGA
Organism: Allobates femoralis; assembly: GCA_033576535.1. Classification (NCBI taxonomy): domain Eukaryota; kingdom Metazoa; phylum Chordata; class Amphibia; order Anura; family Aromobatidae; genus Allobates; species Allobates femoralis. Next base: position 735,568,311 of record JARQOC010000002.1, read on the forward strand.
GTTTTCCTCATTGCAGCAGTCACGGTTATGTGGGATCATTTTATATCGGCCCATGCTGAGAAGCATCGGCGTCATACTCACCCCGGAGAGACGGATCCTTATAACAGACACATGATCATGTTATATCGTCAGTGTTCTCATGATCTACCGTCCATTCCTCCTTCCTCATACTGCATATTATCACATCATACAGCTCAGTCTATACAATCAATAGGAGCAGAGATGTGTCCCTCGCAGCTCTTTTGATTAGCCAAGAGGGCTGGGCCTCCCCGATATACAGATTTGTAGGCTGGGCTCGTCCTGGCGTGATGTCAGAGCTGTGCGGCACACTCTAAGCCAATCAGATGTTTCCCTTCTCCAGCTGCTCCTGCTTCCCTAATGCTATTGCTGACTGTGTAATTGCAGCCACAACCCCCTCCTCTCCCCTCTCCTGTTATTTAGGGTTTTACACTAGATTTCCATGCACTGAGTTATAAAGGGTCTCACAGGATGATTATAATATTGGAGACCCGCACCGGAGGAGCGGATTACCTCATGGCGATATCATCGTCCTCTCCTCCCCAGCCCCAGTACGTGTTGGGGAATCCAATCATCTTAATGTACTGATCTGGTGTAAGAGCAGAAACTCCACCGAAGTATGTCCAATATGGAAGACTGCAAGAGAAGAGGGAGAAAAAGCAAGATAGGGAGCTGAGCTGTGATATCTACTTTATATACAGGTGCGATCAATCATTGTACAGGAGAAGGAGGAGGTGAGCTGTGATATCATCTATTGTGAATGGTGGATCTTGTGTTATCTACTGTATATAGAGGTGTTATCAGTCATTATACAGGAGGAGGTGAGCTGTGACATCACCTATTGTGAATGGTGGATCCTGTGTTATCTACTGTATATAGAGATGTTATCAGTCATTGTACAGGAGGAGGAGGTGAGCTGTGATATCATCTATTGTGAATGGTGGATGCTGTGTTATCTACTGTATATAGAGGTGTTATCAGTCATTGTACAGGAGGAGATGAGCAGTGATATCACCTATTGTGAATGTTGGATCCTGTGTAATCTACTGTATATAGAGGTGTTATCAGTCATTGTACAGGAGGAGGAGGTGAGCTGTGATATCACCTATTGTGAATGGTGGATCCTGTGTTATCTACTGTATATAGAGGTGTTATCAGTCATTGTACAGGAGGAGGAGGTGAGCTGTGATATCACCTATTGTGAATGGTGGATCCTGTGTTATCTACAGAGGTGTTATCAGTCATTGTACAGGAGGAGGTGAGCTGTGATATCACCTATTGTGAATGGTGGATCCTGTTAAATCTACTGTATACAGAGGTGTTTATTGGTTAAAATAAACTTTGTTAGTGGAAAAACCCTTTCAATAACCCACATTATACAGTGGCAAGTTCGTTCATCAAGGCCGGCATTTCCTTAGGGTATGTGCCCACAGGACGTTTTTTAAGCAGTCCTGAATGCAGAAAAAACTGAACTGGTTTCAAGGATACTAGAGTCCTTGCCAGGAGATTTACTGCATTCAGGTCCTGCGGTTTTAATCGCATTTTTCACATGTTTGTGCCTTTTTACTGCGTTTCTGATGCCGCGTTTTTGCCATTGTCTACAGTAAAAACGCAGGAAAAATAGAACATGTCAATTCTCTCCCATCCGCAGAAAAACCGCAGAGATTTGACAGTTCTTGACACTTGTAAAACCAATATGTGGGCACAGTGTTTCTGTGAAACACATTGGTTTTGCTAGGAATCAAAACCGCAGGAACAAATTAGCATAAAATACCATAAAACCAATGGTAAAATGCATGCAGAAACCGCAGGAACAAATTAGCATAAATTACCATAAAAACAATGGTAAAATGCATGCAGAAACCGCAGCAAAAACGCAGGAAAAACGTCCTGTGGGCACATACCCTTAGTCTCTGTACACTATGCCTGGTAACATTACATGGCATCGGTATTCACCCATCAAACAGTAAAATCCATTCCTTTGTTCCTTATGCAGTATTTCAGAGTTAACCCTGTCTCTTCTGCACGGACCTGGTGGTATACATCTTATTTCCTGTATGTGATGGTTCTGCTCCTGATCACGTTTCACCCATTCATCAATTATAACCAATACCCATGATACAGCGAGAACATATGGAGCAGCAGTGAACTCTTGTGGGCAGTGATGGGTACTGAGCCTCTGACCCAAATTATATTATTAGAATGTTTCTGCAGGAGACCGACATCCTCCATAAAGGAAGAAAAACATATTGCAAAACCACAATAGGTCGTATAATGTCCCAGGGACAATTGTATACACAGACAAGTGGGTAATAAAATCTAATTGTAGGAAAAACTAAACAGCAAGAGTGATATTATATATTTATAGGCAACATCCTGCAATGTGACATTACAGTCATATGAAAAAGTTTGCGTACCCCTCTTAATCTTACTCATTTTTTGGGGTTTAAAATTGTTTTTTTGCAACAGCTATTTCATGTAATAACTGATGGACACAGTAATATTTCAGTGTGATCTATGTAATAACTGATGGACACAGTAATATTTCAGTGTGATCTATGTAATAACTGATGGACACAGTAATGTTTCAGTGTGATCTATGTAATAACTGATGAACACAGTAATATTTCAGTGTGATCTATGTAATAACTGATGGACACAGTAATATTTCAGTGTGATCTATGTAATAACTGATGGACACAGTAATATTTCAGTGTGATCTATGTAATAACTGATGGACAGTAATATTTCAGTGTGATCTATGTAATAACTGATGGACACAGTAATATTTCAGTGTGATTATGTAATAACTGATGGACACAGTAATATTTCAGTGTGATCTATGTAATAACTGATGGACACAGTAATATTTCAGTGTGATCTATGTAATAACTGATGGACACAGTAATATTTCAGGATTGAAATGAGGTTTATTGTACGAACCGAAAATGTGAAATATGCATTATTTCAAAATTTGACAGGTGCAAAAGTATGGGCACCTCAACAGAAAAGTGACATTAATATTTAGTAGATCCACCTTTTGAGTTCCTGGATCCTGGATGAAGGGATTTTTGACCATTCCTCTTTACAAAACAATTCCAGTTCAGTTAAGTTTGATGGTCGCCGAGCATGGACAGCCCGCATCAAATCATCCCACAGATATTCAATTATATTCAGGTCTGGGGACTGGGATGGCCATTCCAGAACATTGTAATTGTTCCTCTGCATGAATGCCTGAGTAGATTAGGAGCGTTGTTTTTGGATCATTGTCTTGCTGAAAGATCCATCCCCGGCATAACTTCAACTTTGACACTGATTCTTGAACATTATTCTCAAGAATCTGGTGATACTGAGAGGAATCCATGCGACCCTCAACTTTAACAAGATTGCCGCTGCCGTCATTGGCCACACAGCCCCAAAGCATTATGGACCATCCCCAAATTTGACAGTGGGTAGCAAGTGTTTTTCTTGGAATGCTGTGTTTTTGTGGCGCCATGCATAACGCCTTGTTGTATGACCAAACAACTCAATCTTTGTTTCATCAGTCCACAGGACCTTCTTCCAAAATGAAACTGGCTTGTCCAAATGTGCTTTTGCATACCTCAGGCGACTCTGTTTGTGCATGCAGAAACGGCTTCTTTCGCATCACTCTCCCATACAGCTTCTCCTTGTGCAGTGAGTGTCCCCACAGCGTGCAGGCTCCCCACAGCCGCCTCCATCCCCACAGCCGCCTCCATCCCCACAGCCGCCTCCATCCTTGCAGCTTCTCCTATGCTCACATCCTCTCCCATCTTCACAGGATCCTCACAGTCTCCTCCATCCTCACAGCCTCCTCCATCCTCACAGCCTCCTCCATCCTCACAGCCTCCTCCATCCTCACTCCTGTCTATAAGGTCTGTCATCAGTGTGTTGCAGTTTACTCCTGTCTACAAGGCTGTCAGTGTGACCTCCTTCACTCCTGTCTATAAAGCTGTCAGTCAGTGTTACGCAGTTCACTCCTGTTTACAAGGTATTCTAGAATACCTGATGCGTTAGAATAGAGCCAACATCTAATAACTATAATACTGCTCCTATGTACAGAAATATAACTACTATAATACTGCCCCTCTATATACAAGAATATAACTACTATAATACTGCCCCTCTATATACAAGAATATAACTACTATAATACTGCCCCTATATACAAGAATATAACTACTGTAATACTGCTCCTATATACAAGAATATAACTACTATAATACTGCTCCTATATACAATAATATAACTACTATAATACTGCCCCTATATACAAGAATATAACTACTATAATACTGCCCCTATATACAAGAATATAACTACTATAATACTGCTCCTATGTACAAGAATATAACTACTATAATACTGTCCTATATACAAGAATATAACTACTGTAATACTGCTCCTATATACAAGAATATAACTACTATAATACTGCTCCTATGTACAAGAATATAACTACTGTAATACTGCTCCTATGTACAAGAATATAACTACTATAATACTGCCCCTATGTACAAGAATATAACTACTATAATACTGCTCCTATGTACAAGAATATAACTACTATAATACTGCCCCTATGTACAAGAATATAACTACTATAATACTGCCCCTATATACAAGAATATAACTACTATAATACTGCTCCTATGTACAAGAATATAACTACTATAATACTGTCCTATATACAAGAATATAACTACTGTAATACTGCTCCTATATACAAGAATATAACTACTGTAATACTGCTCCTATGTACAAGAATATAACTACTGTAATACTGCTCCTATATACAAGAATATAACTACTATAATACTGCTCCTATATACAAGAATATAACATATAACTACTATAATATAACTACTATAATACTGCCCCTATATACAAGAATATAACTACTATAATACTGCCCCTATATACAAGAATATAACTACTATAATACTGCTCCTATGTACAAGAATATAACTACTATAATACTGCCCTTATATACAAGAATATAACTACTATAATACTGCCCTATATACAAGAATATAACTACTATAATACTGCTCCTATGTACAAGAATATAACTACTATAATACTGCTCCTATGTACAAGAATATAACTACTATAATACTGCCCCTATGTACAAGAATATAACTACTATAATACTGCTCCTATATACAAGAATATAACTACTATAATACTGCTCCTATATACAAGAATATAACTACTATAATACTGCCCCCTATATACAAGAATATAACTACTATAATACTGCTCCTATATACAAGAATATAACTACTATAATACTGCCCCTATATACAAGAATATAAACTACTATAATACTGCTCCTATGTACAAGAATATAACTACTATAATACTGCCCTTATATACAAGAATATAACTACTATAATACTGCTCCTATATACAAGAATATAACTACTATAATACTGCTCCTATGTACAAGAATATAACTACTATAATACTGCCCCTATATACAAGAATATAACTACTATACTACTGCCCCTATATACAAGAATATAACTACTATAATACTGCTCCTATATACAAGAATATAACTACTATAATACTGCCCCCTATATACAAGAATATAACTACTATAATACTGCCCCTATATACAAGAATATAACTACTATAAATACTGCTCCTATGTACAAGAATATAACTACTATAATACTGCTCCTATGTACAAGAATATAACTACTATAATACTGCCCCTATATACAAGAATATAACTACTATAATACTGCCACTATGTACAAGAATATAACTACTATAATACTGCTCCTATATACAAGAATATAACTACTATAATACTGCTCCTATGTACAAGAATATAACTACTATACTACTGCCCCTATGTACAAGAATATAACTACTATAATACTGCTCCTATATACAAGAATATAACTACTATAATACTGCTCCTATATACAAGAATATAACTACTATAATACTGCTCCTATATACAAGAATATAACTACTATACTACTGTCCCTATGTACAAGAATATAACTACTACAATACTGCTCCTGTGTTACTGTACTGGAACTTGTCACACACGTAAAGGTTGTAGTCATTCTCTTGAATCAGGACACCGTCATGCAGAATTAGACAGTCCCAATGGTCGTAGCGCAGCCGATGTTCAGCAGCTTGGCCCGGTTGAACGTGGCATTTCCCACCTGGGAAGATTAATGTCGCCGTTAGCTCAGGAAATGGAGGAGAATCCGCCCTGTAATGGAAGCGGCGACTATTTCATGAATCATTACAAGAGCAGGAAACAGAGGGAGAAGCGCTGATATCTACCGGGATTTATCACCTGTACAGAGCACAGAAAGAGGCTTCATTATCTAGTAAATGGCCCGGAAGAGTCATGGGAGGAATATGAGGTGTAAAAAGATGTAACGCTCCCATCCCCCATCCACCTGGGCAGGAGGAAGAGACCTGAAACATGAGGGACTATAATTACATAAGATTCTGTCTGCAGTCACCACTAGCAGGAGCTCCCTGTATACAGAGATACATGATAAGATCATGTCTGCAGTCACCAGTAGAGGGAGCTCCCTGCTTGCAGAGATACATGATAAGATCCTGTCTGCAACCACCGCTAGGGGGAGCTCCCTGTATACAGAGATACATGATAAGATTCTGTCTGCAGCCACCACTAGAGGGAGCTCCCTGTATACAGAGATACATGATAAGATTCTGTCTGCAGCCACCACTAGAGGGAGCTCCCTGTATACAGAGATACATGACAAGATTCTGTCTGCAGTCACCACTAGCGCGAGCTCTCTGTATACAGGGATACATGATAAGGTCCTGTCTGCAGTCACCACTAGGGGGAGCTCCCTGTATACAGAGATACATGATAAGATTCTGTCTGCAACCACCGCTAAGGGGAGCTCCCTGTATACAGGGATACATGATCAGATTCTGTCTGCAGCCACCACTAGAGGGAGCTCCCTGTATACAGAGATACATGACAAGATTCTGTCTGCAGTCACCACTAGCGCGAGCTCTCTGTATACAGGGATACATGATAAGGTCCTGTCTGCAGTCACCACTAGGGGGAGCTCCTTGTATACAGAGATACATGATAAGATCCTGTCTGCAGTCACCCCTAGGGGGAGCTCCCTGTAAAACCCGGTGTTTTATTTTTGATAGAAGGCTGAACCTATCACAAGACACAAAAACACCTAAATTTGAGGTTCAGGTATGGTATGGAATGAAGGGGTCCCCGATCACCACTTACCGCCACAAATGACTTCTCCTGGGGTGACAGTAACAAAGAAGGAAAAGCGACCTCAGATCTGTAATCATTCTGGAGGGAGACAATGTCTGGAATAGGTGGATCCACTGGATTTACTCTACAGCCTGGACCAGAATCGGGGAATATCAAGGGGATAGTCTTAATTAATTTCGAGGGTCTGATCTGGCATCACTCACACTACGCAATCTGATCTGGGCTGGAGTTCAGAATTCATTTTACAAGTCTGGCTGAAGTCTAAACTCTGTTTGGGCGGTGGGGTCCAAATTAAATGTAGGTTTTTGATCTTGGACTGAAAATAAAGTTTAGTTGTCTGGTGTCAATATAAAATTTAGGAGCCTGATTCACCTTCAGAGGTTTGGTCTGGGAAAGGAATGAGGTCTTAAGGTGCAGTCACACGCCGCAATATGGCTTCCATATCGCTGTTGATTTGACGTGAGTGCGCACGTTTCGGGCACTTTTTCCTGATCGCTGTGGAACTGTCACACGTAGCGATCTCGTGTGCGATCTTCTGCGGTCCTGTGTTCCGGAAATCGCTTGCAGAAGCCCAGAAGCGATCTTCCCTTCACACATCACCGCGTCACACGCCACAATCGTAGCAGCGATGTGGGAATACTGTTTTGATGGGGGCGTGCTAGAGTGTGCTTCACCGCGCCCCTATCAGTGCGATGGGTGGACGGAACTGTGTTCCCATTGGTCAGCCTTGCGGGAACGCACGGGTCATCAAATAAGGCGCCTCGGACACGGCCAGCCACTTGGATTGCAGTATCACCCACCAATCGCCGCATATGAGGCGCGAAAAAAAACAACATCCAAGCACGCCTACGGGATTTATTTCAGGATCGCTGTGTACGTCGCTATCGCCCTGTGACATGGCACCATCCTCTGAAATCGCCTGGTGGATATCGCCTGATTTCACTGCAGTGCAGGGCAATCAGGCGATGCTCCACCAGCGATTCCTCGCCGTACAATCACCCAGTCACACACAACTACGCACATGTTTTGTGCTTTCCACATTGCCGAATTCAGGAATTGGCAGCGATCTCGCCGGCGATATGGCAGCGTATGACGGTACCTTTAAAGAGGTTTCCGGGCATTTTTTGATCATTTCTATGTGTAGCCAGGCTGCCAAATGTTGACAGTTTGTAATATACATCCTGTCAACATTTTGCATATTGCGCATTTTCCGGCGCATAAGACGACTTTTTAACCCCTAAAAATCTTCTCCCAGGTTGGGGGTCGTCTTATACGCCGGGTGCAGGGGCGCCTGCTGAGGAAAAAAAATGCCGGCATCGGCCCGCCGGGCTCAGTATAGGGGCCGCCCGCCGGGCTCGGTGTAAGGGCCGCCCGCCGGGCTCGGTGTAGGGGCCGCCCGCCGGGCTCAGTGTAGGGGCCGCCCGCCGGGCTCAGTTAGGGGCCGCCGCCGGGCTCAGTGTAGGGCGCCCGCGGGCTCAGTAGGGGCCGCCCGCCGGGCTCAGTGTAGGGGCCGCCCGCCGGGCTCAGTGTAGGGGCCGCCCGCCGGGCTCAGTGTAGGGGCCGCCCGCCGGGCTCAGTGTAGGGGCCGCCCGCCGGGCTCAGTGTAGGGGCCGCCCGCCGGGCTCAGTGTAGGGGCCCGCCCGCCGGGCTCAGTGTAGGGGCCGCCCGCCGGGCTCAGTTAGGGGCCGCCCGCCGGGCTCAGTATAGGGGCGCCGCCCGGCTCAGTTGGCCCGCCCGCCGGGCTCAGTATAGGGCCGCCCGCGGCTCAGTATAGGGCCGCCCGCCGGGCTCAGTATAGGGCCGCCCGCCGAGCTCAATATAAGCAAAAAAAACAAAACTTATACTCACCTGCTTCTGCCGTCCATGTTCTCCGGAGCTTCCCGCTGCCGCCGCCGCCGTATACATAGCCGCCGGGCGCCATAGATGTACGATAATAAGTAATCAGCCAATCAGGCGGCTGCTGGTGTCTGATTGGCCGAGGCATTACCGCACATCTCCTGTACGGAGGTAACTGCGCCGCTCAGTGTGTATGTACGGTAATGCCAGGGCCAATCAGACGCCTGATTCGATGACGGCTTATTTTCGTACATCTACGGTGCCCGGCTACGTAGTACGTACAGCGGCGGTGGCAGCGGTAAGCTCCGGCAGGGTCCGGTGGCACCGCAGTGCAGTGCAGTGGCACTGTGTACATGTGTGTCTGACTGTGTGTATGTCAGACTGTGTGTGTGTTTCTTACTTTGTGTGTCTGTGTCTGACTGTGTGTCTGTGTCTTACTGTGTGTGTGTGTCTTACTGTGTGTGTGTCTGTGTCTTACTGTGTGTGTGTCTGTGTCTTACTGTGTGTGTGTCTGTGTCTTACTGTGTGTGTGTCTTACTGTGTGTGTGTCTGTGTCTTACTGTGTGTGTGTCTGTGTCTTACTGTGTGTGTGTATGTGTCTTACTGTGTGTCTGTCTTACTGTGTGTGTGTCTGTGTCTGACTGTGTGTGTGTCTGTGTCTGACTGTGTGTGTCTGTCTTACTGTGTGTGTGTCTGTGTCTTACTGTGTGTGTGTCTGTCTTACTGTGTGTGTCTGTCTTACTGTGTGTGTGTCTGTGTCTGACTGTGTGTGTGTCTGTGTCTTACTGTGTGTGTCTGTCTTACTGTGTGTGTGTCTGTGTCTTACTGTGTCTGTGTCTGACTGTGTGTGTCTGTGTCTGACTGTGTGTGTCTGTCTTACTGTGTGTGTGTCTGTGTCTGACTGTGTGTTTCTGTGTCTGACTGTGTGTGTGAGACTGCAGAGGAATATTGGGGGTTGATGGGGCTGTACTCCCCCACCACCACTGTAATACTATAATATATAGAGGACTATGGGGGTGCATTATACTATATGGAGCACTATGGCGTGCATTATACTATATGGAGAACTATGGGGTGCATTACATTATCCAGAGGACTATGGCGTGCATTACACTATATGGAGAACTATGGGGTGCATTACATTATCCAGAGGACTATGGCGTGCATTACACTATAGGAGGACTATGGGGTGCATTACACTATATGGAGGACGACGGGGTGCATTATATTATCTAGAGGACTATGGCGTGCATTACACTATATGGAGGACTACGGGGTGCATTATATTATCTAGAGGACTATGGCGTGCATTACACTATATGGAAGACTATGGGGTGCATTACATTATCTAGAGGACTATGGCGTGCATTACACTATATGGAGGACTATGGGGTGCATTACATTATCTAGAGGACTATGGCGTGCATTACACTATATGGAGAACTATGGGGTGCATTACATTATCCAGAGGACTATGGCGTGCATTACACTATAGGAGGACTATGGGGTGCATTACATTATCCAGAGGACTATGGCGTGCATTACACTATAGGAGGACTATGGGGTGCATTACACTATATGGAGGACTATGGGGTGCATTACACTATATGGAGGACTATGGGGTGCATTACACTATATGGAGGACTATGGGGTGCATTACATTATCTAGAGGACTATGGCGTGCATTACACTATATGGAGGACTATGGGGTGCATTACATTATGTAGAGGACTATGGCGTGCATTACACTATATGGAGGACTATGGGGTGCATTACATTATCTAGAGGACTATGGCGTGCATTACACTATAGGAGGACTATGGGGTGCATTACATTATCTAGAGGACTATGGCGTGCATTACACTATAGGAGGACTATGGGGTGCATTATATTATCTAGAGGACTATGGCGTGCATTACACACTATATGGAGAACTATGGGGTGCATTATATTATCTAGAGGACTATGGCGTGCATTACACTATATGGAGAACTATGGGTGCATTACATTATCTAGAGGACTATGGCGTGCATTACACTATATGGAGGACTATGGGTGCATTACATTATCTAGAGGACTATGGCGTGCATTACACTATATGGAGAACTATGGGGTGCATTACATTATCTAGAGGACTATGGCGTGCATTACACTATATGGAGAACTATGGGGTGCATTATATTATCTAGAGGACTATGGCGTGCATTATACTATATGGAGGACTACGGGGGTGCATTATACTATATGGAGCACTATGATGATGCATTATAATTTATGGAGACAATTATACTATATGGAAGCCATTATAATACTTAGAGGGCTCTGTGGGAGCATGATAATACTTGAAGGGGTATGAGGGAGCCTCTATACTTTATGCAGGGCTATTTTAGGGCTGTGTGGTGGCCATAATACAGTGTGAAGAGATGTAGGGGTCATTATTCTATATGTGGGTCCATTATACTGTGTGGGGATCATAGTGGGAATCATACCGTAGAAGAGGGGTAGTCTTACACGGCGAGTATATTCCAAATTCTGTATTTTAACTGGAAAAGTTGGGGGTCGTCTTATATGCCCAGTTGTCTTATACGCCGGAAAATACGGTAGTTACCTAGATATCACTGATATCTGTCCAGGGGCGTTTGTGCATGTAAAGGGAGAACTGGTCGTTTACTCCCAGTCTCCTCCATATACGCTCCTGTCGAGCCCCAGGCCCAGGGGTACTCGGGTATCAGGCTCAGAGGGATTCACGGGGATGTCACTGGTGGCGGTGCCTGAGCCCGTGACCTGGGTGACACTTCAAAATAGGGTTATGTACAAGGGATAAAGTTATTGTCACGTGACGCCACCTGTAGTACCTGGTGATGGGTCACCAGCGCCGCCACAGTCTTCCGGAGGACGTTGGTATTGCGGCAGGAATGGCAAAGCCCCTACAGGTGGAGCTGGGCCTCCGGGGCAGCTTAGAGTATGGGGCAGCTTGGAGTGGGACTTGAGGCCAGCATAAGAAACAGTCTATATGGAGACTGGGAGTGGAAAGGAATAATGCACACACACGGCAGAAAGTGTCTTTTACCTTTTTACTGATGGTATTCACAGGTAAAGATGTCCAGAGCACTGTCGGGTGGCCAGGTGCACAGTGAGTCTCCACAGCAAGTGGGTACAAGGCCTCCTCAGGCTCCCTGCTATTTCTGAAGCCCGTGTCTGTATGCAACACGATTGGCCTCCTCACTGTCTCTGGTCCTCTCCCTCTCTCCTCCTGTGCGGTCCACGGGTTACCCTCTCCGATCACTGTGGTGCTGTTCCACACTACGGTGTCTGGCTCCCTTTTGCTGGGTGCGCAGGGGGACGGGTGACTGAAGTCTCCACAGTGTGACGGGGTTTTCTGCAGTCCTAGAGTGTTCCTGCAGGTGCTGATCCCCGAAGTACGGTACGTCTTGGGTAAACGTCCACTAGTTTCTCTGCTCCCTTGGCTAAGTTCCGTGCCTTCTGTCCCCACTCTTAGCTTGGCTGACCGGCTAAAAGGGCCACTGCGGGTCACTGGTTTGGGCCTAACCGTGACACCGAGCACCAGGACGTCTTCGCAGCTCTCCTAGCGTCTGCACACTCTAACGAACTCCTCCCCCAGCAGCAGTATATATAGGGGATCTCACCTAAAGTCAGTCCCCCTATAACCTCACTGCAAAGAGTAAATGGGAAAGGGAGGTGGGTACTCTCACGACAGAACAATGGGAGGCTATTCTTGAATATGTCCCAAAGATCTCTCTGAGCGAGCAGGCACGGCTCTCCCAGTTATATGTAATACATAGAACATACAAAACACCGCTGCTCCTATTCAGGGCGGGCTTGAGGGGAGACTCTAGCTGCCCTAGATGTGGTGCAGAGCAGGCCGGACTGCTACACATGCTATGGTCGTGTCCGCGGCTGGTGGCATACTGGCTGGTTGTTATTAACAAAATTGAAAGAGCTTATGCCTGTACACTCGACAGGAATCCAGTGCTGTGTTTTGGGGGAGGTGGGTGGGATACCAGTCTCAGGGAACACTACAAAGTGGAAATAGCGAGGTTGCTATATGTGGCACGCAAACTAATAGCGCGAAAATGGACAGATTCGGAACCCCCACTAGGTAGGGAATTTATTGCTCAGACACGTACGGTAATGCATTTAGAGGAAAGTATTTACAGGCGAAGGCATGGGGAAAGAACTTTTGAAAAAATATGTCCGCCTGATGGCGGTGATATGATTGTTAAGACTCTCAAGTATACCCGACATAAGGAGTATTGGGGGGAGGGGAGGATAGTTTTGATTGTGTTGCTACAAGATATGTGAATTGTTACATGAATATTGATATCTACTGTTTCTTGTTAAATTTTTGAAACCTAAATAAAAATAAATGGTTTAAAAAAAAAAAAGTCAGTCACCCTACTGTGCCGGGGTGGAAGGTGTTGCATATAGTAGGTACCTGCTGTGGAAACCCAGCTGTGCATTAGGGAAGGCTGTGGCTACCTGTGTGAGCAGGGCGCCACACTCCCTCCCCCACTCTCACTATGCCCGGCCACCCCCAGGGTCCTACAGCCTGCCCCAGACCCTGATGTCTCCACCCACCTCCATTGTACACAGCGGTCCCCTGCTCCACTGACACACTGTGCTGAATCCGCAGCTGTGAAGGAGATTCGATACAATGTGTCAGTGCAGAGGGACCACTGCATGTGTGTGCACTCACCCCGTGCCCACTCTCAGTGACGTCGAGGTGCGAGGCACAGGTCTTTGTGCCCTGGAGCTGAGGTCCACAACCCGGCTCTCTGTGCCCTGGAGCCGAGGTCAGCAGCCTGGCTCTCTGTGCCCTGGAGCTCGATGCTCCTACTCTCTATACCTCCTAGTACTATAGAGCTGCAGTCTAGAGGACCAGCTCAGCCGGCTCTGTGCCCCGCTGTATGGTACAGGAGGTATAGATTGGAGGAACATCAGCTGCACTGCACAGAGATGAGGGCTGCGGATCTCGGCTCCAGGGCACAGAGACCCGGGCTGCGAACCTCGGGTCCAGGGCACAGACCCGGGCTGCAGACCTGGGCTCCAGGGCACAGAGACCCGGGCTGCGGACCTCGGCCCAGGGCACAGAGACCCGGGACTGCGGGGGCTACCCCCCCCAGGGCACAGAGACCCCGGACTGCGGAGCTCGGCCCCAGGGCACAGAGACCCGGGCTGCGGAGCTCGGCCCCAGGGCACAGAGACCCGGGCTGCGGACCTGGGCTCCAGGGCACAGAGACCCGGGCTGCGGACCTGGGCTCCAGGGCACAGAGACCCGGGCTGCGGACCTGGGCTCCAGGGCACAGAGACCCGGGCTGCGGACCTGGTCTCCAGGGCACAGAGACCCGGGCTGCGGACCTGGGCTCCAGGGCAAAGAGACCCGGGCTGCGGACCTGGGCTCCAGGGCACAGAGACCCGGGCTGCGGACCTCGGCCCAGGGCACAGAGACCCGGGCTGCGGACCTTCGGCCCCAGGGCACAGAGACCCGGGCTGTGGACCTCGGCCCCAGAGACGCGGGCTGCGGACCTCGGCCCCAGGGCACAGAGACCCGGGCTGCGGACCTCGGCCCAGAGACACGGGCTGCGGACCTCGGCCCCAGGGCACAGAGACCCGGGCTGCGGACCTCGGCCCCAGGGCACAGAGACCCGGGCTGCGGACCTCGGCCCCAGGGCACAGAGACCCGGGCTGCGGGCCTCGGCCCCAGGGCACAGAGACTCGTGCTGCGGACATCGGTTCTAGGGCACAGAGACTCGGGCTGTGGACATCGGTTCCAAGGCACACAGACCCGGGGCTGCAGACCTTGGCTCCAGGGCACAGAGACCCAGGCTGTGGACCTCAACGTCACTGACAGTGGCCACAGGGTGACTGCACACACATGCAGTGGTCCCTGCTGCTCTCACACATTGTACCGAATCTCCTTCACAGCTGCGGATTCGGTACAGTATGTCAGTGGAACAGGGGACCATTGTGTACAATGGAGGTGGGTGGTGACATAAGGGGCTGGCTGTAGGATCCTGGGGTGGCCGGGCATAGTGAGATTGGGGGAGGGAGCATATATGGAGGAGACTAGGAGTAAACAACCAGTTCTCCATTTACATGCACAAACGCCCCCTGGACGTTCCCTGGCAGCCGCAAATCATTGATATCTAG
Source organism: Allobates femoralis (assembly GCA_033576535.1). Lineage (NCBI taxonomy): Eukaryota > Metazoa > Chordata > Amphibia > Anura > Aromobatidae > Allobates > Allobates femoralis. Next base: position 735,583,603 of record JARQOC010000002.1, read on the forward strand.
GTACCTATGCAAAATGTTGACAGGATGTATATTGCAAACTGTCAACATTTTGCATCCTAGATACACATAGAAATTATCAAAAAAGCCCGGACAACCCCTTTAAGGTCTCCTCGAAGCTTAAGGCTAAGTTCCCATAGAGCGTTTGTGCTTTGTTTTTTATTGATCCATTTTTTATAAAGTTTCTGCACAAAAAACTGTCCCCTTTTTGCAAAAAAGCATCACAAATGCATCATCCTTTTGTGTTACTTTTTTGCTGTTTTCAGGGGACAGAGACAGACACACGACGGACACACAGACAGAGAGACACACAGACAGAGAGACACAGACAAAGAGACAAACAGAAAGAGAGAGAGAGACACTTTCTTACCCTCTTCGCGATCCCACTGTGAGCCTCGGTGATGTCTTCCTCCTGGGCATCAGCAGGACCTGAGTAGCACAGTACTAACAAGACCTGCGCCTTAGTCTCATGGTGCACCATGTGACTGAGTCACATGGGTAGGTCCTGGAAGTATCGTACTACTCACAGGCAGGTCCTGCTGATGTCCAGTAGAAGGACATTGCCGGGGTTCACAGCGGGATCGCGAGGAGGGTAAGTAATGGAGCGTTGGTGGTGCGAAAAGTGGACCAGAAAATCCCATTCACTTTGCTGCAGACGCAGGGACTGATCTGTTTTTGTTGCAGTTTTCTGAGAAAAATGCAGCACCAAAAATGTATCAGAAACGTCCAGTGTGAACTTACCTAATGGTACCCAATAATCTAGAGATGGATGAGTGTTGGGGGGGAGGTGACCTAAGCAATGAAGCTTGACAACTTTACCCAGGACCCTACATGAAGCTGACAACCTGCCAGACTCATGTGCATTACCTGATGGACCACAAATATGGTGTAGTGCAGCTGCTGGCGCTGCAGGAAGGGGTGCAGGTGGTAGAGCAGCATGCGTAGGTGAGACTCTCTACTCCTGTGCAATATAATCACAGCTGTGTGGTACCTCCCAAAACAATGCCTGGGGCTGAAGTAACCCTCCGAGGGTCACATGGCGATTCTTCAACTGGATCTTCTTCAAACTCGGAGCCTTGGTGAAAACAATGAATAAAAGACCAACTAAAGAAAGAGAAAAGTACAAAATCACAAGGAGCGGAGACCATGAACGGGCGCCTGAAGCCATGACTCGTGACAAGACCCCTGAGCATCACCCACATGGGGGTCTTCAATTGTCTGAATTTTACAAGAATTTCACAATATTCCTTTAAGACACTAGAAAAATAAGTGGCCTTATGGTTAAAGTCCTCAACTCCGTCCATCGATTTCCATATTAAACAATAGAGCTGGAATCAGTGCGTGGTCACTTCAATGGATCCAGGGATTCTGAGACTGTTTTTTGTGACATATTGGACATCATCCTAGTGGTAAATTTAGGTCAATAATTTTTGCATTTATTTTTGAAAAAAATGGAAATTCTGTGAAAATTTTGCAATTTTCAAATTTTGAATTTTTATTCTGTTAAACCAGAGAGGTATGTGACACAAAATAGTTAATAAATAACATTTCCCACATGTCTACTTTACATCAGCACAATATTGGAAACAAACATTTTTTGTTAAGAAGTTAGAAGAGTTCAAAGTTTATCAGACATTTCTACCTTTTTCAACAAAATTTAAAAAGCCACTTTTTTTAGGGACCACATCACATCTGAAGTGACTGTGAGGGGCGCACATGACAGAAAACATTCACAAGTGACACCATTCCAAAAACTGCACTCCTCAAGCTACTCAGAACCACAATCAAGGAGATTTTTAACCCTTTGGGTGCTTCACATGAACTAAAGCAATGTGGAAGGAAAAAAATGAATATTTTACTTTTTCCAGCAAAAATGTTAATTTAGCCTCAAATATTGCATTTTGAAAATGGTAACTGCAGAAAATGGACCCTAAACTTTGTTGTTCAATTTCTCCCAAGTACGACGATACCCCATATGTGGTTGAAAACCACTGTTTGGGTACACAGCATGGCTCGGAAGGGAGGGAGCACCATTTGACTTTTTGGATGGTTTTTGTAGAGCCCCTGATGTGCCTAAACAGTGGAAACCCCCAAAAAGTAACCCCATTTGGGAAACTAGACCCACCAAAGAATTTTTCTAGACGGCTGGTGAGTATTTTGAACCACCAGGTGCTTCATACATTGAGTCGTGAAATTGAAAAAGTACTGATTATTCACAAAAATGTTCTTTTAGGCTCAATTTTTTTATTTTCACAAGGGTAACAGGATAAAATTAACCCCAAAATTTGTTGGGCAATTTCTCATGGGGACGCTGATACCCCATATGTGGTGGAAAACCACTGCTTGGGCACACGGCAGGGCTCAGAAGGGAAGGAGCGTAATTTGACTTTTTGAATGGAAATTTGGCTGGAATCATTAGCAGACACCATGTTACATTTGAAGAGCCCCTGATGCACCTAAACAGTGGAAACCCCCCACAAATCACCCCATTTTGGAAACTAGACCCCCCCAATAAATCTATCCAGACAGGTGGTGAGCAATTTGAACCCCCAGGTTCACAGAATTGTTTATTGTTGAGCCGTGTAAAGTAAAAAATACTTTTCTTCTCACAAAAATGTTCCTGTAGACTCAATAATTTCCATTTTCACAGGGGCAAGAGGATAAAATGGTAATATTTGTTGGGCAATTTGTAATGAGAACACTGATACCTCATATGTGGTGAACAACTACTGTTTGGACACAAGGCAGAGCTCTGAAGGGAAGGAGTGACATTTTGGAACACAGATTTTGATGGAATGGTCCATGGGTGAGTCTGAACAGTGGAAACTCCCCAACAAGTGACCCCATTTTGTAAATTAGACCTACAAGAAATTTACTTGGATGCGTAGTGAGCACCTTGAATCCCCAGGTGCGTCACATATTTTTATAATATTGAGCCGTAAAAATAAAAACATGGAGGCTAAAAGTACATTTTTGTAGTAAAACAAAGGATTTTTTCATTTTCACACAGGCAACATTGTAAAATGACTCCAAAATATGTTGGGGGATTCTCCTGAGTATGCTGATACTCCATATGTGGTGAGAAAACAATTTTTGGGCACACGGCCAGGCTTAGAAGGGATGGAGTGAGCTTAGTTTTACCTGGCTGGTAAACAAAAATGCAGTGGAACCCTTTTTTTAAATTATATCTAGACATAATTAAAAAAAACAAAAACACGCTACTACATTGGGCTTCGCTGTAGTTTTGGTTGCCAGCCAGATACAAGTAGGCAGCTACGAGCTGTCACCCACCCCCAGGTGCCTAGTTGTACCTGGTTGGTAATCAAAATACAGTGGAGCCCTTGAAATAATTAAAGAAAAATGACGTGGGGCTCCACCATATTTTTGGTTCTAGCCAGGTACAACTAGGCAACTGGGAGCTGGAATCTTCAGTGTGGAGAGGCCCCCCACGCTGCAAATGGCGCATTTATTGAAGCACCATTTTCTAGGGCTGTACCCAGACTCTTCCAGTTGCCCTGGTGCCAGTGGCAAACAGGGTAATAAGGGGTTAATACCAGCTTTGCATTGACAGCTGGCACTAAGCCTGAGGTTCATAATTTCTGGCCAATGTTAGACCGGGCCATTACGAACCTCTAAGTAAATGGTAAATAATACACAACACACAAAGACAAATCATTTTATTATAACAAAAAACGTGAACACGTTTATACTCCATCTTTATTACCCCCACATACTCTCCATCAAAATCCACAAGGATGGTCCCATGTCGCTCAGTCTCCTCCAGAGACTGCAGAAAGGGATCAAGTGTCCTCTTTCTGCAGCCTCTGGGGGTCACACAGATGCTGCACTGTATGGCAATTAACTGATTAACTGATTGCCATGCAGTGCAGCTCTGAGTGCTGCAGACCCAAGTCCCAGAAATCACATGATCTCTGTGGCTTGGGTCAGGTGACCAGATGTCGCCATGACAAGATCATTTTGCCATGGCAACATCGGATTACCATGGTGATGATCGGCCCATTGCAAATACCTGACAATGGACTGATCATTGTGGGGAGAGGTAAGAGTGTGCTCCCTCTCCCTGAATCCTAAGTGCTGTGATCGGTAACATCTCAGCACTTAGGAGGTGACACAGAGTACAGCAAGCACACAGTCACAAGCTGTCACATTGCTTGTCCTCAACCTCATCTCCATGCAGTGAATGAGGCAGAGGGACGCGGGCGGAGGCAGAGTCAAGCAGGTACAGATGGCGGGCAGAGGGGAGCGGACAGACGCAAAGGGGAGCGAGACGGGCACAGGAGTGTAGGGGTAGAGGGGAGTGGACAGACAAAGAGGGGAGTGGAGTGAGCATAGGAGTGGAGCAGATGGACACAGACGGGAGCGGCAAATGAGTGGATGGGCGGCGGGCAGAGGACAAAGGCAGAGGAGCGGGGCTGCCAAAGGTGTAGACGGGTGGCAGGCAGAGGGGGGTGTCGGACAGAGGGGAGCAGGGCAGGCACAGGAGTGGAGGGGCGGCAGACAGAGGAGAGCAAGGCAGGCACAAGAGTGGAGGGGCAGCAGGCAGAGGGGAGCGGATAGACACAGAGTGTAGCGGGCACAGGAGTGGACGGGCTGCGGGCAAAGGGGAGCGGAGCGTGCACAGGAGAGGAGGGGCGGTGGCCTGAGGGGAGTGGATGGACACACAGAGGAGCAAGGCAGGCAAAAGAGTGTAGGGACAGAGAGAAGCGGAGCGTGCATTAGGAGTGGAGGGGGGACACCGAGGGGAGTGGGCACAGGAGTGGATGGGCGGCAGGCAGAGGGGAATAGGGCAGGCACAGAAGTGGAGAGGTGGTGGGCAGAGGGGAGAGGACAGATGCAGAGTTGAGCAGGGCGAGCACAAGTATGGAGGGGCGGTAGGCATAGAGGACCGGACGGATTCAGAGGGGAGCAGGCACAGGAGTGGACGGAGGAAGAGGGGAACAAGGTGGGCACAATAGTGGACGGGTGGCGGGCAGAAGGGAGTGGATGGACGCAGAGAGGAGCGGGGTGGGCACAGGAGTGGACGGGCGACTGGCAGAGGGGAGTGGATGGATGCAGAAGAGATTGGGCACAGGAGTGGGCGGGGAGCGGACAGAGGCAGAGGAGAGCAGGGTGGGCACAGGAGTTGAGGGGTGGTGAGCAGATGGACGCAGAGGGGAGGGGGGGGGGGCAAATGAGTGGAGGGATGGTGGACAGAGGGGAGCGAGCAGAGGAGTGGACGGGCGGCAGGAAGAGTGAAGCGGATGGACACAGATACAGCAGGACAGCAGGCACAGGAGTGGATGAGCAGTGGTTGGAAGGGAACGGATGGACGCAGAGGGGAGCGAGCAGACGAGTGGATAGGCGCCGGGCAGAGGGGAGAGGGTACAGGAGTGGACGAGTGATGGGCAGAGGGGAGTAGACAGAGGCAGAGAGGAGTGGGGCAGGCACAGGTGTGGAGGGGCAGCGGACGCATGTGATGATGGGAGTAATCATATTGGATCACTCCCAGAATTGAATAGCCAATCACACTCATTGTGGATGCGGGGTGAGGAATCCATCCCCCGGGAGGAAGTGCTCTCGTATCCTGTGTGTAGAATGACAGGATACCACAGCTTGATCCCCGTCACTGTGACCACAGTGCTGCATTTGCTACAGGACAAACCCGTAAATCCCTGGTCGGAAACAGCTCGGCTTCTTGGACGTGCAGGTTCGTCCTTGGTTGTTAAGGGGTTAAAAATTGTTAACAAGTAAAAAGGCGCAACACCGCTGGTTTATTTACCTCACAAAATGGCCTATTATCAATTAGCTTGAAAAAAAACCTTATGGCTAAAAATGTTTTCTTTTTGTGGGAAAACTCATCAGTTTATTGTGAGAGAGAGTGCAGCAGGAAGGCCTCTAATCCCATCTGGCGAGGTGAACCTCCAAAAGCTTTCAGGCTGACCGTACCCTTCCCGGACTACAACATGGTTCAGCAAGTAAAAAGATAAATAAGTTACAACCCTTGTCACTTCCTGTTATTTCCCATGCCCTCCGTCCTGCACCCCAACTGTAATCACCACCATCCCCATAGACTATTATACCATCCCTGTGGCCCTGCTCCACCTGTGGGGAGCGATACCATCCCAGCTGCCGCACCATCAGCGCCAGAGGTCCAAATCAGCAGAGTCGGCCATCCCTGGCCGGATACCATAGGTGGCGTCACGAAAAGACTATCAATATCCCCTGTATATTATTATTATTATTTATTTATAGAGCACCATTGATTCCATGGTGCTGTACATGAGAAAGGGTTACATACAGAAAAGTTAAAAAACACAGTGAACAAACTAACAGTGACAGACCGATACAGAGGGGAGAGAGGACCCTGCTCTTGCGGGCTTACATTCTACAGGGCAGTGGGGAGAGAGACCAGAGGTTGGATCCGCTCTGGTGGTGGTGGAGTGCCGGGTCCAATGGTGGTGGACCACCAGGTCCAATAGTGGTGGAGCGCCAGGTCCAGTGGTGGTGGAGCACCGAGTCCAGTGGTGTTGAGGCGGCACTGTGGTCATTGCAGGCTTTAGGCTTTTCTGAAGAGATGGGTTTTCAGATTCCGCTTGAAGGTCCTGAGTGTGGGGGACAGTCGGACGTTTTTGGGTGCAGAATTACAGAGAATGGGGGATGCTCGGGTAAGTCTTGCAGGTGGTTAAATGAGGAACGTACAAGTGTGGAGGAAAGAAAGAGGTCTTGGGAGGATCGAAGATTATAAGTTGGATGATATCGGATGATTAGTTCAGAGATATATGAGGGGGACAGATTGTGGACGGCTTTGTAAGGCCCCTTTCACATCAGCGTTTTTTTCAAATCGCGGCAGATGTGGTGAAAAAAACGCATCTGCCGCAATTAACGCATAACCGCGACACTTGCGGCACAGTTGCGTCAAGCCCCATGCAATGTCTATGGGGCTTGCGGTAAGGGTGCGGCAAGTGCGGTTTCGGCACTTGCGGCAGGTGCGGCCGCGAAAAAAAACGCTTCTGACTGCGTTTTTTTTGTGGCCGCACCTGCCGCAAGTGCTGATACCGCACCTGCCGCACCCTTACCGCAAGCCCCATAGACATTGCATGGGGCTTGCCGCAACTGTGTCGCAAGTGTCGCGGTTATGCGTTAATCGCGGCAGATGCGTTTTTTTCACCGCATCTGCCGCGATTTAAAAAAAATGCTGATGTGAAAGGGGCCTAAGACAGTGTTAGTAGTTTGAATTGGATATGTTGGTGGATTGGGAGCCAGTGGAGGGATTTGCAGAGGGAGAAGTGGAGTAATAGCGAGGAGAGAGGTGGATTAGCCGGGCTGCAGAGTTAAGGACAGATTGGAGAGGTGCAAGAGTGTTAGCAGGGAGGCCACAGAGGAGGAGGTTTCAGTAGTCGAGGCAAGAGATTATGAGGGCATGTACTAGTAGTTTAGTAGATTAAGGGTTGAGGAAGGGACGGATTCTGGAAATATTTTTGAGTTGGAGGCGGCAGGAGGTGGCAAGGGCTTGGATGTGCGGTTTGAAGGACAAGGCAGAGTCAAGGGTTACTCCAAGACAAAGGACTTCAGGTGCAGGGCAAAGTGTGATGTAATTTATTGTGATAGATAGATCAAGTAAGGAAGGTGTGTGATAGGAAGGTTGGGATGGGCTTTGTATATAAGTTCAAAGCGCTCCATATGTTTTCGTATGATGACTATTGCTGAAGGTTTTTGCTGACTCTATAATATATAATGTATTATAATATTGTAATTTTTGGTATATTGTCTGACACCCAACATTACCGTCCCGTTTGTTATTAACGCTGTCTAAAGGGAGTAGGGATTGGGAATGTTGGAGGGGGGTGGGGTGGGGATGGATATTTCTGTGCCTTGGGGTTTTTGTTAAAAAAAAACAAAAACTAAAAATCTTATGGAAAATGGATAATTTGTATTTTTCAATGTAATGTGGATTGTTTTGAATAAAAAAATATCTGATTTAAACAAAAAGGAAGGTGTGTGAGATGGAGGTAAGATGATGAGTTCAGTTTTGTCTACATTGAGTGTTAGGAAGCGACAGGAGAAGGAGGATATGGCTGATAGACACTATGGGATTCTGGACAGGAGAGACGTGACATCTGGGCCAGAGAGATAGATCTGAGTGTTATCAGCGTACAGGTGATACTGGAAGCCATGGGACTTTATGAGTTGTCCCAGACCAAGGGTATAGATTGAAAAAAGGAGGGGCCCCATGACAGAGCCTTGAGGGACCCCAACAGAGAGGAGATGGGGTGAGGAGGTCATGTGGGAGGGGGAGACACTAAATGTGCAGTTGGAGAGGTAGGAAGAGATCCAGGAGAGGGTGATGCCAATGGAAAAGAGGATCTGTAATAGGAGACAGTGGTCGACTATGTCAAATGCAGAGGACAGAGTCTAGAAGGAGGAGGATGGAGAACTGTCTGTTAGCTTTGGCCGTGAGTAAGTCGTTAGTAATTTTGGTCAGGGCAGTTTCAGTCGAGAGGTGGGGGCAGAAGCCAGATTGAAGGTTGTCTAAGAGAGAGTTGGATGAGAGGTGGGATGAGAGTATATAACCCCCATCATTGCGTGGCGAGGGCCACAGAGCTGGGCTCCAGCCACTGTGACCTCCCAACGAATCAGCCGGCCCAGCTACCGAGTAACCCCAGGTCCTTGCGGCCGACGCAACCTGGCGTCACAAACAGGATTTCGGATCCCTGATACCACTGGGTCCTGTGTGCCTTAGACAACTGTGTAAATTGCCACCATTACCACGCCACGCGGTAAGCAGACGGAGCGTGTCATCGTGGAATTGTAGAAAGAGCACAAACAGAAACTCTGCCCCGCGCTCTGAAGTTAGCCTGCGGGAAGCAGGAGGCCCCGACCAGGAACCCCTGGGTAAGTGATCCATCCCACCTGCAGAGCAGCTGCCTGTTAACCTAACGATATCCAGAACAAAGACTCAGAACCTGGCTAAGGTTAACTGGGGGAGAGGAAGATGCCCAGCCTAGGTGAGAATCCAACAGCGGGTGCAGCCGCAGCCCCTATAATGCCCCTATCAATGTTGTATATCCTGGGAGCAGCCTGGTTACCGCAATACATCGGGGAGTCACACACCCTCAGTGACTTCAAGGAGAGACTGCGTAGCCTGTTTGAAGTCTACCCCTGGTCCGAGGACCAGAAGGTCAGCATCCTTATCGGCCAGTTAACTTTTGTGGCTCAGAGGGAAGTAAAGTCCTGGCCGGACGCCGAAAAAAGAACCGTTAAACACATCCTGGCAAAGCTGAATTATATCTTCAATACCCGCACCGCGGCAGAGATCAAGATGAGATTTTTTGGCTGTAAGCAAAGGGTGCAGGACAGCGTAAGAGACTATGCCCTCAACCTTCAGGAGGCGCTGTGGGCCATTAAGCAGATTGACCCTGACAGTGTGCAGGAGCAGGACAGACTGCTAACTTAGCAGTTCATAGAAGGGCTCCTGTTCGACACACACTGTACACAGCTGCGCATCATGGCTCTATAGAACCCCAACATGAGCTTTGCACAATTTAAGGATCAGGGAATCCATGTGCTGTAAGAGGCAACCCCTAGCGGCACAGCACCCCCTCCCCAGGTGCCCGACAATAATGTACCACCAGGAGGCAACATCCTTACCCCAGGCACCTGTTGAAGCCAATGCACAGACTCTAAGTAATGACACTTCTGCAGATCTACGCCTCCAGGTCCAGGAGTCAATCAAAAGTGTGGCTACATTGACAAAATTGGTGCAGTCGCTACAAGTGTCTTCACCAACCGAGAAAGATCCAACTGGCCTCCTGTCCAGATGACCTCCCTTGGCAGTCACAGAAGAGGGTCCCAGAAACCAGAGAGAAGGATACCGACCACTACGACCCCATTGGAGATCCCATCTGCTGCCGCTGCCACAAGGTGGGGCATATCGCAAGGTTCTGTCCTTTAAATGAGCAACCCCTGGGGCAGCAGGCCAATCCCCAGGAGTAAGGTGTCCTGGCCCACATAATTGGTGAGACAAGTACGTCAGAGGACGACCGGTCCTGCCTGTCGTGCTTGATTGCATCCTGATGAACACTCTACCGGACACTGGCTCCCAGGTGACAACGATGGTATAGCCTTTATAAATAGTACTTGGCTGACTCTGACTTTGCCCATCACCCAGATGATGAGTTGATCATAATTGCCAGTAATGGTCAACCCTTACCTCAGGTGGGGTACAAAGAGGTGACCATTAAGGTGGGGTGAGTAGAGCTTAATCACAGGGTTTGATTATAGTAGATATTGACCGGTGAGAATGTAATCCTATGATCACCCTAGGTACTAATGTGGTTGAGAATTGTCTTGGCGAGATAATTGTCTTACTGCAGCAGGTAGCCGAAACCGCCAGCTCTGGACAACAATGGGTACTGCAAAAGGAGATCAGGGCCCTGAAGCACAGACAACAGGTAGAACTGTCCGGTGGAGAAGTCGGCAGTGTAAGGGTGAGTGACCCATTACCCATTGTAATATCTCCCAAAACCAAAATACTAATATAGTGTCGAGCTGTTATAGGTATCAGGGGTCAAGATTACTAGGCCCTGGTAGAACACGTATACTCCGGCAGCAGGCCTACTATCCTGACAGCAGAGGGGTAGAAGATGTCCGCAAGGGGAGAGTACCTGTACGCATCTTGAATTGTGGGGAAAAAGGGGTCAATTTACCCCGGTATTCCACCGTTGCCAATTTACCCTGATATACCACCATTGCCAAGCTGTTCACTGTCAACAACAGTGCAATACAGGCAGTAGAACCCTTGGTCCCATTTGAAACAGCGGAGGACAATGGCTCTGAGGGACAGCTGAAGGACTGGTGTCAGAAGCTACACATTGGCACTGAGTCCACCCCTTCGCTCCAAAAGAATGGGATTTACCGGGTGCTTCAAGACTATGCACGGGTATTTAGCAAAAACCTCCTAGACTGGGCAGGTAAGAGGGGTCCAACAACATATACCCACCGGAGACCATCCAACCATTAAGGAAAGGTACCGACCTGTTCCCCCGGCTCACTACCAGTGTACCAAGATCATGTTACAAGAAATGAAAGAAGTAGGGGTGATCAGGGACAGTTGTAGTCCCTGGGCAGGTCTGTTAGTCTTGGTTAAAAAGAAAGACGGTACAATGAGAATATGCGTTGATTACAGGCAGATTAACCACATTACACACAAAGATGCCTACCCTTTACGAATTGAGGAGTCATTAGCTGCCATGAAATCTGCTATTTCTCAACCCTAGATCTCACCAGTGGGTATTGGCAGGTTCTTGTGGCAGAGACGGATAGAAAGAAGACCACGTTTACAACACCAATGAGCCTATGCGAGTTCAACTGCACGCCATTCGGGCTTTGCAATGCATCGGGAACGTTCCAGAGGTTAATGGAGTGTTGCCTCGAACACAAGAACTTCGAGACAGTACTGTTTTACCTGGATGACGTCATTGTCTACTCCCAAACTTACGAGGTCCAACAGAAGCACCTGGCCAAGGTGCTCGAGGCCTTATCCAACTTTGGTCTAAAGGTGAAGCCGTCCAAATGTCAACTTTTGAAGCCCAAAGTACAGTACCTAGGCCACTAGTAAGCGCAAAAGGCGTGGCACCAGACCCCTATAAAGTCACCGTCATCAGGGACTGGGAGAAGCTGACTACCATCCGTGACATACGGCAGTTCTTGGGGTTGGTAGGCTACTACTTTACCAAAATCGCAGCCCCCCTTCAAGAACTTCTAGTAGGTTACTCCAAAAAGACAAAGAACAAGAACCCTTCAATACTGAGCAACAGCAAAGTTCCTTTACCTGGCTGAAGTTGGCCCTCACGAGAGATGAAATCTTGGCCTATTCCAACTATGGTCAACCGTTTATACTATACACAGACACCAGCAACGTGGGATTGGGAGCAGTGTTGTCCCAAGTGCAGAAAGGCAAAGAAAGAGTCATCGCCTATGCCAGCCGGAAGCTTTGTCCCACTGAAAGGAACCCCATCAACTATAGTTCCTTCAAGCTGGAATTCTTAACCATAGTCTGGGCTGTAACAGAACGATTCAAGCACTATCTCGCCTCCGCAAAGTTTACTATCTTCACGGACAATAACCCATTGACTCACCTGGAAACCACGAAGCTAGCTATGCTGGAACAACGATGGATGGGCCGGCTGTCTAGCTACGAGTTTGTGATCAAGTACAGAGCGGGAGACAAGAATGCCAACACTGACACGTTATCCAGAATGCCAAACTTACCAGACTTGGGAGAAGACCAAGACGACCTCGAAGAAATCGAGATGGCCTTCCACCGCCAAGGTGCATCACAATGCTCCCACTGTGTAAAAGACAAGTGTTCTGCTGTTCAGGAGGTCTCGTTCAATCCACTGCCCCACCATAGATGAGCAGAAACACAGGATAGCGACAGGCCATACGCCTAGTGAAAGAGCTGTTGACACAAGCTGACTCGTACCCTGGTCCAGATGCCCCACAAGAAGCCCAACAGTTGTACAGGGAGAAAGGCAAGGTGTTCTTCTACGAGGGTAAGCTGTGTTGGAGAAACATCAACTCACACACACACAAATTGGTCTGGCAGATAGTGGTCCTGAAGCGGGATGCGCCAATGGTCTTAGAGGCATACCACGATGGAGCAGGACACTTTGGGTAGAAATAGCTGGAGGTCCTAATTCGTGAGCGATTCTACTGGATTGGTATTTAAAAGTACTTCGAGAGGTGGTGTCGAGAATGTGGTCCATGCACCCTGCAGAGAAGAGATTGTGATAGTCAGAGAGCCCCCTTATAACCAATAGTCACGAAGCAAACGCTCAAACTTGTGGCTCTGGACCATGTGAAGTTGACCCCAAGTCGGTCTGGCTACACCTACGCCCTTTCGATTGTAGACCGTTTCTTGGTGGTCGTACCCGTCAAGGATCAGACAGCGAAGACAGCAGCAAAAGCCTTCCAAGAGCATTTCTATAGATCGCATGGCTACCCCGAACAAATCTTAACCGACCAAGGTCCAGCTTTCGAGGCAGAAGTATTTCAACAGTTCTGCAACCTGTACGGCTGCAAGAAAAAATGAACAACACCATACCACACTCAAACCAACGGTATGTTCGAGAAGATGAACCAGGTGGTGACTGACCTGTTGGAAACTCTACCTCTAGAAAAGTGTAATCTGTGGCCAGAGAAGCTGCCGAATCTGGTAGATCTGTACAACCACATCCCAGTGAACTCAACCAACTTTACCCCGGCCTACCTGATGCGGGCAAGACCTGGCAAGCTACCCATCGACCTAGACATTGGAGTCTTAACACCCGAGACGGTAGAACTGGATGCAGACTGGGATACCAAACGACAACAGCAATACTGCAAAGTCCAACAGTGCGTGGAGGAGAGTCTGTCCAAAGCAAGACAGAAGCAAGAGAGGAGTTACAACCAGCACGCCCCAGCTACTTCCTTGGCACCAGGAGAACAGGTGTTAAAGCGAAAAAGGAGAATTCACAAGCTGGATGAACAGTGGGAAGCTGAACTGTACACCATCTTGCCCTTCCATGTCGATAACAGCAAGGTCTGCCTCATCAGCAAAATTGAGGAAGAACCTTTTTATTATTATTATTTATTTATATAGCGCCATTAGGTTCCATGAGGATAAGGGAGACAAGCACAAGTACAATAACTCTAGACAATCAGGACATACAGGAACAGGAGGGGAGGGGACCCTGTCCACGAGGGCTCACAGTCTACGAGGGGCGGGTGGGGATACCGTAGGCTGAGGGAATGTCAGTTATGGGGTGGTCACCTGGGTCTCATGGCAGGTTGTAGGCTTGATGGAATAGGTGAGTCTTCAGGTGACATTTGAAGCTTCTCAGGGTCGGAGAGTGTCTGACGTGTTGGGGCAGGGAGTTCCAGAGTATGTCAGATGCCTGGGAGAAGTCCTGAACACGATTGTGCGAAGAGGAGATGAGGGGGGAGCAGAGGAGGAGTTCTTGGGAGGAACGGAGGTTGCGTGAGGGTAGGTATCGGGAGACCAGGGTGGAGATGTATGGTGGGGACAGGTTGTGTATGGCTTTGTATGCCATGGTTAGTGTTTTGAACTGGGATCTCTTGGAGGCGGGGAGCCAGTGAACGGCTTGGCAGAGGGGGGAGACTAGGGAGTAGCAGGAGGACAGATGGATAAGTTGGGCAGCGGAATTGAGGATAGATTGGAGAGGTGTAAGGGAGTTGGCCGGGAGGCCAGTGAGAAGGAGGTTGCAGTAGTCAAGGTGGGAGATGATAAGAGCATGAATAAGTGTTTTAGCGGTGTCATGGGTAAGGAAGGAGCGGATCCGTGAGATGTTTCTAAGCTGGAGCCGGAGGGATGTGGTGGTGGCCTCGATGTGGGGCTTGAAGGATAGGGAGGAGTCAAGGATTACCTCGAGGCACTTGGCTTGGGAGACTGGGGAGAGGGCGCAGTCATTGACGCAGATGGATAGGTTGGGAAGTGGGGGGGAATTTCTTGGGGGGAAGACTATGAATTCAGTTTTGTCCATGTTGAGTTTAAGGAAGCGAGCAGAGAAAAAGGATGAGATGGCGGAAAGGCATTGTGGGATTTTTGAGAGTAGGGAGGTCATGTCGGGGCCGGACAGGTAGATTTGGGTGTCGTCGGCATAAAGGTGGTACTCGAGGTCGTGGGACTCAATGAGTCGCCCTAGGCCGAGAGTGTATATGGAGAAAAGTAGTGGTCCCAGGACCGAACCTTGGGGGACTCCGACAGAAAGGGGGTAGGGAGAGGAGGAGGTGTGGGAGTGGGAGACACTGAAGGTCCGGTCTGCTAGGTATAAGGAGATCCAAGGGAGGGCAAGGTGGGTGATGCCGAGTGGTTCCTGGATCCGGAGAAGAAGGGAGTGGTCAACCATGTCGAAGGCGGCAGACAGGTCGAGGAGGAGGAGGATGGAGTAGTGGCGTTTGTTGGTTGTTGGTGACTTTGGTAAGGGCTGTTTCGGTGGAGTGGAGGGGTCGGAAGCCGGACTGTAGGCGGTCGAAGTGGGAGCAGGAGGAGAGGTGAGAGGACAGTTCGGAGTGGATGTGCTGTTCAAGTAGCTTAGAGGCGAATGGGAGAAGAGATATGGGGCGTTAGTTAGAGACAGAGGTAGGGTCAAGGGAGAGTTTTTTAAAGATGGGCATTATTAGGGCATGTTTGAAGGACGAGGGGAAGGCACCAGTGGTAAGTGATAGGTTGAAGAGGTGGGTGAGGACTGGGATGAAAATGGAGGTGTGGTTAGGAATGAGGTGGGATGGGAGCGGGTCGTGGGCGCTGGTGGTGAGGTGTGATTTCGACAGGAGGGAGAAGAGTTGTTTTTCAGTTATGGGGGGGAAGTGACTAATGGAGGAGGAGGGCAGTGTAGGCGAGAGGGGAAGTTGTGGGGATAGTGGACCAAAGCTGTTTCTGATCTTGTCGGTCTTCTCCTTGAACAAGGTTGCAAAGTCTTCAGCAGAGATGAGGGGAGAAGGGGGAGGAGCGGGCGGGCGTAGTAAGGGGTTGAAAGTTTTGAAGAGCTGTTTGGGGTTGCGGGACAGAGAGGTTCTTAGGGATGAGAAGAAGGCTTGCTTGGCAGTAGCAAGTGCCGTCTTGAAGTCAGTGAGGGATTGTTTGAACAGAGCAAAGTGCTCGGAGGTGCGGGACTTTTTCCATCTCCTCTCGGCGACCCCGGACGCCCGTCTTAGGTTTTTAGTGAGGGTGGTGTGCCGGGGTTGCCTGTTAGTGCGTGGAGCGTGGAGTGTGAGGGGGGTGGCTAGGTCGAGGGCGTTCGTTATTGTGGTGTTGTATAGGGTGGTTACAGTGTCTATGTCACCAGCGGAGGGTTTGTTGGTGAGAGGGAGGAGGGATTCGGAGAATAAAGGAAGATCAAGATCTCTTAGGTTTCGGCGAGGGTGATTAAGTTTGCGGGGAGGGGGTAGCGTGGCAAGGGAGGAGAGGGCGGAGAAGGTCAAGAGATGGTGTTCAGATAGGGGGAATTCCGGGGTTGTGAGGTTGGAGAGGGAGCAAAGGCGGGTAAAAATGAGGTCAAGCGTGTGGTCTTGTTTGTGGGAGGAAGAGGAGGACCATTGGGAGAGCCCTAAGGAAGTGGTCAGGGAGAGAAGGTTGGAGGCGGCTGGGCGGGGAGTGTCAATGGGGATATTGAAGTCGCCCATGATGATGGTGGGGATGTCAGCGGAGAGGAAGTGAAGTAGCCAGGTGGTGAAGTGGTCAAGGAAGGAGGCGATGGGTCCAAGGGGGCGGTAGATGATGGCTAGCTGGAGGTTGCAGGGGGAAAAGATTCGGACCGAGTGGGCTTCGTAGGAGGGGACAGTGACGGGGGAGGCGGAGGAATCGGGCTGAAGGTGCAGGAGTTGGACAAGAGTATGCCGGTCACCACCGCCGTGTTTGCCAGAGGGACGGGGTGTGTGGGTCAGGCTGAAGCCTCCGTACGATAGTAGGGGAGGCTGTGTTGGAGGGGGTGAGCCAGGTCTCGGTGATGCCAAGGAATGATAGTTTCTTGGAGATAAAGAGTTTGTGGATGTCTGGAAGTTTATTGCACACTGAGCGGGCATTCCAGAGTGTGCCGGGTAGAACAGTGGGGGGGGCAGTGGTTGGGGTAATAGGTCTAAGGTTGGTGGGGTTGCGAAGGTTAGTGGTGGTGAGGTTGCGAGGGTTGGCGAGGGTCGCGGGTGTGGGATGAAGGTGATTGTGGAAATGTGGTGGGGGGGCCAGGATTGGGGGAGCGGTCACCGGCAAGGAGGAGGAGTAGGCAGAGGGTTAGCAGGTGGGAGCAGGAGAGCTTATGTGGCGGGCGTGCTTGTTTGGTGATTGAGGATTGAATGTGAATGAATAGGTCGGAGAAGTGGGTGAGGTGGTTCGGCAGGATGGAGTATGAGAGCAGTATTTCGTTGCTGGGAGGGGGAATAAGTGGGGGTACTAGGAAGTGGAGAAGGATGGGAGTGAGAGTGAGGAGTAGCGGGAACATTGTGTACGGTGAGCAGGGAGTGAGTGTGGCGGCAGGGGACAGAAGCAGAGGGGGAAAGTTGTGGTGCTGGATGAATGGTCGTTAGTGGGGAGCGATTCCGGGATGGGGTGATGTCCGGGGATGAGCTTAGTGGTAGTATCAAGAGACCACCTAAAGGTATGTCCTGATCAACTGAGAGAGAAAGGTGAAGATCAAGACACTCCTCAACAAGCAGAAGAGGTCGAAGAGAAGATCTGTACCATACTAGGAGAGTTTCCCCAGTCTTGGACGCAAGTGAACCAAGCGATCGTGGTACCTGTCTTGACATTCCCTAGTTGACCATACCAGAAGCAGCAGAGACTTTAGATCAACCTGAAGACCAGTCAGCTCCGAGAACAGACCTGCAGTGGAACAAGAGAATCTATACCCTGCTATCAGTGAATATGTTGTGCCCATGGTGAATGTACGAGGTTGTAGAAAGCTGCCCAGCATACCCGTACTACGTAGAACTACCTGTAGCGTAGTCAATAGTGAGTCCACCACACCTGCAGTAGACACGCTAGACCAGGCCAGGTCAACAGAAACATCAGAATATGGGTCAACCCGTAGTACACAAGGTCAGTCCCCTGCCCGTTATAAAGTGTAATTGTAAATAAACATTGTATATATGTAACCGCTAGGAGTAAAGTGCCTATAGAGACTGCTGTAAGAACTCTTAAGTAAACATAAATAACCTGTTCAAGGACAACTGAGTCACAGGACTAGGTGTGACCAGGACAGTAATTGCAAATAGTTCACATCCCAATCTAACCTAAAAATAAACTGTCAGCGCGGCTGCGGAGCCAAGTAAGGCCATGTTCTTGAGCCCTGTAGCCACACCCAGGGATGAAGTAAAGGTGGGTTGGGGCGGTTCCCACCAGTTAAACCTAAAGTCCACGGGGTGACGCACTCGGACCAGTGTTACCCCAGGATCTTAATTAACAATTTTTGCCATTCTTTTTGAAGTTTTTGCATTTTTGCTATTTTTCTATTAATAATGTACAGTGTTTGTTATTGTTAATAACCTGTTTATTATGTTTCCACAGTTCGGGATGTACTGAGTTTAACTAGGGGGGAATGTGTCACCCCAGTGGTCCGGTTGCAACAGTGACATTGCCTCCTTTACCGGGGGTGATGTCATGCCTGGAAGCAGGAGGAGGTCCCCACACTAGGAAATCACCAGCATTCACACATCAGTCCTGACTCCGGGCCTGAAGGGGGAGCTCTAGACCCAGGTAGCTGCCCTGTTTCCAGCATGGAGGACGGGTTAGAGGAGAACGTCTGAGGAGGGAGAGGGAAAGGAGAGGACATGTAGGAGAGAGCTCTGAGGAGCGGAGCTGCGACTGAGCTCACCCCAGAGAGGCACTACCGAGGATGCCAGAGTAATGGGTTGTGCGGGTACTGTACATCCTGACAACCAAATCTGGAGGGCAGGAGTCTGCAAGTCTGGCGGCACAACAGTATAACTAGAGCCCAGAACCATCACTAGCCAATGGTACCAGTGATAGGCTTGTGCTGTCGGCCATACGGTGTAGGAACGAACAAGCGGGAAGAGGGCTGCAGCATAGCAGGGACCCAAAGTGAGAGCGCAGCAGGAAGACCTCCAATCCCACCTGGTGGGGTGGATCTTCAAATGCTTCCAGGCTGACCAGACCATTCCAAAACCTGGTAACCAGAGCCCCGCCAGCACGACGGTTCAGCAACTAAAAAAGTAAAGAAACGGCAACCCTTGTCGCTCCCTGTTATTTCCCGCGCCTTCCGTCCTGCACCCTAACTGTAATCACCATCGTCCCCATAGCCTATTACCAGTGCTTTTTTTGTGGGGGTACGTGGTGGTACGGCGTACCGGAAAATATGCAGAGGGGGGCAGAGCTATATGGGGACTGCTGTCCACTGCATGCCGTCCACAGCCCCCCCACGTACCTGCTCCTCGCCTCAGTACTGGGAAATATTCTTTTACAAAAAAAGCACTGCCTATTACACCATCCCTGGGGCCCCGCTCCAGCTGTGAGGAGTGATACCATCCCAGCTGCCGCACCATCAGCCCCAGAGGTCCAAATCAGCAGTATCGGCCATCCCTGGCTAAATACTACAGGTGGCGTCACGAAAAGATTATCAATATGCCCTGTTTTAACCCCCATCATTGCGAAGCCAGGGCAACGGAGCTTGGCCCCAGCCACCGTGACCTCCCAAAGAATTAGCCGGCCCGGCTACCGAGTACCCCTCAGTCCTTGCACCTGATGCATAAACTCATAAGGTAAAATGCCGTAATCAAAGCAGATTTCTATTGTGGATTTTGGTGTGGAAAACTGAAAAAAAACTGCAAAACAAAAACTGACCGGAGGGAAAATATCCTGCAAAATAAGTAAAAAATGCCACAAAATACTCTGAGTGTGCTGAGGATCACATCGATATAATAATTTGTGGAAAAAACAAACAAAAATGCTGTAAAAATAATTTAAAACGAGGTGGAAAAAGCGGCATACGATTTCACAGATACGCCACAGGGATTGTTTTACCTCAGAAAACCACGTACATATTAACAATTAATAGGAAAAAAAAAAGTTATGGCTAAAAAAAATGTATTGTGGGGCAAAACGTCCTCATTCTCTGATACTTTGAAGACTGGTCAGAGTCCGGATTTCTTTCTTCGTTGTAAAAGTACCTCAGTTTATTGTGAATTTGAGAAAATTTGGGCACTTTGACCCTGAGGTGTAAACTCATGATAAAACGCCGTAATCAGGCCGCTTTCACATTTGCGTTTGTCAATGCAGCGTACCGAATGCAGCCAAACGCATGCGCACTGCGTTCCTATGTTAACATGGGGACGCATGGTGCCTGCATTTAGCTGCGTTCGGATGCGCATAATTTGTTCACCCTCCTCCGCCTGTTGCATTTTTTTGTGTGCTCACGGACAGGGCCGTATTTGGAGTTCCTGCTGCCCTAGGCACTCTCAGCGGCCGCCACCCCCCCCCAACCCCCATCACGGCTCCTCCCCCCCATTTCGGCACCTCCCCCCTGTTACAGCCCCTCCCCCCATCATGGCTCCTCCCCCCTGTTGCAGCCCCTCACCTCGTCACTGACAATCTTTTCCCCAAGCTTCATGTAGCTTCTCCCCCCACATTTCATCATGTAGTACATATAAAAGGTTTGTCCAACCACACTACAGAGACATACTGATAGGATGTTTACATTGTGAGCCCCAATGTGGACAGTGTTGATAATGTATGTAAAGTGCTGTGGAGTTCATAGTGTAATATAAGTGCAAAAAATATTATTCTTAATATGTCACAATACCGGGATCTGAGGATCTTCTATTTGGAGGTCAGGGGCTCTCTGATGCCATGTTGCTGTCTGTCTCGCTGTCGTCCTCTTTTGACACTGCAGTGTGGTGGACAAGAGAGCATTAACTGGTTAATAACAAGAAGCATGGAGTGTACTAACTGAGCCGTACACCCTCCCCGTACCATGTCCAGCAAACATTGTAGGATTACTATATGGATTTTAGTATTAGGGTATGGACACACTGGCGTGAAACTCGGATGAGAGCAATGTGTGATTTCATCACATTACACTCGGACCAACGTTAATCAATCTCTGAGAGCAAACTGGCGAGTGTCGGACGCTTTTTTCTCAGCCAGATTCAGGATGAGAAAAAAGTCGCAACATTTTGCGACAGTCTGCGATTCACACACGAGACTCGCCAATGCAAGTCTATGGGTCCGACAAAATCACATACCGCACACTGACAGCACACCGACCATCCGAAAGGCATCAGTTTTTTTCACGGATACATTATCATTCTGTAACCGAGAACAATGTAAAATGTTCCTGTAAATGATTCTACAGTAAATAGCTGCTGAAGAAAGAACAGATTGCACACGGATGTGATCTGAGAGAAATGTCGGCCACTCGCACAGCAGTTGGATGCCAAATGGACCAAAAACCGATGACACTCATCCAACTCTCCTGGATGAGAAACAGACCGATTTTAAGGCGGCAGGAGACAGTGTACCACCATGTCCTCAACTCTGTGCTGTGCACAGACAGTGTAGCACCATGTCCTCAGCTCCGTGCTGTGCACAGACAGTGTACCACCATGTTCCAGCTCCATGCTGTGCACAGTATACCACCATGTCCTCAGCTCTGTGCTGTGCACAGACAGTGTAGCACCATGTTCCCAGCTCCGTGCTGTGCACAGTGTACCACCATGTCCCCAGCTCTGTGCTGTGCACAGACAGTGTAGCACTATGTCCTCAGCTCTGTGCTGTGCACAGACAGTGCACCACCATGTCCTCAGCTCTGTGCTGTGCACAGACAGTGTACCACCATGTCCTCAGCTCTGTGCTGTGCACAGTGTACCACCATGTCCTCAGCTCCGTGCTGTGCAGTGTACCACCATGTCCCAGCTCCGTGCTGTGCACAGTGTACCACCATGTCCTCAGCTCCGTGCTGTGCACAGACAGTGTACCACCATGTCCTCAGCTCCGTGCTGTGTACAGTGTACCACCATGTCCTCAGCTCTGTGCATAGACAGTGTACCACCATGTCCTCAGCTCTGTGCTGTGTACCACCATCTCCCCAGCTCTGTGCTTTGCACAGACAGTGTACCGCCATATCCTCAGCTCCGTGCTGTGCACAGACAGTGTACAGTACACTGTCTGTGCACAGCACGAAGCTGAGGACATGGTGGTACACTGTGCACAGCACGGAGCTGGGGAGATGGTGGTACACTGTCTATGCACAGAGCTGAGGACATCCCAGAAGAGACAGACAGGCCACAGACGGGCGACAGGACAACACTGAGCCCACCTGGAAGAACAACAACACCCAGCACCCAACACACTGACCAGAAATCATATAGGACAGGCAGGTAGGAGAACTACAACTCCCGGCATGCCACACCCTGCCAACTCAGGAAGGTGGCGGCAGCTGCATGGAGGCAGACACACTGTACAGCCGTCATTATCACCACACACAGTGCCAGCCACAGCCTCAGTCCTCATGCACCCCGTCCTTCTCTCCTTTGTCCCTCCTGCTGCTCTTGTCCTCCTGCACCCCCGTCCTCTCCTCTGTCCTCCTGCATCCCCGTCCTGCTCTCCTCTGTCCTCCTGCACCCTCGTCCTCCTCTCCTCCTGCACCCCGTCCTCCTCTCCTCTGTCCTCCTGCACCCCCGTCCTCCTCTCCTCTGTCCCTCCTGCACCCCCGTCCTCCTCTCCTCTGTCACTCCTGCACCCCCGTCCTCCTCTCCTCTGTCCCTCCTGCACCCCGTCCTCCTCTCCTCTGTCCCTCCTGCATCCCCGTCCTCCTCTCCTCTATCCCTCCTGCACCCCTGTCCTGCTCTCCTCTGTCCCTCCTACACCCCCGTCCTGCTCTCCTCTGCCCTCCTGCACCCCGTCCTGCTCTCCTCTGCCCTCCTGCACCCCGTCCTGCTCTCCTCTGCCCTCCTGCACCCCCGTCCTGCTCTCCTCTGTCCTCCTGCACCCCCGTCCTGCTCTCCTCTGTCCTCCTGCACCCCCGTCCTGCTCTCCTCTGTCCTCCTGCACCCCCGTCCTCCTCTCCTCTGCCCCTCCTTCTGCTCCTCTGGCACCCCCGTCCTCCTCTCCCCTGTCCCTCCTGCTGCTCGGCTGTCCTCCTGCACCCCCGTCCTGCTCTCCTCTGTCCTCCTGCATCCCCGTCCTGCTCTCCTCTGTCCTCCTGCACCCCCGTCCTCCTCTCTTCTGTCCCTCCTGCTGTTCCTCTTGCACCCCCGTCCTCCTCTCCCCTGTCCCTCCTTCACCCCCGTCCTGCTCTCCTCTGTCCCTCTTGCACCCCGTCCTGCTCTCCTCTGCCCTCCTGCACCCCCGTCCTGCTCTCCTCTGCCCTCCTGCACCCCTGTCCTGCTCTCCTCTGTCCTCCTGCACCCCGTCCTGCTCTCCTCTGTCCTCCTGCACCCCCGTCCTCCTCTCCCCTGTCCCTCCTGCTGCTCGGCTGTCCTCCTGCACCCCGTCCTGCTCTCCTCTGTCCTCCTGCACCCCCGTCCTGCTCTACTCTGTCCTCCTGCACCCCCGTCCTGCTCTCCTCTGTCCTCCTGCACCCCCGTCCTCCTCTCTTCTGTCCCTCCTGCTGCTCCTCTTGCACCCCCGTCCTCCTCTCCCCTGTCCCTCCAGCTGCTCGGCTGTCCTCCTGTACCCCATCCTCCTCTGTCCCTCCTGCTGCTCCTCTTGCTCCCCCGTCCTCCTCTCCTATGTCCCTCCTGCTGCTCCTCTGTCCTCCTGCACCCTGTCCTCCTCTCTTCTGTCCCTCCTGCTGCTCCTCTTTCCTCTCCTCCTGTTCCCTTGTTTCTGTCTGCCTGCCCCTCTGTCCTCTTCTCTGTCCCCCTGTTTCTGTCCTTCTGCCCCTCTGTCCCGGCCGGCCCGGAGCCGGAAAAAAAACAACAAAAAACACGCTGAGACGCCGTCCCCTACGAGAATGGCGCCGCCCTAGGCATGTGCCTACGAGTGCCTAATGGCAAATACGGCCCTGCTCACGGGCGCTTGTTTTATCAGCAAGCGCACAAACAATGCATGGATCTCAATGGATCCGCAGTTTCCTCCGCATGACAGCGCAGGAGAACTCTGCGGATCACATTGAAATCTCTCCCGGTGGCCAATCAGTGATGTCGGCGGCTGATCTCTGCCTCCCGGCCGCCCCCGAGGTCGCTGATTGGCTGGCCGGGCACCATACTGATGTGAACGCATGCGGAGATTCTCCGCTGCGTTCACATTAGTATGGCAGCGTTTGCGTCTGCATACCCTCCGCATGCAGTCACAAACGCAAATGTGAAACCGGCCTCAGAGCAGATTATGGTGTGGTGATCTGGGGAAAAAATAACTTTTTTTTTTACCTCAGAAAACCAAGAATTAGTGTAAAAAAAAACTTTACGGCTAAAAAAAATGTATTTTTGGGCAAAACTACCTCAGTTTACGGTGAATTTCAGATTATTTTGGGATCTTGACTCCAGTGTGTAAACTCACAGGGATCGTTCAGCCGAAAAACACAAATTTCTGCACCTATGAAACATGATGCAGCCGCTCCGTGTGAACAGACACCGGCAAGGATTTCAGGGAAAATAAAAGAAAAATGATTAATCCATTCTCAATACTATTTACCCTCAAAAGAAATGTCCACAACTGGAGAAATGAGGGACAAATAATAAAGCCGTCCTCAGCTCAAGAAAGCTGGAGGACTACTTGTGAGGGGAGTGTAATGGCGGCCATTTTGGTAACCTCACAGCTTTTATTATTATATAAAACACTCATGCTTTTTATGACGTATTTTGCAATATTTTGCCTGAAATATTGATGAATACTGAAGTGTAATATTGTACTGTTGTTTTTAGGGAACATAACTGTGTTTATGACGAGAAAAGCTCAAAATGTCTGACGGAATCATCGGCTCACACTGATAGAAGATGGCCGCCAGCGGCTCTCAGCAGCTCCCTCACACACTTTCGGCGCCAAACGCCGGACTCTTCCTATTGGTTAACCCCGAGCCTCGGAGGCGGGGCTTGTGTTGGATGAAGCGGTCGGTGGGCGTGGTCTGGGGTTCCCGCACTTTTCTCTCTGTTGTTGGACTCAGAGCCGCCATTGTTCCCGGGCGCGCGGTGACGGTGCCTGCTCCGCTGCCTTCTCACCCGAACACCCTGCGGAAGGCGTGGCCTGCTCTGTGGGCGTGGTATGTATGTTACCCTGTTATTATAGGGTGTAGCCGGAGATATAGTAATTTTGCCGTTTTCCCCTCATCGCCACACCGAAATCCTCACTACAAAACTCTCCTCTGTGTCTCCTCTATGTCTCCCTCTATGTCTCCTCTATGTCTCCTCTATGTCTCCTCTGTGTCTCCTCTGTGTGTCCTCTATATCTCCTCTGTGTCTCCCCTGTGTCTCCTCTATTTCTTCCTCTGTGTCTCCTCTATGTCTCCTCTATTCTTCCTCTGTGTCTCCTCTATTTCTTCCTCTGTGTCTCCTCTATGTCTCCTCTATGTCTCCTCTGTGTCTCCTCTGTGTCTCCTCTGTGTGTCCTCTGTGTCTCCTCTGTGTGTCCTCTATATCTCCTCTGTGTCTCCTCTGTGTCTCCTCTATTTCTTCCTCTGTGTCTCCTCTATGTCTCCTCTCTTCCTCCTTCTCTATTTCTTCCTCTCGCTCCTCTTGTATCTCTTTTTGCCTCTTTCCTCTCCCTCTCTCCTCCTTTTTCTCTCTCCCTCTTTTCTTTTTGTCTCTTCCCTCTCTTAGGCATATAGAGGTCCATGATATATCAGGCTCTCTTTGGAGGATAGGGGCATGTCCGGGGTGGTGTATAGAAGTCCATGACATTGGCTCTTTAGTCAGGGGATAGGAACATGTCTAGGGTGGGGTAGAGAAGTATCTGTCCTCTCTCTTCTCTTTCTATCCTTTCATCTTTGGTTCTCTTTCTCTTTTTCCCTCTCCTCTGTTTTTCATCTTTTTCTCTTTCCTCTCCCTCTTTCTCTTTCCTCTCATTCTCTTCTTTCGCCCTCTCTTGTTCTGTCTCCTTTTTCTCTTTCCTCTCTCTCTTTCTAGGGAACCTGTCGCCCCCTTTGAACATTTTAAACTGTGCCCCCCAGCATTAACATAATGTAAGTGGGGCTCTTGTGACTCCTCTATGTGTCCAGCTGCCCCCCTCATACCTGAGAAATCAATTTTCATTCTCCTATCACCCTGCATCCTACAGTATTAGGTCCGGGATGTATGCTCTCTGGTGGATTCGGTCCTCGCAGCTCCCCCTGGCTGCAAAACTCGCCCTGCATGTTCAATATTGCCGCCCCCTCCTGTGACATGGCGCTGAGTGACAGGCGCACTCATGCCTGCGCAGTAAAGCGGATCACTGTGCTCCTCCATTGAAGTGCCAAGTCTCACGAGAGCTCTGCACTATTTTTAATGGAGGAGACGGTGACTCGCTCCACTGCGCATGTGCGAGTGCGCCTGTCACTCAGCGCCCGGTCACAGGAGGGGGCGGCTATTTTGAACATGCAGGATGGGTTTTGCAGCCAGGGCGGTGGCTGGGACCTAATCCGCCAGGACCAGAGAGCATACCTACTGGACCTAATAGGATGCAGGGCGACAGAATAAAATTTGATTTCTCAGGTATGAGGGGGACGTCTGGGCACATAGAGAGGCTGCAAGAACCCCACTTACATTATGTTAATGCTGGTGAGCACAGTTTAAAATGCCCAAAGGGGGTGACAGGTTCCCTTTAACTTTCTCCCTTTCTATCATTATCCCTTTCTCCCTCTTCTCTGTCTCCCTCTCTTTCTCTCTTTCCATATCCACAGCAGAAAAACTCACCATTGTCACAGCCATTTTTCTGCTGCAGTTTTCTTCTGCAGGTGTACATTTCTGACAACTAAAAATCTGCAGCACTATTTTCTAGACAGATCCTAGCCTTATTATATTATCGGAGACTGTGACAGGACGGATGTCTTCTCTTCCCCTCACTGCCAGGGACTCTATATGGTGTCTCCTCTGATGTCAGGTCATCAAGTAGTTTAGTGTTTCCAGTGACGATCCAGTGTCTTAAAGGGAACCAACCACCCCCAATGACCCCCCCGGACTATTAATATCAGTCCCTACACACAGCACATACATGTGCTGCAATGATTTTTGCTAAAAAAAACTGTTTTTTAAAACTAAAGATAATGATTTTGAAAGTTTAAACCGAATGGGCGGTACTTATCTGTGGCAAAAGCCGAGATCTGATGCCAATCATCCTCCCGTCTCCCCTCGCAGCAGTTATGGACAGCCCTTTGTTCAGCGTCACTGCCTGGTGCACGGGCTCGCATGCCCGTGCACACGTCATCATCTACAGCCGGGAAGCGAGCGCGCCCCTTTGACTTCCTGCGCTCGGCTATGGAAGACAGAGCGCGCGC
This sequence comes from Allobates femoralis, assembly GCA_033576535.1. Classification (NCBI taxonomy): domain Eukaryota; kingdom Metazoa; phylum Chordata; class Amphibia; order Anura; family Aromobatidae; genus Allobates; species Allobates femoralis. The sequence continues at coordinate 735,610,518 of JARQOC010000002.1, forward strand.
CTCGCTTCCCGGCTGTAGATGATGACGTGTGCACGGGCATGCGAGCCCGTGCACCAGGCAGTGACGCTGAACAAAGGGCTGTCCATAACTGCTGCGAGGGGAGACGGGAGGATGATTGGCATCAGATCTCGGCTTTTGCCACAGATAAGTACCGCCCATCCGTCCATTCGGTTTAAACTTTCAAAATCATTATCTTTAGTTTTAAAAAACAGTTTTTTTTAGCAAAAATCATTGCAGCACATGTATGTGCTGTGTGTAGGGACCGATATTAATAGTCCGGGGGGGTCATTGGGGGTGGTTGGTTCCCTTTAATGTCTACCCCTGATGATCTGCTGGTTTAGCGACACTGGCGATCCAATAGATTAGTGTCCGTGTTTAATGGCCCAGAGGAAACTATCTGTTCCTGGTGGTCCAGTGGAAAAGTGTTTTTTTCTGGTGAGTCGGCAGCATGCTGTCTCTCCCTGGTGGGTCAGCGGCTTGCTGTCTGTCCCTAGTGAGTCAGTGGCTGTCTCTGGTGATGCACTGAGTGTCTGCCCCTGACTATCTACTGGTTTAGTGACAATCTCTGGCGATCTAGTGGATTAGTGTCCGTCTTGGCCCAAAGGAAACAGTTTGTCCCTGGTGGTCTTGTGGATTACTGTTTATCCTTGTGGCTTAATGTCAGTCCCTGGTGAGTCAGTGTCTTACAGAGCGACTGACTCACTAGGGACAGACAGCAAGCCACTGGCACACTAGTATAATCAATGAACCACTAGTGACAAACACTTTCCTCTGGGCCATTAAAGACACTAATCCTGTGGATCATCAGAGACTCAATAAACCAGTAGATCACCAGGGGCAGACATTAAGATAGTGGATTGTCAGGGACAGACTGTAATCCTGTGGATCACCAAACACACTACACCTCTTTTATCAACAGGGACAGACTAATGGCCCCTTTACACGCAGCTACAGGTGACAGGTTTTCCACAGGTAACCTACTGGTTGCAGTGAAATCATGGAGACATAGTTCCATTTGTACACAGCACCAAGATAGAACCATGTCTCCATGATTTCACTGCAACCAGTAAGTTACCTGTGGAAAACCTGTCACCTGTAGCTGCGTGTAAAGTGGCCATAAGATACTGGATCACTAGGGACAAATACTAATCCACTGGATCACCAAAGACTGACACTGAGCCACTGGATCACTAATGACAAAGATACTGGATCACCAGGAAAAATAATAATCCACTGGTTCACCAGAGAGTGACACTTAATTGCTGGATCATCAGGGACAGAAAGTAAACCATTTGGTGATGAGACATAGACAATATGCCACCGACTCCCCAGGGCTTGCTGTCTGTCCCTGGTGAGTCAGTGTATATACAGTACATACATTGCAGAAGTAAAATTAACTAAAGCAAGTGTTAAAAATAAAAAATATATATCCTCACCCCTCCGGCGTGTGTCCCACGATGCGCACCATTTATCCGAGCTTAAGGACGGGGCTACCTGATCAGCTGATCGGTCACATGACTGCATCAGCTGAGGCGTTTAAATCCCCTGCCCGCCGATTGGTTTTGGCAAGTGTGGGATTTAAACCGCTGAGCTGATGCGGTCATGTGCCCGATCAGCTGATCGTTCTCATGACCACATCAGCTGAGCAGTTTAAATCTGCCTGCCGTTCGGTTTTGGTGGGTGCGGGATTTAAATTGCTCAGCTGATGCGGTCATGTGACTGATCAGCTGATCGGGTAGCCATGCAAGTTCCTTAAGCTTGGATAGATGGCGCACATCGTGGGACCCACTTCAGAGAGATGAGGATATATTTTTACATTTTTAACACTTGCTTTAGTTAATTTTACTTCAGCAATGTATGTATATATACATCGCAGAAGTGAAATTAAACAGGAACAGAGCAGTTTTAGTGTAAAATCGGGTCCGGGAAAAGATCCGATGTTTTCCTGGACCGGTGCTCCATAGGCCCCCATGTTAATTTCCGCTGTGCCAAAAACGGACAGGATTGGACCCTACATAAATCCGACGGCAATAGAGCACCAATCCGTGGGGGCCAAATCGAATCCGTGGCTGTCCGTTTTACAATGGACAGCCACAGATCCCCAAAAAACGCTATGTAAAACCAACCTTAGTGACACTCTTGCGATTCAGTGGATTAATGTTTGTCTTTATTGGCCAAGAGGAAGTCTGTCACTAGTGGTCCAGTAGATTAGTGTTTATAGTGGTGGGTCAGCGGCTTGCTGTGTGTCCCTGGTGGGTTCAGCGACGTAAAGTTTGTCTTTGGTGATCTAGTGGATTAGTGTCTGTTCCTGACAATCTACTGTCTTAATGTTCGCCCCTGGTGATCTATTGACCCCTGTGGGTCTGGGGCTTGTTGCCTGATCCCGGTGGCCTATACTTGGGATCGGTCATCAACATCAAGTTGGTGCCTCTGCCAATCATGTGTACATAGTGATGGCTGAATGTGATCAGTTATGGAGCAGTACAGCGCGCCATCACTTGTACAGTGGCAGTAGCTGGTACTGCACATCTGTGCAAATAAATGAGTTTTCTGCAGCGCCCTGCTCGACTGTCTAATAGTCTACTTTTACACAGTGTAAGAATTAGACAGCATGAAGACATATGCTCTATTGTGTATAAGGCCTTTTACAAATTCACATTTTGTTGTTATACTTCACCACAAGTTTGTGGAACCATAAATTATTTTATTTGTTTTATTTAATTTAATTTGTTTTTTTCTGGTCATCATAATGGGAGACCCAGACAATGGGGTTTAGGGCACTGCCCTCCGGAGGTCACACTAGGTACTACAAGTTTGTAGCACCGCCTCCTCCGCTTATAAACCCCTACCGCAGGGAACGTCCTCAGTTTTAAACTTAGTGTGCTCGGAGGATCACGCTTTGCTTGCACTTCACTGCATTCTCACAGCTTACGTGATGGCGTATGAAGACAAGGTAAATGGTCCCGGTCGGGACCTTCGACAGCCTCCCCGCTCACCCTTAGTGGAACACGCAGGTGGAGGTACCGGAGGGCTTTTTAGCCTGGACACTTGGTGTTCTCCCGGTACGCTGTCGTGCTCCTTTCCTTTCCATCCCTCCATGGAGGCTCTGGAGAGGGGGAGCCTGGAGCCTTGCACAGCTCCGCTCCGTCCGAGGCCTCCCTAAATGGTGCTTACAGACCGGACTGGAGCCAGCCCAGTCCGAGGCCTCCCTAAATGGTGCTTACACTCCGGACTGGTGCTGTACCCCCGTCCGAGGCCTCCCTAAATGGTGCTTACAGACCGGACCGGCACTGAGGCACCTAGTGTGTCTCCTGTGTGCCTGGGGGTAGTGTCTGTCACTTTTGTGTCATGACACTCAGACCGCGCGGTTACCCTCGGGTCCGCGGTTCTGGTGGTGTACCCTGTGCTGGGGTCACCCTGGCTGACCGCCCTGTGTGTCACAGGGGCTGAGGCTGTAGATTGCAGGTGTTTTTTTGTGTATTACATGCAGTCTAAGTATTGTACTGTCACAATACTTCCCGCGCTGCGGGCTCCGGCGCCTACATCACTGTAATGGCTGCCTGAGGGGATGTGAAGCAGCCCTGACGGTGACGTCATAAAGGGGCGTGTGTGTGTGCTTCCCGCGTGTTTTCGGCGCCGCCCACGATTTGGTTGCCGGCGGCCATCTTTTCCCCTCGCTTCCCGGCTGGGATCTGTCTGCAGCACACGTCTGCACTCCAGGGGAGACCGGAAAGCCTCGCGGAGGTCACACACACACCGCTTCCTCCTACCGCTTTACTGCGGTCGGTAAGCCACCGGGTTCCCGGTTTTGTCTGTGACATATTGGCTTATTTACCCCTACTGTGGTCATGTCCTCAGTTGGGAAGCGCGCTGCTAAGGCGGCGGATGCCACCATTGCCTGTGCTACGTGCAGCGGGACACTGGTTGAGGGGTCCTGCAATAACTGCGGACGCCCAGAGGCCCGGACTGACGCTACTGTGACTTCAGCTCCGGTGCTGCACCCTGAGGTCCAGGTGATCCCGGGGCCATGGGAGACACAGAATAAGATTAATGAATCTCTGTTGTCCCAGTTGTCCTCCATGTCGCAATCCCTGGAGGCAATTAATAGGAGACTGGAAAGCCCAGCTACTCCTTCCAGTTACCCCGGGTGTCTCTGTCTTCTGCTGTGAGACCCCTTAAACGGGCTCGTCGTGAGGATTCACCCGAGTCCCAGGCTCTCTCTGAGGAGGAGCGTTCATCTGAGGATGAGGGGGATGATGGGGGTTCGACTCTCGGGTCGGTGTCTGAACCACCAGACGGGGTGGAGGATCTGGTGTCCTCCATTAACGAGACACTGCGTCTCGTGACACCCCTGAGGAGGTGAGTCTACACCCCAAAGAGGTCTATCAATGGCTGCGGCCGGAGGCTAGACCGAGTGGCTCCTTCTTGGACCACACTAATTTTGGAAGGGTGGTTAGAGCTCCCAGGTTACATCCTGGGCGGCGTTTTGTCCGCAAAGCTAAGGACAATCGCTATCCCTTTCCACAGGAGGTGCTCCAGGAGTGGTCGCAGTCCCCGAAGGTGGACGCTTCCATGACTAGGATTGCTGCACGCTCCCTATTTTCTGCCTCTGATAGCTCCTCGCTGAAGGATGCGACTGATAGACAGGTCGAGCAACTCGCCAAGTCTTCTTACGAGGCTGTGGGGTCTTCATTTGCCCCTAGTTTTGCCACAGTCTGGACCCTGCAGGCGATCACCACCTGCTTGGATGGTATTGCAGAAATGGCAGCCTCCAGTCCAGAGGTCCTGGCACTCACCGATAGGGCGAGGGCCTATGCGGCTTACGCCAGGACGGCAACCTTAGAAACTACCACTCGCTCAGCTGTAGCCTCGGCCAATGCTATAGCGATCCGAAGGTTGTTGTGGCTGCGTCTTTGGGACTCAGATGCCACGTCTAAGAAGATTTTGCAAAATCTTCCGTTCTCTGGTGACAGGCTTTTTGGTACCGAGCTGGACAAGCTGATTAAGGATTCTGCCGAGTCTAAAATCCCGCAGAATAAACCTAAGCCACGGTACACCGTGAAAAGGAACCCAAAGCAGTGGTCCTTTCGCTCCAGCTCGCAGTCATCAGCGACGTCCGCTCGCACGGACCGAGGGGGCAAGCCCTCGACTCAGTGGCGCTCCAAGAGTCGTCAAAAGAAGCCGGTGGGGGCAGCAGCAGCCACCCCAAACCCACTTCCGCATGACTCGCTCTCTCATCCTGCCTCCCCACAGGTAGGGGGCCGCCTGTCTCTTTTTCAGGACAGATGGCTACTCCTGATCCAAGATCAGTGGGTACGAGACGTAGTCTCCAGAGGTTACAGGATAGAGCTGACGTCACAGCCGGCACACCGATTCCATCGGTCGATCCCGTCCCCAGAAAAGGCTCAGGCTTTTCATCTGGTGTTGGAGGGCCTCCGCAAAGACGGAGTAGTGGTCCCAGTGCCTTCCGGGGAGAGGTTCCGGGGTTTTTACTCCAACCTCTTTATTGTCCCAAAGAAGGACGGCTCCTTTCGCCCAGTTCTGGACCTCAAATTGTTCAACCGTCACGTGTTGGTTCGGAAGTTCCGCATGGAATCCCTGCGCTCCGTGATCGCGGCTGTGTCGCAGGGGGATTTCCTGGCGTCCATAGATATCAGGGACGCTTACCTTCACGTGCCCATTGCACCGGCTCATCAACGCTGGTTAAGATTCGCAGTGGGGGACGAACATTACCAGTTCGTGGCGTTGCCCTTTGGTCTGGCCTCGGCTCCGCGGGTGTTCACAAAGGTGATGGCCTCTATGATGGCTCTCCTTCATGTGCAGGGACATGCCGTCATACCCTCTTTAGACGACCTACTGGTCAGGGCGCCATCCGAACACCTTTGTCAAGAGAGCCTGGATGTGACCATGCGGTCGCTGGAACAGTTCGGTTGGCTCCTCAATGTTCAGAAGTCAACTCTGGTTCCGACCCAGTCATTGACATATCTGGGCATGGACTTCAACACAGCCTCAGCCCTGGTGTCTCTGCCGCGAGCCAAACAGCTGGCCATCCAATCAGGAGTACAACATATACTCCTGTCTCCACAATCATCCCTGCGGGTGTTGATGAAACTGGTGGGGCGCATGGTGGCAGCGATAGAGGCGGTGCCTTTCGCACAATTTCGCCTCCGTCCTCTCCAGCTGGAGATCCTACGCAGATGGGACAAGAGGACGATCTCTCTGAATCGGCTAGTGACCCTGTCCCAACCGACCAGGGATTCCCTACAGTGGTGGCTACAGCCACGTCACTTGTCTCAGGGCCGGTCTTTCCTCAGACCGTCATGGTTAGTGGTGACCACCGACGCCAGTCTGAAGGGCTGGGGGGCGGTGTTCTTACACCACAGAGCCCAAGGCCTCTGGACTCAGTCGGAGTCGGCGTTGCAGATCAACGTGCTGGAGATCAAGGCGGTCTATCTGGCACTCCTGGCTTTTCAGAGATTCCTCACGGGACAGCCCATTCGGGTTCAGTCCGACAATGCGACGGCCGTCGCATACATAAATCATCAAGGAGGAACCAGGAGTGCTCAGGCTCTGGCCGAAGTCCACCGCATCCTATCCTGGGCGGAGGACAACAACTGCCTGATCTCCGCAGTTCACATCCCAGGGGTCGAAAACTGGGAAGCCGACTATCTGAGCAGGCAAGGGATGGACGCCGGAGAGTGGTCTCTTCATCAGGACGTCTTCAGAGACATCTGCAGCAGATGGGGCACTCCGGACGTGGATCTGATGGCCTCACGGCTGAATCATCAGGTGCCGCATTACATGGCGAGGTCGTGGGATCCTCAGTTTCTGGGAGCAGATGCCCTGATCCTGAGTTGGTCCAGATTCCATCTGCCGTACGTGTTCCGCCTCTGGCGCTGATTCCCAGGGTGCTCTGGAAGATCAGGACGGAGTGCAGGGTAGCCATCCTAGTGGCTCCAGATTGGCCCAGGAGGTCCTGGTATCCGGACCTGTGGCAACTGTCAGGCGGACACAGATGGGCTCTTCCAGAACGCGCAGATCTACTCGCGCAAGGCCCATTCTTCCACCTCAATTCCAGGGCCCTCAGATTGACTGCATGGCTCTTGAGGCCTGGCTACTGACATCCAGGGGCTTCTCGCCTACTGTTGTTGCCACTATGACTCGGGCTAGGAAGCCGGTGTCCAGGAAGATGTACCACAGAACGTGGACGATTTTCTTCAACTGGTGTGCTTCGGGTGGCCGTTCTCCGTGGCCGCTGTCCATCCCGACATTGCTGGCCTTCCTGCAGTCGGGATTGGAATTGGGTTTATCCCTTGGCTCCCTGAAGGGTCAAGTGTCAGCTCTTTCAGTGCTGTTTGACAAGCGCTTGGCACTTCTTCCCAGGGTTCGTCAATTTCTGCAGGGGGTGTCTCGGGTGGTCCCGCCCTACAAGCGACCACTGGACCCTTGGGACCTTAACATGGTCCTGGCGGCACTGCAGAAACCGCCGTTTGAGCCGCTGAGAGACATTTCTCTGTCTCGGCTGTCCCAGAAGGTGGTCTTTCTGGTGGCGATTACATCTCTGAGAAGAGTCTCAGGAATTGGCTGCACTGTCGTGCAAGTCGCCATTCCTGGTGGTCCACCAAGATAAGGTGGTGTTACGCCCGCGGCCTGAATTCCTGCCAAAGGTGGTTTCCACTTTTCACCTGAACCAGGAGATTGTTCTCCCGTCATTTTGCCCCGCTCCCGTTCATCAGGTTGAGCGCGATCTCCATACTCTGGATCTCGTGAGGGCTGTACGCATTTATGTGTCCAGGACTGCCTCCTTCCGGAGTTCGGACTCATTGTTTGTCCCTTACGACAGGTCGCTGTAAGGGGTCCGCGGCATCAAAGTCGACCTTGGCCAGATGGATCAAGGCTTCCATTCAAGAGGCCTACCGGTCTTCTGGTTTGCCTCTCCCGGTGGGATTAAAGGCTCACTCTACTAGAGCTGTCGGTGCCTCCTGGGCCTTGCGACATCGAGCTTCTGCTCTACAGGTGTGTCAGGCGGCCACTTGGTCCAGCCTGCACACTTTCTCTAAGCATTATATGGTGCATGCCCATGCCTCTGCGGACGCAAGTTTGGGCAGGCGGGTCCTCCAGGCGGCGGTTGCCCACCTTTAAGGGGGACCATGTGTTATCCGTCTTGTTGAGGAACTCTTCCCGCCCTGGGGTATTGCTTTAGGACATCCCCATTGTCTGGGTCTCCCATTATGATGACCAGAAAAAAGAGAATTTTGTTTACGTACCGTAAATTCTTTTTTCTTTAATCATCAATGGGAGACCCAGCACCCACCCAGTTGTTCCTTTGCATGTTCTGCATTTGATCTGTTCTCTGTTGAGACAGTGTTTGTCGGGTTGTTGAACCGTCTGTGCACGGCATTCTTCCCGAGGTTTCGGGTGTGGTTTATTTGTCTCCTCGCAGCTTATGGACCAAACTGAGGACGTTCCCTGCGGTAGGGGTTTATAAGCGGAGGAGGCGGTGCTACAAACTTGTAGTACCTAGTGTGACCTCCGGAGGGCAGTGCCCTAAACCCCATTGTCTGGGTCTCCCATTGATGATTAAAGAAAAAAGAATTTACGGTACGTAAACAAAATTCTCTTTATTTTGCTACATGCCAATTTTTTTGTCCGTGTTTTTCTCTGTTTTCTCTTCAGCCCTTCTCGTGTAGCAAACAAGACAGCATATGTATATACTCGAGTATAAGCCAAGGACCCTAATCTTACCCCCAAAAACTGAGGAAACCTGTTGACTCGAGTATAAGCCTAGGGTGGGAAATGCAACACCCTTCATCACTGTAGATAGCCTCTCATAATGGTGTATATAGCCCTGTATATAGCCCCTCATAATATCGTGCCTCCATCACTGGTATATAGCGCCCCCATTACTGGCATAGCTCCCCCATCCCTGGCATAGCGCCCACATCCCTGGCATAGCTCCCCCATCGCTGATTTATGAGCCCCCATCATTTGCATAGGGCCCCATGCTGGCGCTCACCATAAAATAACAACCGTTTTTTCTCACCTTCTGACGTTCTCTGCACTGTCTGCCGCCTCCGTACGTCCTCCCTCCGGTCTTCCGGCTTCTAATCATGTCACCTGCGCTTCAGTGACATCATCGCCGCTGCACCGCGTTCACATGATTAGTAACCGGAAGATCGGAGGGAGGCAGACAGTGCAGAGAATCATAGGAAGGTGAGTAAGAACGGTTGTTATTTTATGGTGAGCGCCAGCATGGGGCCCATATAGCAGCGATTGGGGGGTGGTGGTGGTGGGGGGGGGGGGTTTGGGCGAGTATATATATATAGTACAATGTAACATGCACCGCTCCCACTGCCGCTGATTGACAGGGGAATGCAGTGCATACATTACACTACATTGCACTAATGAGCGGGCCCACGCGACCGCCCGCTCTTACTGCAGCCTCCTCCAGCCCCTGGTCACCTCATCCCCCACACTCGGCCTGTATACTGATTCAAGTATAAGCCAAGGGGGGCACTTTCAGCACAAAAATTGTGCTGACAAACTGCTGATACGCAAGTATATACGGTACTATAAGGGCTGTGGGGTTGGTAAGCCAAACATCCGGCTCTTCAATTTTCTTGAATCCGACTCCCATCTCCACCAAAATTGGCACCGACTCCACAACCATGGCTGTGAAGTCAGTAAGCCAAACATCCGATTCCTCAATTTCCCTGTATCTGACTCCACAGCCCTGTATAGTATATTTTTTTGGACTATAGGATGCACTGAAACCATAAGGGTACCGTCACACCAGGTGACATCGCCGGAGATATCGCAGGCGACGCACGGGAGTGCGCATGTTTTTGGCACCTCGCCAGTGTCGCGTGTTTACATGCGGCGATACCTCCGGCGACACCTTGGCGATGTGACAGGCGGCATCGCCGTTGGGGTGTCTACAAACCCCAGCGGCGATCCTGTAACATGGGAGCCTATGGCTCACACCGGCAATCGCCATGTTACATGGGGCGATGTGTACACATCGCCTGAGAGTGGTCGTCTGGTTTCAGATCAGCGCTGTGAAACCAGGCGACCACTCAGCTGATTTTTCGGCACAAAATTGCTGATTTACACAGGGCGACTCGCCGCTGATGATAGGCCACACCTCTGTGTCGCTTGCGAAATCGCCGGCGATGTAACCTGGTGTGACGGTACCCTAAGATGCACACAGATTTTAGAGAAGGAATAAAAATGGAAGCAAAATGTGGTCATAAGGCTCTGTTATGGGAAGGGGGATCTGCTGCTGACTGTTATAACTGTAATGTTCCCATATTCTGTTCCCCATCCTGGTATGTATGTGCACATTACAAATTCAGCACAAATACCAGTTCACATACATAGATACACACAATTTATCACCCTCCCCGGTGATGTCTTCTTCCAGGGCATGAGCAGGACCTGTGGGTAGTCACGTACGGTACTTCCAGGACTTGCACCATGTGACAGCCTGAGTCACACGGGGCTCAGGTCCTGCTGGTGCACGGAAGGAAGAGACCACCAAGGATCGCCGGGGAGGCTGAGTATTGGGAGTGTTTTTGCTGTGGAAATTTCTGTAAAAAAGTATCACACATGTTCTGTGGGAACACCAATTTGTTTTTAATGCTTTTTTTGGGGGGGATTAGAATGCAGTTAAAGGGGAAAACCAGCTCAAAAATGGACATATTAATTGACATGCTGGCTTTTGAGTGCATCTGATTTCTGCAGCAAAAACACATCACCCACAAACACACATCTGGCCTCAGCATTGTAAAATCACATTGACCTAATGGAAATGCTGTGTGTGATCCAATTTTTGCTGCAGAAACGGATCACCAAAAATGCAGCACAAACACCCAGTGGGAACATAGCCTTGTGATCTGTGCACACTTCTTAAGGCCACGTTACACACACAGATATATTGGTCACAGATCTCTGGTTGCAGTGAAATCATGGACACATTTTGTGGCTGTGTACAATGGAACAATGTGTCCATGATTTCACTGCAACCAAGATCTGTGACCAATATATCTGTGTGTGTAACGTGGCCTTTAGGATTTAGTGCAGAAACCTGCACCATTTTTGCATCTCCTTGGAGATAAAACCCACCAAAAATGCGATGCTTTTCCCTTCATTTTTTGCATGTGTTTTTTTTTTAATGTATCTTTCATGCATTTAGGGTGGAAATCAGCAAGATTGACATGCTGCAGATTTATTTCTGCAGCAAATCTGCAAGGGAAAAAAATCAATATATGCACAAAACTTCAGGATTCTCCTTGGCTTTGCTGGCATAAGGATTTGCATGCAGTTTTTGTGACAAAACTGCACTAAAAACGCAATAAAAATGCACTATGTGCACAGGGCCTTCCTCACTACACTAACTGCTATTCTATTTTTTTCTCTACATCCTGTCTGCTAATTCTTTTGAGAATCCCAGTGCATGCTGGGATAGTATAACAAGTTGTCCTCAGGGGCCGAGGCTGCGGTCACTGGCACAGCCCCTGACCCCTCCCAGAAATAAGTCGTCATCAGTGTGGTTCATCTCAGGGGCTGATATGTGCAATGGGCACAATGATAGCGCTCTGTTGTGGCCTCAGTAACGAGCCAGCAACAGAGCGTTGTCAGAGACTAATTATGTCACTCACAGGGGTGGTGTTAATAGTGTTATTATTTAAAGGGGTTGACCGGCCTTCGTGTACAAGTCATCAGTACAACATGTGCTCTGTTCCGGTGCTGGGAGCAGGCGATGTTGTGATTACTCTCTGCTACATTCCCACTAGACTTGTCCAGCCTTGCTCAATACACTTGTCTCACTTTATTTTTACATGCCTAGGGCTGCGTTCACACATAGCGTATTTGTGAGGATGCGCTTTTGGTGCAAAAGTGCACCAAGAGCACATCCTCATAGAACGCAGCGTTTTGTGTGTGAACGGGCCTGCTCTTCTCCTCTACGCTTTATACTTAACTCGGCGCGCTCCCTTGGTGACCGCCGGTATTTTCTGAGCCCTAGTCGGCCCGCAGCGTGCGGTGGGGCTATAGGACCCGGAAGCACCATGTGACCGGTGACGTCGTCTGGTAACATAGTGCTGTTTGAGGTCCTGCGCCAGGTCCTACTGTGCCGGTGTGAGGGCTGATCACTGTGGGAGTGTGGCTTGGTAAGTAAAAAGCGCACTGATAAAAGCGCAAACAATTCACTTGTTCACTGGTTTTCAGAATCGCTTGGCAGCGCAAAGCGCATCCGCAAGATGACTGAACATGTGAACATAGCTGCGTTCACAGCATTTACACAGCACTAAAAAGCGTTGCGCTTAATAGCGCTGCCTAAATGCAAAAAATACGCTGTGTGTGAACGCAGCCTTAAGGCGGCGAGGCTCCACTCTACTTGAAATGGAAACCCCTTAAGGGTCCCGTTGTTGCTGCTTTTCTAGCGGCCGCCCCTTTGACAGTATTTGCTTTGTTAATGTTTCTATCCATTAACTTCTCATTGCAGACACCGTCCAGTTGTCTTTGTATTTGATGTTTTTGTTTTGAAGGCCTCCATAAAAAAATACATATAAAAAAACAAAACACTAAATTACCTCCTTTCTCTAGATGTAAACGATGAAGTAATAATAAAGAATATATTTGGTATTGCTGAATTCATGTTTGCCTGAAATAATAAAGTATGAAGATATTTATCCTGTACATAGAGTAGGAAACTACAATGCTAAAATTGGTGTTTTTTGTTCTGGGGGGAGGGGCACTTTAATTTCTCCACAAAAAATGGATATCATGTCCCAAAATGGTGTCAATAAAATGTAAATTCAATGCGCCAAAAAGCTTCATATAGCGCCATCACTGGAAAAATAAAGTTACCAATCTTCCCAAATGTCCAGTCAAGCTTTTTTTTTTTTATGAGAAAATTTCCGATTTTTTTTTTTTTTTTTTTTTAAACCATTTTTATTTAGGTTTCAAAAATTTAACAAGAAACAGTAGATATCAATATCAATATTCATGTAACAATTCACATATCTTGTAACAACACAATCAAAATTATCCCCCCCCTCCCCCCTCCCGCCAATACTCCTTATGCCGGGTATACTTGAGAGTCTTAACAATCATATCACCGCCATCCAGGCGGACCATATTTTTTCAAAAGTTATTTCCCCATGCCTTCGCCTGTAAATACTTTCCTCTAAATGCATTACCGTACGTGTCTGAGCAATAAATTCCCTCCTAGTGGGGGGTTCTGAATCTGTCCATTTTCGCGCTATTACCGTAGTTTGCGTGCTACATATAGCAACCTCGCTATTGCCACTTTGTAGTGTTCTGAGACCGGTATCCCATCCACCTCGCCCAAAACACACAGCACTGGATTCCTGTCGAGTGTACAGGCATAAGCTCTTTCAATTTTGTTAATAACAACCAGCCAGTATGCCACCAGCTGCGGACACGACCATAGCATGTGTAGCAGTCCGGCCTGGTTTGCACCACATCTAGGGCAGCTAGAGTCTCCCCTCAAGCCCGCCCTGAATAGGAGCAGCGGTGTTTTGTATGTTCTATGTATTACATATAACTGGGAGAGCCGTGCCTGCTCGCTCAGAGAGATCTTTGGGACATATTCAAGAATAGCCTCCCATTGTTCCGTCGTGAGAGTACCCACCTCCCTTTCCCATTTACTCTTTGCAGTGAGGTGACTGTCCCCCAGATAGGGAGTGTAAGTAGGTCATGGTATATGCTCGATATAACTCCCCTCGTCCCTCCTTTCATACACACAAAGTCTAGTACAATGTCATCCTGAACCGTTATGTCTCTCAATCCACACTGTGCCCTCCAAGCATGTCGAAGCATATAGTATTGAAACCCCCCATACCGAAGGCAAATCAAATTCCTCTCTCAATGTCTCAAAGGTCTTCAGGTCTGTTTTTTTTTTTACACCACAATAAAAACAGAAACAATGCATGTTCAGTATCCTGATCGCCATACTGGCCTGAAGAATCGTGTCACATCATTTTTACAGCACAATGAACGCCATTAAAATCAACATAAAAAGTATTTGTTTTTGCTCTTTTTTTTTTTTTAATTCAACTTAGCCTTCTCGCATTGTCAGACTTTATAAAGATGAAGATGCCAAATTCATAACACACAATCCTGTGCCTCCTCTGAGTGGTGTGCTCTCCTGTTTCTCCGCTCTTCTTCATGTTCCTCTGCGCTCTTCCCTGTGCTGTCCCATGTTCTGTTCTTGTCTGCGCTCTCCCCTGCTCTTCCCCGCTCTCCTCTGTGCTTCTGCCTACGCTCTCACCTGCTCTCCGTGCTCACCTGCTCTCCACGCTCGCCAGCTCTCCTGCGGACTCGTCTGCTCTACGTCTTCGTCTGCGCCCGTCTGCTCTCCTCTGCACTCGTCTGCTCTCCTCTGCGCTTGTCTGCTTTCCTCTGCGCTTGTCTGCTTTCCTCTGCGCTTGTCTGCTTTCCTCTGCGCTTGTCTGCTTTCCTCTGCACTTGTCTGCTCTCCTCTGCGCTTGTCTGCTTTCCTCTGCGCTTGTCTGTTCTCCTCTGCACTTGCCTGCTCTCTTCCACACTCATCTGCTCTCTCCGCGCTCGCATGCTCCCCACTGTGCATGTCCGCTCTCCTGCGTGCTCTCCTCTGCGCTCTCCCCCGCTCTCCTCTGCGCTCCCCTTCTCTTCTATGTGCTCGCCTTCTCTGCGCTTGGCTGCTCTCCTTAGCACTCGTCTCCTCCTCTGTGCTTGGCTGCTCTCCCCCGTGCTTGTCTGCTCTCTTCCATGCTCGTCTGTCCTCCACCGTGCTCGTCTGCTCTTTTCCGCGCTCGTCTGCCCTCTTCCGCGCACTCCCGTTCTCCTCGCATGCCCTCTCTCCTCCGCGATCGTCTGCGCTCGCACACTCTCCTCTGCGTTTGCCTACTCTTGCCCACCCTGCTCCCCTGTGTATCGAGCCATATATGCTTCAGTCTTTTGAGCGTTTCCTCAAGAACTTGAAAAATTCTTCCTGTTTTTTTTTCTATTCCACAACCACTTTGCAGTTCAGTTGTTCAGTCTTTTGATTCATTTTTCTTTTATATCTATTTTGATCGTGAATTTCTGAACTAGGTGATACTAAAAAATATCTTTTAATTTTTTTTATTTCTAATGGGACAAAAAGGGGGGGGTGATTTGAACTGAAGCGATTTTTAAAAAAAATATTTTTCTTCATACTTTTAAGTTGTCTTTTTTTCCCCTACTGCCTACTGTAGTTACTAGTCCCCTTAGGGGCTTTGAAGCTGCGATCGTCAAATCACTTGTGTTATGCAGAACGTCTGCATCAGCACCGCTCTGTTCCTCGGTTACAGGATTTGCGAATGTTTAGCTTTCAAAAAAGACTGAGAGGAGACTTAACAACTGTCTACAAATATCTCAAGGGCTGTCACACTGTAGAGAGATCAGCTTTATTATTAGAAGTAGGAAAGACTGGAAGCAATGGGATGAAACTGAACTGGAGGAGACACAGATTAGATATTAGACAAAACTTTCTGACAGGGAGATCCAGGCGACCACGTGATGTGGGGAGTTCTTCTACAGTGGAAGTCTTCACACAGAGGCTGGACAGATATCTGTCTGGGATGATTTAGTGAATCCTACTTAGAGCAGAGTGTTGAACCAGATGACCCAGGAGGTCCCTTCCAACGCTGCCATTCTATGAACAGCAGAAATCACCATCTTCAATGAATGTCACTCGCGAGCGGTGATCACAGGAGGATCGTAATGACACACATGGTTCAGAATATTAGATTAAAGATTTTAGATCAGTACTAAATAATGTAGCTGCGAATCCAGATATGGGGTCATTTAAAATGATTACTGGAAAGCAGCAGCTTGGAGAACATTATAAAGTAGTGTTAAGCAGTGTCCAATCCAGATCTGGCGCAAGATAAAACACTTAATAGAAAACATCCTCATCCTAGAAGGTATGATAGAGCCGTACTGGGCAGTCTAGCAGGAAATACAGCTCTAGGGTGAGATGAAACACTTACTAAAACAGATTTATACAGTATTACTGATCAGTGTAGCTGCAAGACCCCTTTCACATCACACTTGCGGCAAGCCCCATGCATTGTCTATGGGGCTTGCGGCAGGTGCGGTATTGCCGCAGTTCCAGCCGCCAAAATAAAATGCTCACCACAGTTTTTTTTGCGGCCGCAAGTGTCAGATCGCGGCAATCCCGCACCTGCCGCAAGCCCCATAGAAAATGCATGGGGCTTTCCGCAAGTGCGACCGTTAGGCGGCAGATGCGGTAAATCTGCCAGATCTGCCGCAATTTGAAAAAAAAAACAAAAAACACTTGATGTGAAAAGGGCCAAAGTCAATTTCTCAGGAGAGGTGAAACGCGTACTAGAAGACAGAGCTGTGTGTGTGTATTTGGTTTCTGTGTAGCTTCAGTCAGCGGCTGTAATCTGTCCCCTCAGTGAGCCGTCAGTCCATTTTGTATTGAGCAGGATGGATCTTAGCAGTTTTTTAGAGTGAGAAAACTATTCTCTTTTTTTCTTGGTCTTAACCATGTTCTTAGGTATTTAAAAGGATTTGTTTCAGTTTTTAAGTGATTGATGAATTAGTAGATAAATCTTTTTTTGCAGCTTTCTACTTTATTGAAATTGAGCTCTTTCCATT
>JARQOC010000002.1:736227270-736408476 GCA_033576535.1 Allobates femoralis
AAAGACATCACCGGGGCTCACAGCGGGATTGTGATGAGGGTAAGAAAGTGTCTGTGTCTCTCTGTCTGTGTGTCTCTGTCTGTGTGTTTCTCTGTCTGTGAGTCTGTCTGCGAGTCTCTCTGTGTCCGTTTGTGTGTCTGTCTCTGTCCCCCGAAAACAGTAAAAAAAGTAACACAAATGGATGATGCATTTGTGGAGCCCACTGGGACAGGGTACTCGGTACTGGACCAGGGTACTGCTGGGGATGTCATGGCGGTCCTGGTCCGGACCGTGTCCCGGGTTCACACAAGTAAATGGGGTGCATTTAAGGGGATAAGGTTTGTCGTGACGCCACCCACGGGTTGTGGTCAGGGTGACCACTGCTGCTGCAGAACCTCCGGGGATGATGTTTTGGCAGCTTAGATGGAACGGCTCTCCGCAGGTAGAGCCTGGTTCCCCGGGGCAGTGGTGATTAAAGTCTGAGATGGTTGTTATAGATGTTGCAGGGAAAGGGGATGATGTGGAGATGGCTCCTGACAGGGTCAAATGGAGGACTGACAGTTCTTCATACCTGAAATCAGACACAGACACCGTAGCAGGGTTCACCCGGGTTTACTTTTCTTATTCTTCTGTCAAACAGTGCACAGTACAATACAGTTCTTTACAGTTTCATTCAGTTGACTCCGGTACACTTGAACCCACTGCAGCCTGGTTATCACTCCTAGACTCCTCAGTCCTTCTATGTTTCCTTTCAGGCTTATTCTCTATCTTTCCCTTTTAAATGAATTGCGGAGCGGCAGCTCGGTTCCCAATAGTAGCTTCCCCTAAATCTATGGGCGGTAAGCCGGGTCCTCTCAGTTGCTGCTGTGCCCCCAATCCTCTGGTGGGAATACAGATCTGGAGTCTGTGTTCCCCGTCAGTTTGTCTGGAGCGCTGGTTTTAATCTTCAGTCCCCCTCAGAGCTGACACTCTGGTTTAGCCTAACATCAAGTATCCCTGTTTCACAAGGGATCACCGGGTCCTTTCTTTCCCGTGTAACTTCCCAGTATATTCAGGGAGACTCCTCTGTCAGTTAACTTCTGGGCCTGATGGTACTGGTCCGGTCTTGGCTGCTCGGCACCTGCCTACTCCTACTCCTTCATCTGTTCCTCTCAGCCTACTCCGGCCTGCTCTTGGTCTTTTCAGTTCAGCTCACTCTGGCCTACCGGCTAACCGCTTCCTGTTTCCCCTTATATACTCATCTGTTACCATGACTACGCTCACCCACTCATATCTAGCCTTACTACCCCTTGCCTGCCTAGAGTCCCAGGCTCCGGGTTAGATCCCCATGTCAGTGGATATGTGTTTTGAGGTGTTTGCTAAACAAACTATCTACCCTCCTGCCTGACTGCAGTTTCTACCTGTGACCACCCTGGTCGCAGGGGCGCCACACATTTGTGATACTTTTTTTGCAAAAAGGGAACAGTTTTTGGTGCAGAATCTTCATCAAAAATGGATCAATAAAAAACAAAGCACAAACGCTCTATGTGAACTTAGCCTTAAGCTTCGAGGAGACCTTAAAGGGGTTGTTCGGGCTTTTTTGATCATTGCTATGTGTATCTAGGCTGCAAAATGCTGACAGTTTGTAATATACATCCTGTCAACATTTTGCACGCCACAACCTCTGTCACCACCAACCCCCATTGTACACAGCGGACCCCTGCTCCACTGACACACTGTGCCAAATACGCAGCTGTGAAGGAGATTCGGTACAATGTGTCAGAGAAGGAAGGACCGCTGCATGTGTGTGCGCTCACCCAGTGACGTTGAGGTCCGCAGCCCGGGTCTCTGTGCCCTGGAGCCGTGGTCCGCAGCCCAGCTCTCTGTGCCCTGGAGCCGAGGTCCGCAGCCCGCATCTCTGTGCAGTGCAGCTGATGCTCCTTTGATCTATACCTCCTGTACCATACAGTGGGGCACAGAGCCGGCTGAGCCAGTCCTCTAGACTGCAGCCACCAGCTCTATTGTACTAGGAGATAGAGAGTAGGAGCATTGGGCTCCAGGGCACAGAGAGCCGGGCTGCAGACCTCGGCTCCAGGGTACAGAGAGCTGGGCTGCGGACCTTGGCTCCAGGGCACAGAGAGCCGGGCTGCGGACCTCAGCTCCAGGACACAGAGAGCCGGGCTGTGGACCTTGGTTCCAGGGCACAAAGACCCGGGCTGCGGACCTCGACATCACTGACAGTGGCCACAGGGTGAGTGCACACACATGCAGCGGTCCCTCCTGCACTGACACATTGTACTGAATCTCCTTCACAGCTATGGATTCGGCACAGTGTGTCAGTGGAGCAGGAGACCGCTGTGTACAATAGAGGTGGGTGGTGACGTAAGGGTCTGGGCGGGCTGTAGGATTATGGGGGTAGTCGGGCATAGTGAGAGTGGGGGAGGTAGCGTACTTGGAGGAGTCTGGGAGTGAACGACCAGTTCTGCATTTACATGCACAAACGCCCCCTGGACGTTCCCTGGCAGCCGCAAATCAGTGATTTCTAGGTACCTATGCAAAATGTTGACAGTATGTATATCAGCCTGGATACACATAGAAATTATCAAACACGCCAGCAGAACCCCTTTAAGACCTCATTCCTCCCCCAGACCAAACCTCTAAAGGTAAATCAGGCTCCTAAATTTTATATTGACACTAGACAACTAAACTTTATTTTCAGTCCAAGATCAAAAACCTACATTTAATTTGGAACCCCCACCGCCCAAAGAGCATTTAGACCTCAGCCCAGACTTGTAAAATGAATTCTGAACTCCAGCCCAGGGGCGGATATATCATTCCTACAACGTGTGCAGCTGCACAGGGGCCCAAGAGGTAAGGGGGTCCATTTCTACCTGCAAACTAGGTGTAATTGTGAATTTTGATGAGCTCTTGGACTGCAAAGGGCCCATATTTGTTCTTGAATAGGGCCCAATTTCTCTCTTTGTCAGTCAGTGCTCCAACCTCTAAACATTTAGAGTACCTTTACACGCGGTAACTTTTCTAGGAATTTCACTGGCAACTTACTGGTTGCAGTGAAATCATGGACACATTGTTCTATCTTGTTGCTGTGTACAAATGGAACAATGTCTCCATGATTTCACTGCAATCAGTAAGTTGCCAGTGAAATTCCTAGAAAAGTTGCCGCGTGTAAAGGTACCTTTAGAGCAGGGGTCTCAAACTCAGCTGGGTTGGTGGGCCGCACATAGAAAAAAAATGTATATCGAGGGCCGCACCCCTTGTAGGACTAAGCAATATTTTTAGTAATACCAGAATTTTTTGCTCAATGTAGTAAAGTACAAATCCTGATCCCATTCTTGTAGCAATGTCCCCATCCAGTAGTAATGGCTGGTCCCAATATTGTAGTAATGTCCCCATCCTGGTCATCTTCATGTACTAATGTCCCCATCCTGGTCATCTTCATGTACTAACGTCCCCATCCTGGTCCTCATTATGTAGTAATATCCAATCCTAATCCTCATCATGTAGTACTGTCCCCATCCTGATCCCCTTTTGTAGTGATATACTCCATCCTGATCCCCTTTACACTACATACACACTCACACATACCCACATACTCACACACACCCCCTCTCACACACACACTTACACTTTTCTCACTTTAATGATGCATCGATCCAGTGCAGGGGGCCACCACGGTGTCCGCTGTGCTGACTTCCGACCTCCGCTGTGCTATGACTTCCTTCAGCCGCCACTCAGACAAGCTCTCTTGCTCTGCAAGGTCAATGCAATCTGCCAGCCAGAGACTCACAGGTGACGTCATAAACTGCTGTCAGTTGAGGGCCTTTTATTGGCTGGCGGCCTGCATTGATCTTGCTTAGCGGCAGAGCTTGTTAGTGCTGTGACTCGAAGTCATAACACAGCGGAGACTGCAGCGGCCCACTGTACTGGGGTAATGCATCATTAAGTTGTCCAAGGTGCCGCGGACCGCACAGTGAAGCCCCAGGGGCTGCATGCGGCCCTCGGGCCGCGTGTTTGAGACCCCTGCTTTAGAGGTTTGGTCAGGGATTAATTCATTTTAGAGGTCTGAATATTTTATAGGTTCTGCTCCAGGGTCAGAATTAAATTTTAGGATCTTTCTCTGGAGTCTGAGTTCACTTTGGGGGATCTGAATCTTAGGGGTGAAGATGGGGTCTGCATTAGTTTTAGAGGTCAGAATTTATTTTATAGGAGGGTGGCACAATTACCTTAGGGGTTCTGTTATGGGTTAATTAAAATGTAGGAGTTTGGTATGGGATGTGATAAAACTTAAATCTGATCTCACACCTAAATTCCCTAAAGTTTAATCACGCCCCTGATCAGATTGCGGAATGTGAGAGATGCCAGATCAGACCCACGAAATTAACCCTGACTACTCCCTTGATTGTCCCCGATTCTGTTCCAGGCTGTAGAGTAAATCCTAGTGGATCCACCTATTCCAGACTTTGTTGTCCTCCTGAATGATTACAGATCTGAGGTCACTTTTCCTTCTTCTTTTTTGTTACTTTACCCCAGGAGAAGTTCATTTGTGGCGGTATATGGTGATCGGGGATCCCTTCATTCCATTCTCGTACCTGAACATCACATTTAGGTGCTTTTTTTGTCTTGTGATAGGTTCAGCCTTTTATCAAAAACAAAACACCGGGTTTTCCAGGGAGCTCCCCCTAGTGGTGGCTGCAGACAGAACCTTATCATGTATCTCTGTATACAGGGAGCTCTTCCTAGTGGTGACTGTAGACAGAATCTTATGTATCTCTGTATACACAGAGCTCCCCCTAGTGGAGGCTGCAAACAGAATCTTATCATGTATCTCTGTATACAGGGAGCTCCCCATAGTGGTGACTGCATACAGGTCTTATCATGTATCTTGTATACAGAGAGCTCCACCTAGTGCTGGCTGCAGACAGTATCTTATCACGTATCTCTGTATACAGGGAGCTCCCCCTAATGGTGACTGCAGACAAAACTTATCATGTATCTCTGTATACAGGGAGCTCCCCCTAGTGGTGATTGCAGACAGAATCTTATCATGTATCTCTGTAAACAGGAAGCTCCCCCTAGTGGTGGCTGCAGACAGGATCTTATCATGTATCTCTGTACACAGGGAGCTCCCCCTAGTGGTGATTGCAGACAGAATCTTATGTATTTCTGTATACAGGGAGCTCCCTCTAGTGGTGGCTGCAGACAGGACCTTATCATGGATCCCTGTGTAGAGGGAGCTCCCCCTAGTGGTGGCTGCATACAGGGAGCTCTGCCTAGTGCTGGCTGCAGACAGGATCTTATCACGTACTCTGTATACAGGGATCTCCCTAATGGGACTGCAGACAAACTTATCATGTATTCGTATACAGGAGCTCCTCCTAGTGGTGATGCAAAGAGAATTTATCATGTTCTCTGTTACAGGAGCTTCTCCTAGTGGTGACTGCAAACAGAATCTTAACATCATCTCTGTATACAGGATCTCTAGTGGTAACTGCAACAGAATCTTTCATGTATCTCTGTATACAGGGAGCTCCCCCTAGTGGTGACTACAGACAGAATCTTATCATGTATCCTGTATCAGGGAGCTCCCTATGTGACTGCAGACAGAATCTTATCATGTATCTCTGTAAGCAGGAAGCTCCACCTAGTGTTGAGTGCAGACAATATCTTATCATGTATTTCTGTATACAGGGAGCTCCCCCTAGTAAATGCAGACAGAATCTTATCATGTATCTCTGTATACAGGGAGCTCCCCTAGTGGTGACTGCAGACAGAATCTTATAATGTATCCCTGTATACAGGGAGATTCCCCAAGTGGAGGCTGCAGACAGAATCTTATCATGTTCCTCTGTATACAGGGAGCTCCCCCTAGTGTGACTGCAGACGAATCTTATCATGTTCCTCTGTATACAGGAGCTCCCCCTAGTTGTGACTGCAGACAGGATCTTTCAGTATCTTGTATACAGGAGCCCCCTAGTGGTGACTGCAGACAGGATCTTATCATGTATCTCTGTATACAGGGAAGCTCCCCCTAGTGTGACTGCAGACAGAATCTTATCATGTATCTCTGTATACAGGGACTCCCCCTAGTGTGACTGCAGACAGGAATCTTATCATGTATCTCTGTATACAGGGAGCTCCCCCTAGTTGTGGACTGCAGACAGAATCTTATCATGTTCTCTGTATACAGGGAACTCCCCAGTAGTGACTGCAGACAGATCTTATCATGTCTCTGTATACAGGAGCTCCCCCTGTGGCGACTGCAGACAGAATCTTATCATGTAATTATAGTCCCTCATGTTTCAGGCTCTTCCCCTGTCCGGGTGGATGGGGGATGAGAGCGTTACTTCTTTTTACACCTCATATTCTTCCCATGACTCTTCCGGGCCATTTACTAGATAATGAAGCTTCTTTCTGTCCTCTGTACAGGTGATAAATCCCAGTAGATATCAGCGCTTCTCCCTCTGTTTCCTCCTCTTGTAATGATTCGTGAAATAGTCGCCGCTTCCATTACAGGGCGGATTCTCCTCTATTTCCTGGGCTAACGGCGACATTTGTCTTCCCAGGTGGGAAATGCCACGTTCAACCGGGCCAAGCTGCTGAACATCGGCATGAGAGAGGCGCTGAGCTACAACCACGGGACTGTCTAATTCTGCACAACGTCAACCTGATTCCAGAGAATGACTACAACCTGTACGTGTGTGACAAGTTCCAGTACAGGTAACACAGGAGCAGTATTATAGTAGTTGTATTCCTGTATATAGGGGCAGTATTATAGTAGTTCTATTCCTGTATATAGGGCAGTATTATAGTAGTTTATTCTTGTATATAGGGCAGTATTATAGTATTTATATTTGTACACAGAGCAGTATTATAGTAGTTATATTCTTGTACACAGGGCAGTATTATAGTAGTTATATTATTGTACAGACAGTATTATAGTAGTTTCTTGTACGGCAGTATTATAGTAGTTATATTCTTGTATATAGGGGCAGTATTATAGTAGTTATATTCTTGTACATAGGAGCAGTATTATAGTAGTTATATTCTTGTACATAGGGGCAGTATTATAGTAGTTATATTCTTGTACATAGAGGCAGTATTATAGTAGTTATATTCTTGTATATAGGGCAGTATTATAGTAGTTATATTCTTGTACATAGGGGCAGTATTATAGTAGTTATATTCTTGTACATAGGGGCAGTATTATAGTAGTTATATTCTTGTACATAGGGGCAGTATTATAGTAGTTATATTCTTGTACATAGAGGCAGTATTATAGTAGTTATATTCTTGTACATAGGGCAGTATTATAGTAGTTATATTCTTGTACATAGGAGCAGTATTATAGTATTATATTCTTGTACATAGGGGCATATTAGTAGTTATATTTGTAATGTGTAGTATTTATAGTATATATTGATAGGGCAGTATTATAGTAGTTATATTCTTGTACATAGGGCAGTATTATAGTAGTTATATTCTTGTATATAGGAGCAGTATTATAGTAGTTATATTCTTGTACATAGGGGCAGTATTATAGTAGTTATATTCTTGTACATAGGGGCAGTATTATAGTAGTTATATTCTTGTATATAGGAGCAGTATTATAGTAGTTATATTCTTGTACATAGGAGCAGTATTATAGTAGTTATATTCTTGTACATAGGGCAGTATTATAGTAGCTTATATTCTTGTACATAGGGCAGTATTATAGTAGTTATATTCTTGTACATAGTGGAGTATTATAGTACTTATATTCTTGCATTAGGAGCAGTATTATAGTAGTTATATTCTGTACTATAGGGCAGTATTATAGTAGTTATATTCTTGTAATAGGGAGTATTAGTAGTACTTATATTCTTGTATATAGGAGCAGTATTATAGTAGTTATATTCTTGTACATAGGAGCAGTATTATAGTAGTTATATTCTAGTATATAGGAGCAGTATTATAGTAGTTATATTCTTGTATATAGGAGCATGTATTATAGCAGTTATATTCTTGTACATAGGAGGCAGTATTATAGTAGTTATATTCTTGTATATAGGAGCAGTATTATAGTAGTTATATTCTTGTATATAGGAGCAGTATTACAGTAGTTATATTCTTGTATATAGGAGCAGTATTATAGTAGTTATATTCTAGTATTTAGGGGCAGTAATATAGTAGTTATATTCATGTATAAACGTGCAGTGTTCATTCCATATTAATGTCACATTGCAGGATGTTGCCTATAAATATATAATATTATTACTCTTGCTGTTTAGTTTTTCCTACAATTAGATTTTATTACCCACTTGTCTGTGTATACAATTGTCCTGGGACATTATATGACCTATTGTGGTTTTGCAATATGTTTTTCTTCTTTATGAAGGATGTCGGTCTCCTGCAGAAACATTCTAATAAAATAATTTGGGTCAGAGGCGCAGTACCCATCACTGGCCACAAGAGTTCACTGCTGCTCCCTATGTTCTCGCTGTATTTATAGGTATTGGTTATAGTTGATAAATGGGTGAAATGTGATCAGGAGCAGCACCGTCACATACATGAAATAAGATGTATACCACCAGGTCCGTGCAGAAGAGACAGGGTTAACTCTGAAATACTGCATAGGGAACACAGGAATGGATTTTATTGTTTTATGGGTGAATACCGATGCCATGTAATGTTACCAGGCATAGTGTAGGGACTAAGGAAATGCCGGCCTTGATGAATGAACTCGCTACTGTATAATGTGGATTATTGAAAGGGTTCTTCTACTAACAAAGTTTATTTGAATCAATAAACACCTCTATATACAGTAGATAACACAGGATCCACATTCACAATAGGTGATATCACAGATCACCTCCTCCTCCTGTACAATGATTGATAACCAGGGCCGGCCTTAGGCTGAATGGTGTCCTGTGCAAATTTGCCCTTTGGTGTCCCCACCAAGATGAAGATTTGTTTCTCGTCTGATTTGAATGCATCATGAACAAATCATTAGAGTCACCATCAGTAACTTGAATACAACACCAGAACCTTTATCAGTACAGGAATATATAATCAGGACCTTAATCAGTAAATTAACAAATCACCAGATCCACCATCAATACTGGAGTACAACACAAGAATCACCATCATTAAATGACCACATCACCAGAACCATTACCATTACATGAGTATATCACCAGAACCACCATCAGTACATGACTACATCACCAAAACGATCATCAGTACATGAATACATCACCACAATATGATCAATACATGTATGTAAATATAATATAACCATGTACATCTTCAGAGATGGTATTATGTATACATAGCAAAATAATAGCTGTTAGTAAATCCTACTTCGCAATACCTTTGTACCTTTGGTAGAAAGTACGTTGCTGCCAGTGATCCTCTATTTATGTGTGTGAACTTTGGCACTAAAATGTACTGATATATTGTGATGCATGACCGGCACTATAGCGTGTGGCCCGTATGACTCACATGGCCTGCTGCAATCTCCGTGATTGCTGGACCTAGCAGTACACACAGGGTTAAGTGTGAGTTGTCTCTGTGGTGGTTCACAAGGGGTTAACTGCAGCTGGGTCGCTGAGTGGTGCTGATTGCCACTGTGTTGCAGGTGTAGATAATAGCTGCCTAGAGCTGAGTGCTGTGAGTGATTTGGGATCATTCAGTCTGTGTGAGAAAGAGCAGAACAGAGCCTCTGAGGGAGAGGAATCCAGTTCCTGTGTGATGAGTAGAGCCATGAGGCCAGAAGGCAGAGGGTTTTGCAGCATCAGTAGTTCGGAAGACTGGCTGAACCTGGAGGGGCTCGCGATGGTGTGTGTTGGTGCAGCCACTGTCCTGGAGGTCTGGGTCTGTGATGGCAGACTTGGAAGTGGCTGGCGACGTGCTAAGACATGTGCTGAGGAGTCCTTGGGGATGCCTGGCTTGCCCTGGAGCTCAGGTAGCTAAACCCGCGTCTGGGCCTGGATCTGACCGGTGTCATATACCAATTCCGGTGTGCGGTGTGTGTGTCCCAGAATGTGTGCTGGGATAGAATAGAGCAGCAGGAGCTCTGTATGGTGGCTGTGTCCAGCTTAGCAGCCTGTATGCATAGACTGAACTACTCCAAGGAAGAGGCGGGCTGTGGGTTAGAGTCTGTGAAAGCCTGTGTGAACAGGGGTGTACTGGCTGTGCCCGGGTCCCTGTGGGACTGTGAATGACCCGTATGCTCAGTGTGTAATGAGCAATGTAATCATGTTGAGTGTTGTACAGACTGTCCTGTGTATGGTGCCGGGTGGACATAACCGCCATTGGGACCGACTGTAAGGGCGTCAGGGTCCTGTTGACCAGTGTATGAGATGTGTGCAGTGTAACAGCCTGTCTGAGACCAGGTGGCCTGTGTGAACAGGGATGTGTCGGCTGCGTACCGGATCCCTGGGGGTCCGTAAGGGTCTTGTGTAAATATATGAATATGTACTATCGGTTGCTAAGAGTAAATACTGCTATGCATGTTGTTCTGACCCTCGCCCCATCCCCTCTCTGTTGAGGTCCCTCAAGGCTCTGTCCTCGGGCCCCTCCTTTTCTCAATCTATACCCTTGGTCTGGGACAACTCATAAAGTCCCAGGGCTTCCAGTATCACCTGTACGCTGATGACGCCCAGATCTACCTCTCTGGCCCAGACATCACCTCTCTGCTGTCCAGAATCCCAGACTGTCTATCAGCCATAACCTCCTTCTTGTCCTCCTGCTTCCTAAAACTCAATGTAGACAAAACCAAACTCATCATCTTTCCTCCATCTCACACACCTTCCTTGACAGACTTATCTATCACAATAAATGACATCACACTTTGCCCTGTACCTGAAGTCTGCTCCATCAGAGTAACACTTGACTCTGCCTTGTCCTTCAAACTGCACATCCAAGCCCTTGCCACCTCCTGCCGCCTCCAACTCAAAAATATTTCCAGAATCCGTCCCTTCCTCAACCCTCAATCTGCTAAACTACTAATGCATGCCCTCATCATCTCTCGCCTCGACTACTGCAACCTCCTCCTCTGTGGCCTCCCTGCTAACACTCTTGCACCACTTCAATCTGTCCTTAACTCTGCTGCCCGACTAATCCACCTCTTTCCTCTCTATTCCTCCAATTCTCCCCTCTGTAAATCCCTCCACTGGCTCCCAATTCACCAGCGTGTCCAATTCATACTACTAACATTGACTTACAAAGCCATCCACAATCTGTCCCCCCCATATATCTCTGATCTAATCTCCCGGTATCATCCAACTCGTAATCTTCGATCCTCCCAAGACCTCCTTCTTTCCTCCACACTTGTACGTTCCTCATCTAACCGCTTGCAAGACTTCGCCTGAGCATCCCCCATCCTCTGGAACTCTGCTCCCCATCACGTCCGACTGTCCCCTACACTCAGAACTTTCAAGCAGAAACTGAAAACCCATCTGTTCAGAACAGCCTACAGCCTGCAATGACCACAGTGCCGCCTCAACACCACTGGACCCGGCGCTCCACCACCATCGGACCTGGCACTCCAGCACCGCCAGAGCAGACCCAACCTACTGTCTCCTTCCCCATTGCCCTGTAGAATGTAAGCCCGCAAGGGCAAGGTCCTCTCTCCCCTCTGTATCAGTCTGTCACTTTGTTCATTGCATTTTTAACTTGTCTTTATATAACCCTTTCTCATGTACAGCACCATGGAATGAATGGTGCTCTATAAATAAATAATAATAATAATAATAATAATAATAATAATAAATACTGCCATATATTATATATATATTTATAATATGTGTATATATATATATATATATATATATATATATACACTCCCTGACAGAGGTTGTGTCGCTTATCCATGTTCTGTAAATAAAAGCTTATAACCTGACGTTACATTCTATTGGTTGTACAAGTCATTCTTTAGAAAGCTGAAACGCTTTGAAATTTGGTTTAGGTTAAGAAAATAAATTGGCATCAATGCTGAAATATTGATAATTTAAAAAACACATAATGGTCAGATTTTAGCAAAACAAACATTTTGTCGCCCGGTCATATAATGCACCCAATCCTAGTTTACGTCCTCCCCTGTGCTCAGTAAATGATCGGTTAATTAGTGGGTGTGTCTAAAAAGAAACCCAGCACCCCAGACCTTCCCTTAAACTGCAACTTGAGCTCTGACAACATGCCAAAAATCCACCCTGCCACCAAAGCCTTGATTATCAAGAGGCTGAAGACCAGATTCTCTGCAGAGGTGGCTGGCACCTTTAATGTGTCTCAGCGTCAAGTACAAAGAATTAAAAAAAAAGATTTGAAGAGACTGAAGATGTGTTTGACAAGCCCAGGTCCAGCAGACACTGCAAGACAACTGCTCTGAAGGAGCGTTTGTTGGTTAGAAAATGCAAAGCCAGCCCCTCTTTCACTGCTGCAGAGCTCCAACAGGCCTGGTCACCTCAAGTCCCTGTGTCAACTAGAACAGTTTGTAGGATTATGTCTCGAAATGGCCTCCATGGTCGAATCAGTGCCCAGAAGCCAGCACTAAACAAAAGGCAATTAAAAAAACGTGTGGCATTTGCAAAGTCCCACAGCCTGCTAAACAGATGGACGCTGGAAAAGTGTCAGAAGGTGAATTTCTCTGATGAATCTTCAGTACAATTACACCACAGCCGCCGCAAATACTGCAGGAGACCTACTGGAGCCTGTATGGATCCAAAATACACCCAGAAAACAGTTAAATTTGGTGGTGGAAAGATCATGGTCTTGGGTTACATTCAGTATGGGGGTGTGCGAAACATTTGCAAGGTGTAAGGCAATATCAATAGCCTAAAATATCAAGAAGTATTAGCTACCTCTTACATTTCAAATCATAAGAAGGGTCAAATTTTGCAGCAGGATGGTGCTCCATCTCATACATCCATCTCTACAACAAAGTTCCTCCAGGCAAAAAAGATCAAGGTGCTCAAGGACTGGCCAGTCAAGTCACCAGACATGAACATCATTGAGCATATTTGGGGTAGGATGAAAGAGGAAGCTTGGAAGACAAAACAAAAGAATCTAGATGAACTCTAGGAGGCATGTAAGACTGCATTCTTTGCTATTCCTGATGACTTCATTAATAAATTGCATGAATCATTGTTGAACCGCATGGGTGCAGTCCTTCAAGCTCATGGAAGTCACACAAAATATTACATATGACTCTAATAGCACCACAACTGTATTCTCCCATGTTATGCAACATATACAGTTAGGGCCATAAATATTTGGACAGTAACACAATTTTCGCGAGTTGGGCTCTGCATGCCACCATATTGGATTTGAAATGAAACCTCTATAACAGAATTCAAGTGCAGATTGTAACGTTTAATTTGAAGGGTTGAACAAAAATATCTGATAGAAAATGTAGGAATTGTACACATTTCTTTACAAACACTCCACATTTTAGGAGGTCAAAAGTAATTGGACAAGTAAACATAACCCAAACAAAATATTTTTATTTTCAATATTTTGTTGCGAATCCTTTGGAGCCAATCACTGCCTTAAGTCTGGAACCTATGGACATCACCAAACGCTGGGTTTCCTCCTTCTTAATGCTTTGCCAGGCCTTTACAGCCGCAGCCTTCAGGTCTTGCTTGTTTGTGGGTCTTTCCGTCTTAAGTCTGGATTTGAGCAAGTGAAATGCATGCTCAATTGGGTTAAGATCTGGTGATTGACTTGGCCATTGCAGAATGTTCCACTTTTTTGCACTCATGAACTCCGGGGTAGCTTTGGCTGTATGCTTGGGATCATTGTCCATCTGTACTATGAACCGCCGTCCAATCAACTTTGCAGCATTTGGCTGAATCTGGGCTGAAAGTATATCCCGGTACACTTCAGAATTCATCCGGCTACTCTTGTCTGCTGTTATGTCATCAATAAACACAAATGACCCAGTGCCATTGAAAGCCATGCATGCCCATGCCATCACGTTGCCTCCACCATGTTTTACAGAGGATGTGGTGTGCCTTGGATCATGTGCCGTTCCCTTTCTTCTCCAAACTTTTTTCTTCCCCTCATTCTGGTACAGGTTGATCTTTGTCTCATCTGTCCATAGAATACTTTTCCAGAACTGAGCTGGCTTCTTGAGGTGTTTTTCAGCAAATTTAACTCTGGCCTGTCTATTTTTGGAATTGATGAATGGTTTGCATCTAGATGTGAACCCTTT
Organism: Allobates femoralis; assembly: GCA_033576535.1. Lineage (NCBI taxonomy): Eukaryota > Metazoa > Chordata > Amphibia > Anura > Aromobatidae > Allobates > Allobates femoralis. The sequence continues at coordinate 736,241,441 of JARQOC010000002.1, forward strand.
GTATTTACTGTCATGGAGTCTTCTCTTTACTGTTGACTTAGAGACAGATACACCTACTTCACTGAGAGTGTTCTGGACTTCAGTTGATGTTGTGAACGGGTTCTTCTTCACCAAATAAAGTATGCGGCGATCATCCACCACTGTTGTCATCCGTGGACGCCCAGGCCTTTTACAGTTCCCAAGCTCACCAGTCAATTCCTTTTTTCTCAGAATGTACCCAACTGTTGATTTTGCTACTCCAAGCATGTCTGCTATCTCTCTGATGGATTTTTTCTTTTTTTTCAGCCTCAGGATGTTCTGCTTCACCTCAATTGAGAGTTCCTTTGACCGCATGTTGTCTGGTCACAGCAACAGCTTCCAAATGCAAAACAACACACCTGGAATCTACCCCTGACCTTTTAACTACTTCATTGATTACAGGTTAACGAGGGAGACGCCTTCAGAGTTAATTGCAGCCCTTAGAGTCCATTGTCCAATTACTTTTGGTCCCTTGAAAAAGAGGAGGCTATGCATTACAGAGCTATGATTCATAAACCCTTTCTCCGATTTGGATGTGGAAACTCTCATATTGCAGCTGGGAGTGTGCACTTTCAGCCCATATTATATATATAATTGTATTTCTGAACATGTTTTTGTAAACAGCTAAAATAACAAAACTTGTGTCACTGTCCAAATATTTCTGGCCCTAACTGTATTTGTATTTGAAGTTAATTATTTGTTTGATTATCACATTACTTTCTGTGGGCGACAAAACTTTTGTCTTGCCAAAATCTTACCATTCTGTGTTTATTAAATGATCAATATTTCAGCATTGATGCCAATTTATTTTCTTAACCTACACCAAATTTGAGAGAGTTTCAGCTTTTAACGTCAGTCTATAAGCTTTTATTTACATAACATGGATAAGCGACATAACTTCTGTCAGGGAGTGTATAACAGGCTTTCTGAAATACCAGTATTTGTATATGTACGCTGGCATAGGCGCACCCAAGGGGGGGACCTACGTGTCTGGACCCCCCCCTTTGGACGGCCCTGAGAAGTGGTGCAGTACCCAAGGAGCTGGGCCCCTATGTCAGGAGACAGGAACAATTACACAGCACCCAAGGGCCCACAAAAGAGGCTGCTTTTAGGGGGGCTTCGCTCCCCCAAACCCCCCCACCGGGGGCTTTGCCCCTCGGAACCCCGCTGGGGGGTGACACCCCCCTTTCAGGGCCGGTGTGTGTTTCTTGGACCCCTACCTTGGGAAATTTCTGGGTGCGCCACTGTACGCTGGTATTTTCACACCGTTTTTATAACTAATCTTCTGGATAAGAGTTTTAGATTCAACTTGACAATAAATCATGTCAATTTTAGTCTGAAGGCCAATATGCTCATTTGACGATTTTTTTTGTTGATACAATAGCATAGAATCACTTCTGGTGGACACAATGGTAGAATAAAGGCCCCTTTACACGCAGCTACAGGTAACAGGGTTTCCACAGGTAACTTACTGGCTGCAGTGAAATCATGGAGACATAGTTCCATTTGTACACAGCAACAGGATAGAACCATGTCTCCATGATTTCACTGCAACCAGCAAGTTACGTGTGGAAAACCTGTTACCTGTAGCTGCGTGTAAAGGGGCCATAAGGGTACCTTTACACACTGCCACTGTGGCTAGCAACAGGCATCCACCGTACGTGCACGCATACGTTTTTAACGGTGGATACCGATCGCCGATGTCACATATACACGCCGCTATTGCATGCTCCACTGAAGGTATCTTTGTTCCCCGGAAGTGCCGACAGGTGCCGCGGCTAACTTCCTGTGGAATACCTTCGCTACTTCACATGCCGCTAACACAAAGGAATATGAGCGTACATATTTCGCGCTGTAAGTACATAGGTGTGACAGAGTTGTGTATTCTGTGATGCACAAGCGTTGATTGGACAACGCAATAGCGCCATGATTGGCCAGCCTGCGCAGGGAGGCTGGCTAATACATGACGCCATTGCAATTGTGGATTGTGGATTGATAGCTCTTTAAATATGGCGCCCTGTGTAGGGACAGCCAATGGTTACACAGTAGCCCCCACCAATGATCGCTGATGGGGTGTGGTATCCATGACGCCGTGGAACGCCCATGGGAGTTCACTAGGCGACGCAACATCCATGCCTGTGCCCCGTTTACACGTCACTACCATGGCAATTGTGCCTTTCTGTTTTTGAACACGGCTCAGCAACAGGTATTCGAAGCAACTGCAGGACATCGGGAGGAACTGCCCTATTTACACGCCGCCATTTCGTAGCAATTTCATGGCAACAGGCACATTTATCCCCAGTGCCCGGCAGTTGCTGCCTTCCTGTGGTGACGTGTAAAGGTACCTTAACTGACATCCTTAGATTGGGCTAGATTGGGCCATATAGGAATGTTAGTTTGAATACTCCAGACTATACTCTAACACCATCGTGCCATGTCTGTGATCTGCTTTTTATATACAAAAATAAACAACTGAATGAACATCCTCCAAGCCAGGTGATTCTATAATTTTTGCCAGGGGTTGTATTCTCCTTAGGGAATTGTAACCTGGCAGACATGTAGCCCCTGAAACTACCAAGAGGAACCATCCACTCCCCTCAATCAAGTCGCATATGGTTGTCAGAACTGTAAATCTCTTTCATCTGCCACTGTCAATCATGTCCCTGATATTTCACAGGTTATACTGTTACGATAGGAGTTGGATCTGATCATATAATTTATCCTGGGTTCACCTCGCACATTGACTGCCGACCGGCTAGGTGCAAGTCAATCAGTGGTTGCCTGTTTCAGAGGGATGAACCACAATATTACGTACACAGTGTAATGGTGTATACTTTTTTCTGTCCTGTTATTCATGTATACTATACAATTTATTGTGCTGTAATTTAACCTGTGTCCTTTCCCCGTGACTTGAGTTCTTGGACTATAATGTAATCAGGCTTTGGTCAACAGCTAATGGGGGAGTGTGTCATTGTTCCCCTCAGCAGGAGGTGACTCCAATAGCCAAACCTGTAAAGGTACTGAAAAGTGATGTAACAGCGATGTCGCAGGCGATATCGCAAGTGCGTCGCGCTGTGTGACAGCGCGACGCAACTGCAAATTATCGCTGGTCGCAGGTTGACAGGTTTATGAACATGTTTATAAACCTGTCAACCTGCGACCAGCGATTAGGCTGGATCGCGCCGTCTGACACTGTTGGCGGCGCGATCCAGCCTATATCGCAGCGTTGCTGAGGATCGCTCGCTGGGCTGAGCCCAGCGAGCGACTGCTCCGCCCGCATCGCCGCCGCGTCACCGGCAACGTCGTGCCGTGTGACAGCTGGCCTGCGATGTCGGAAGCGAACGTGCACCTGCACATCGCTTCCGACATCGCAGGCCAGAATCGCCACGTGAGACACCTCTTTAACCCCTTCATGACCTTGCCATTTTTTGCAATTCTGACCAGTGTCCCTTTATGAGGTTATAACTCGGGAACGCTTCAACGGATCCTAGCGATTCTGAGATTGTTTTTTCGTGACATATTGGGCTTCATGTTAGTATTAAATTTAGGTCGATAATTTTTGCGTTTATTTGTGAAAAAATCAAAAATATGGCAAAAATTTAGAAAATTTTGCAATTTTCAAATTTTGAATTTTTCTTCTGGTAAACCAGAGAGTTATGTGACACAAAATGGTTATGAAATAACATTTCCCACATGTCTACTTTACATCAGCACAATTTTGGAAAAAAAAAAAAAATTTGTTAGGAAGTTATAAGGGTTCAAAGTTCATGAGCAATTTTTCATTTTTCCACCAAAATTTACAAAACCATTTTTTTTAGTGACCACATCCCATTTGAAGTCCCTTTGAGGGGTTTACATGACAGAAAACACCCAAAAGTGACACCATTCCAAAAACTGCACCCCTCAAGCTACTCAAAACTACATTCAAGAAGATTATTAACCCTTCAGGTGCTTCACAGGAACTAAGCAAATTGGAAACAAAAAAATGGATATTTTAATTTTTCTAACAAAAATGTTCTTGTATCCTCAATTTTTTCATTTTCACATGGGCAACAAGATAAAATGGATCCTAAAATTTGTTGGGCAATTTCTCCTGAGTATATCGATACCACATATGTGATCATAAACCACCGTTTGGGTGCACGGCAGGGCTCTGAAGGGAAAGAGAGCAATTTGACTTTTGGAGCTAATTTTCCATTCAAAAAGTGAAATGGCGCTCCTTCACTTCTGAGCCCTGCCGCGCGTCAAAACAGTGGTTTATGGCCACATATGAGGTATCGGTGTACTCAGGAGAAATTGCCCAACAAATTTTAGGATGACTTTTATCCTGTTACCCATGTGAAAATGAAAGAATTGAGGCTAAAAGAACATTTTTGTGAAAAAAAAGTACTTTTTCCATATTCACAGATCAATTTGTAAAGCATGTGGGGGTTCAATATGCTCACCACCCATCTAGATAAGTTCCCTGGGGGGTCTAGTTTCCAAAATGGGGTCACTTGTGGGGGAGCTCCAAAGTTTAGGCACACAGGGGCTCACCAAACGCGACATGGTGTCCGCTAACAATTTGAATGGAAAATCAGCTCAAATTGTTAGCAGACACCATGTCGCATTTGGAGAGCTCCTGTGTGCCTAAACATTGGGGCTCCCCCACAAGTGACCCCATTTTGGAAACTAGACCCCCCAGGGAACATATCTAGATGCATAGTGAGCCCTTTGAACCCCCAGGTGCTTCACAAATTGATCTGTACAAATTAAAAAAGAAAATTTGTGTGAAAAAAAAAGTATTTTTACCTTATTACGGATCAGTTTGTGAAGCACCTGGGGATTCAAAGTGCTCACTATGCATCTAGGTAGGTTCCTTGGGGGGTCTAGTTTCCAAAATGGGGTCACTTGTGGGGGAGCTCCAATGTTTAGGCACACAGGGGCTCTCCATACACAACCTGGTGTTTGCCAACAATTGGAATTGTTAGCGGACACCAGGTCGCGTATGGAGAGCCCCTGTGTGCCTAAACATTTGAGCTCCCCCACAAGTGACCCCATTTTGGAAACTAGACCCCCCAGGGAACATATCTAGATGCATAGTGAGCCCTTTGAAGCCCCAGGTGCTTCACAAATTGATCTGTACAAATTAAAAAAGAAAATTTGTGTGAAAAAAAAAGTATTTTTACCTTATTACGGATCAGTTTGTGAAGCACCTGGGGATTCAAAGTGCTCACTATGCATCTAGGTAGGTTCCTTGGGGGGTCTAGTTTCCAAAATGGGGTCACTTGTGGGGGAGCTCCAATGTTTAGGCACACAGGGGCTCTCCATACACAACCTGGTGTTTGCCAACAATTGGAATTGTTAGCGGACACCAGGTCGCGTATGGAGAGCCCCTGTGTGCCTAAACATTTGAGCTCCCCACAAGTGACCCCATTTTGGAAACTAGACCCCCCAGGGAACATATCTAGATGCATAGTGAGCCCTTTGAACCCCCAGGTGCTTCACAAATTGATCTGTACAAATTAAAAAAGAAAATTTGTGTGAAAAAAAAAGTATTTTTACCTTATTACGGATCAGTTTGTGAAGCACCTGGGGATTCAAAGTGCTCACTATGCATCTAGGTAGGTTCCTTGGGGGGTCTAGTTTCCAAAATGGGGTCACTTGTGGGGGGAGCTCCAAAGTTTAGGCACACAGGGGCTCACCAAACGCGACATGGTGTCCGCTAACAATTGGAATTGTTAGCGGACACCAGGTCGCGTATGGAGAGCCCCTGTGTGCCTAAACATTTGAGATCCCCCACAAGTGACCCCATTTTGGAAACTAGACCCCCCAGGGAACATATCTAGATGCACAGTGAGCACTTTGAACCCCCATGTGCTTCACAAATTGAGACGTATAAATGAATAAAGAAACTTTTTGTGAAAAAACATACTAGTCTAGTAGTTACAATTCGCAGCATAGGGGACCTAATACATTTGGGTCTCTCCATGCTGAGGATTCCAGCCCCCTAGCTGCCAAGTTGTACCTGGCTGGCAACCAAAAATACAGCAAAGCTCCATGTCATTTTATTTGTAGAATTTTAAAAAAAAAAATGACATGGAGCTCTGCCATATTTTTGGTCCAGCCAGGTACAACTTGGCAGCTACGGACTGCCACCAGCCCCCAGCTGCCTCATTGTACCTGGCTGGAACCAAAAATACAGCGAAGCCTATTTTTTTTTTATTTCTAGAATTATTTCTAGAAAAAAAATGACATAGGGCTCCGCCATATTTTTGGTCCAGCCAGGTACAACTTGGCAGCTACGGACTGCCACCAGCCCCCAGCTGCCTCGTCATACCTGGCTGGAACCAAAAATACAGCGAAGCCCTTTTTTTTTTTAAATTTCTAGAACTAATTCTAGAAAAAAAATTACGTGGGGCTCCGCCATATTTTTGGTCCAGCCAGGTACAACTAGGCAGCTGGGGGATGGAATCCTCAGCATAGAGAGGCCCAAGCGTTCTGGGCCCCCCTGGTGCGAATTGCAGCCCGCAGCCACCCCAGAAAATGGCGCATTCATTGAAGCACCATTTTCTGGCGCTGTACCCACGCTCTTCCAGTTGCCCTGGTGCCAGTGGCTAACTGGGTAATAAAGGGGTTAATGCCAGCTTTTTATTGGCAGCTGGCACTAAGCCCGAGATTCATAATATAGGGCCAATGTTAGACCCGCCATTAGGAATCTCTAGTACGGTAAATAGTCAATAAATACACACAGAGAAAAATCTTTTTATTTGAACAAAAAACACAGACACAATTCGGACTCCATCTTTATTATAAAAAGATCCGACGTAGTCCACAGCGAAGGTCCCACAACGCCCGATCGCTCCGACGTAGTCCATAATGAAGGTCCCACGATGTTCGATTGTCTCCGACGTAGTCCACAACGAAGGTCCCACGCCGCTCGATCGCCTTTGCTTTCAGATCGCTACTCTGGAGCCCAATCCGCCAGCATGGTGATCGAGCTGCAGAAAGTGATATGACACCCCGGGCGCAGTGACCCACTATGTGCATCACTGCGCCTGGGCTGTCAGATTGCTTTCTGCAGCTCGATCCCCAGGATCCAGCTGCAGAAAGTGATCTGACAGCTCCAGCACAGTGATCACATAATGGTCACTGTGGATCACTGTGCTGGAGCTGTCAGATCACTTCCTGCAGCTAGATCCTCAGGATCTAGCTGTAGAAAGTGATCTGGCAGCTCCAGCACAGAGCTGTCAGATCCAGAGGCGGTGAAGAGGAGGAGGAGGAGCGGGACGCAGTGGAGACAGAGCGGCCGCCGGAGGGGTGAGTGGGAGAGGCAATCGCCGCTCCGGTGATCGGGGGGGCAGGAAGGGGGAAGAGGGGGGGTGACAGGAGAAGTAGGGGGGCACTTAGGAGGAAGCGGGGGCAGGCAGGAGGAAGCGGGAGCAGGCAGGAGGAGGCGGGCGGCAGGAAGAGGAAGCGGGCGGCAGGGACAGGAAGCAGGCGGCAGGAAAAGGAAGCGGGGGGGTAAGAAAGATGAAGAGAGGGCAGGAAAGAGAGGTGGGGGGCAGGGGGACAGTTAGAGGATGACAGGGGAGAAGATTGGAGGGTAGGGATAGCAGCGGCAGACAGGGAAGCATTACAGGTGCGGTGATTTTCACTTTCACTTTTGAGTGCCAATCACCGCGCCTGTAGCCGGGGGGGTGGGGGTGGGGGCAAATCGACCCCCCCTGGGGTGTTGTACAACTCCCCATGTACCTGCAGGCCGAGTGACAGGTCAGTGACACCCTCACTCGACCTGCAGGAGCCCGATCATTCCATGGCCCAGGGGGTGGGCCAAGGGTCTGGAAGGGGTTAAGGGTACCTTTACACGCGGCAACTTTTCTAGGAATTTCACTGGCAACTTACTGGTTGCAGTGAAATCATGGACACATTGTTTTTATCTTGTTGCTGTGTACAAATGGAACAATGTCTCCATGATTTCACTGCAACCAGTAAGTTGCCAGTGAAATTCTTAGAAAAGTTGCCGCGTGTAAAGGTACCTTTAGAGACAATGAAGCCCTGAGAGTCTAGAATGTTCTGACTGGAGCAAACCATTCAATAGTAGGTGTGAAACCCCCTATACATGGGCTGATCACAAGAGCCCAGACAATAGACTCATGTTTAGGATCAGCCAGTTAGTTGAATACGGAGATGGAAGAGACCAAGATTTTAGCTGAGGTGAGATCTTGGTGCCCGTGGGATTATGCAGCGTCCTTCTTTGGTTGGATCCAGTGGACTCTATCTGGACTGTTTCTTCCGTTCACCTGGCGTCAGGATTGCCGGGTGACGCCCCCAGAACTGCTCCTTGGTTGTGGACGTCTTACAGACTCAACAGAATTGTCTTCATTTGTGCGGTTCCATTTTCCCTGTTCAATAAATCTCGTTGGATTGATCATCGGCCTGGTGTCCCTTCCTGCTCTGTCGCACACCCCGTCACACACAGAACAATCATTAATAGATCATCATATCGTGTTGTCGGCAGCACATACCTTATAACACTGGATGGGGTGCTGTCGAGAATCCTTAATCTTATTTTTCCCTTTAAAAACTTCTTAGAAATCATTGCCTTTGATAAGAATATTCAGTCATTTGTTGGGAGTTTGTTGGGTTGATAATCGGGCTATTAATTTGGACCCCATACTCTTGCGCTGTATGGAGCCAGGTTTGGCCCTTGAGCTGCCTCTAAAAGCCCCCATCATCTGCCTAGCCACTCAGATCTATAAAAAAAACTACTACATCTTGTATTTTCTATGACCTCAATGATTTTTTTAAGGACAACACCAAAATGAAAAATGTGGTGACATATTACAACATCCATCTTTTTCCATTCTTTACAATCGACTGGATGCTGGATGGAGGGTGATGATGACTTAACTATTCAGAATCCCTCATAGGTGGTTTTCTGTTGGGGTCAGATCAGGAGACTCTCGGCCACTGAATCACTTTCACCCTGTTCTTTTGTCAGACATGCAGCAGACGTGTTTTGGATCATTGTCATGTTTGAAAAGTGCAGGTCTATCACCAGGGACACAATAACAATGGTGGGCCCTGACGGTAGGGAGCGGGGAATGGGACATCTCCTAAACTCACCTGAGGCTGTAACGTGATCACTGACATCATATCTGTTGTGGTAAGTTAGCCTGAAATCACAGGAACCAAATTTCTGCTGCATTTGTTTATTTATTATCTCCGGCCGCTGTAATGATGATCAATGATTATTTTTATTCTGAAACATTGTTCACGGGTAGCCTCCCCCTGCTTCTCCCCATCGAGTAGTGGGTTTTAGTGGCTGTTCCTTATCACCCCTCATCCTATCTCATGGGTTTCCCTCAGACCCGCCTCTGGGCCTTATAAGCAAGCTCTTCGGCTATGTTCATTCTCTTACCAACACTGCTCACAGGGAGCATTATGACGATGGACCCTCCAGCTGCAGCAGTAAGAGAATGGATCAACCGGGAGGGAGCTGGATGGCTCACTTCCCTTGTAGGTGAGAGCTCCCTTGCGGCCAACCACAATGCTGGCGTGCGGAGATCTTCCAGATCCTCCCGCCCGCCGCAACTTATGTCCCTTCCTGCCCCCATAACCACTTCCGGTGAGCGGAGGGCTTCTAGACCATCCCGCCCACTTCTTATACTGAGCCCTTCATTCAGAGCGGAGAACAAGACATAGGTGAGAGGAGGAAAGCGAAAGACCGAGGAGGAGAGCTGAGGACACAGGAGAACAGGGGACACAGGAGGAGAAGAGCTGGGGACACAGGAGAACAGGGAACACAGGAGGAGGAGAGCTGGGTACACAGGAGGAGGAGAGCTGGGGACATAGGAGGAGGAGAGCTGGGGACATAGGAGAACAGGGGAAGGAGGAGGAGGAGAGCTGGGGATACAGGAGAACAGGGGACACAGGAGGAGGAGAGCTGGGGACACAGGAGAATGGGGACACAGGAGGAAGACAGCTGGTGTGGCGCCACACATCTTCAGGCGTCACACTGGGGTATTGCACTCGTAAAAGTGGTGTAATCTTCCCCAACTGCAGGTGGATGCTGGGCTGGTGGGTGGGACCCATTCTTGCACACCCACACTAGAGTAGTGGTGGGAGGTTACTCCTGGGAGGGAGATATAGTCACCTCTAGAGGGAGTCGGAGAGTTAGAGAGGGAGTCGAGGAGGAGTGTGGAGCGAGTCGGGAGGTCTAACAGGACAGCTTCAGGCTGATTCTGAGGAAAGATGAAAGGGGATCCTGAGAGAGGGTGCCTGACGCGTGAGTCTGGGCCCGAGAGAGAAAGTGGGAACCCCAGCGTGGAGCGACCTTACTCCAGGGAAATCCCCAGTCCACCACGGGAATGCCGGACCCGAGGATACGGCCAGAGTCCACCTCTGAAGTAGTCAACTGGCTGCTGCGGTCTGTTCATTGGCTGCGGCACCCTGCCAGACGTAGCGGTTTGCCTGCTTCTTCACTTCGAGGGAGGGGAGCCCCAAGACTACCTTCAAGGAGTAATTGGGTATAGACTCATCCTAGGCGGGGAAGAAAGGACACGGGTTCGTCAACTAAGGCATACTACGGGTACCACCATACAACCTGGCATCCACTTGCAGCCACCCGTAGAGCTACCTGTTTCTTTAACAACTTTTGCTGAACTGTGGACTTGTATGCTGATGACTGTTTACAGTAAAGTACCCGGGAGAGTGACTCTGCCTCCGTGTCTTTTTGCCATTTATCATCGACCTCTGCTTACAGGAACGCTGCCCCGGAGGCCCAGCTCCACCTGTAGGGAGCTTTGCCATCCTTGCCGCGATACCATCGCCCTCCGGAGGACTGTGGCGGCGCTGGTGACCCATCACCAGATACTACAGGTGGCGTCACGTGACAATAACTCTTATCCCTTGTACATAAACCCTCTTTGAAGTGTCACCCAGGCTACGGGCTCAGGCATCACCACCTGTGACATCCCCATGAACCCCTCTGAGCCTGATACCCAAGTACCCCCGGGCCTGGGGCTCGACACTGGGGACACAGGAGAACAGGGGACAGAGGAGGAGGAGAGCTGGGGACACAGGAGAACGGGGGACAGAGGAGGAGAGCTGGGGACACAAGAGAACAGGGGACACAGGAGGTAGAGAGTGGGGGACACAGGAGAACGGGGGACACAGGAGAACGGGGGACACAGGAGAACGGGGGACACAGGAGAACGGGGGACACAGGAGGAGGAGAGCAGAAGACTCTACTACTGGGATAGGCTAATATAGGGGGTGACACTAGGTTTTGGAGTGAGTCTTCCATTTTGTAAAGTTGTCACTAATCCTATTTTTCAGATCCGGGTGGGCTGCATATATAAGGCTGCATATAAAACACACTATATAGAGAGATATAAGGATGCACTACATGGAGAGCTATGAGGCTGCATATATAAGGCTGCACTATATAAAGATATAAGGCTGCGCTATATGAGTCTGTACTATAAGGAGAGTTATGAGGCTGCATATATAAGGCTGTACTATAGAGGCAGTATATGCAGCCTCAAAACCTCTCCATCTAGTATAATACAGTCTCACAGCCCTCCATATAGTATAATGCAGCCACACAGCCCTCTATATAGTATAACACAGGCTCAGTTCTCCATGTTGTGCAGCCTCTATAGTACAGCCTTACATTACAATACGTGGAGGACCATGGGGGTATATTGTAATATATGGAGGAATATGGGGATGCATTATAATAATGGGACAACTATGGTGATGGGAGAAGGAGACCATATACCGTATATACTCGTGTATAAGCAGAGTTTTTCAGCACAAAAATTGTGCTGAAAAGTGCCCCCCTCAGCTTATACACGAGTCAGTGACGGCTCCCCCCCACTGTGGAAGTATACAGCAGCCCGCCCCCCTGTGCTATATACAGGCCCCCCGTTGCTGCCGCCGCACACCTGTGATAGAAGAGTTTTCATACTTATCCTCCTCCTGTGACCACGCGCGCATCCTCCGCTCTCCTTCCTGCTTGTACCCGGCGTCCATCCACGTGACCGCATGCCTGTAATGACGTCATTACTTGTGCAGGAAGGAGAGCGGAGGATGCGCGCGCGGTCACAGGAGGAGGATAAGTATGAAAACTCTTCTTTTACAGGTGTGCGGCGGCAGCAACGGGGGGCCTGTATATAGCACAGGGGGAGGGCTGCTGTATACTACCACAGGGGGGCCTGTATATACCACAGGGGGGGAGGGCTGCTGTATACTTCCACAGGGGGGCCTGTATATACCACAGGGGGGGAGGGCTGCTGTATACTACCACAGGGGGGCCTGTATATACCACAGGGGGGAGGGCTGCTGTATACTACCACAGGGGGGCCTGTATATACCACAGGGGGGGGAGGGCTGCTGTATACTACCACAGGGGGGCCTGTATATACCACAGGGGGGGAGGGCTGCTGTATACTACCACAGGAGGGCCTGTATATACCACAGGGGGGAGGGCTGCTGTATACTACCACAGGAGGGCCTGTATATACCACAGGGGGGAGGGCTGCTGTATACTACCACAGGGGGGCCTGTATATACCACAGGGGGTGGAGGGCTGCTGTATACTACCACAGGGGGAGACTGCTGTATACTACCACTGGGGAGACTGCTGTATACTACCACAGGGGGAGACTGCTGTATACTACCACAGGGGGAGACTGCTGTATACTACCACAGGGGGAGACTGCTGTATACTACCACTGGGGAGACTGCTGTATACTACCACTGGGGAGACTGCTGTATACTACCACTGGGGAGACTGCTGTATACAATATAATGTGGTATTCTATAATAATTTTAGCTTATATAGCACAATGCACTTTATAGTAACTCAAATTTTGTATTTTGCACTTTGGATTATGATATATATGATAAGGTATTTATCAAATGCACAGCGTTAGTGGAAGCACCTTTTTCACTTTAGATATGCTGACCAGATTCATTCATAGCCTTTAGATGACGTAGTACACCCTCCGGGTAGAGCCTCCCGTCCGCCCATGTTGCCTGTATCATGAGACCGCGCTCCGGCCCCGCCCGCTTCCAGCATAATGATCTCGAGCGACGGTGGCGCGCAATAGCGCGTCACTTCCGCTTGCGTTCCATGGACCGGAAGCGGCCGGGAGCACGTGATCGGGGGCGGTCACGTGACGCAAGGCGCAGTGATGGCGCGGATGCGCGGCTGTACACACCAGCTCCAGGGCGAGCTGATAGAATGCCCTATATAAGACCGCCAGGGGAGCCCAATAACTAGCGCACTGACCCCTGAAGAAGTCTCACCAGACGAAACGCCGTCGGGGTGACTGGAGCTCTAACCACTCAGGTCGGTACTATTCTACTGGGTGACATGTGAATGAATGGTCCGTTTATTTGTATGATAGCAATGAGCTTAGCTACTAGTGATGAATCCACATATCAATGGATTTATGGTTTGTGTGACTGGGTATTAATAAGACTGTGGTTTTGAACCATTGTGTAGGTTCTTGTGCTTTTTAGTATACAGGCAATGATAATGATTAGCCACAGAGACCAGTTGGCTGGTACAGCACATTTATGCTAAAAGCAGACCTTGTCAAGACCATTGATTTGAGACATTGTGTTTCTTCACAATAGTGCTGAGCAGCAGTTGTTGGGTACAATAAGGGCGGTCATATGTCAGTTCAGTGAGACAGAGTATGGTTATCTTCTTTGTGAGCCCGGAGGTACCTAATACAATATTCTGACCTCTTTTAGATCTTTCCAGACTGAAGTTTATCTAGTTTCCTCAGTAATTAACTGTATTGACTTTTGTGATTATTTGTAACTGCGTATTATCTGACAGAATTGTAGGGGTGTCAATACTTTTGGCCACAACTGTACTAACATCATAGATCCCAAAACATCTTCCCCTGATTCAACCACCCACCACCCTTCCCTTTCGTCCATACAACAGAGTACATATCTCATCAGTACCACAATATTTCAAACTGCTCTAAACACGGCACAGAGAAAGAGAAAAAAAAAAATTACATATCAAAATATCATAGTAGACAGTAGTCAGTCATTACACATCACTAGATATCAAATCACAGTAATGATGCGTTGGATAAGCCAGCACAACTAACACATGCCATTCACATAGCAAGAGCACATAGTCTTCTAGGGGCACAACAAATTCAGAATATTCATTATATGATAACCATGGTATATGTTCCATTTATTCCAAAATGTATCAAACTTATTTAGAGCCCTGCGTTTTTATATACTCCCTCCTCCATTCTGAGCAGATGACACATTTTATCCACAAACTCCTGCAATCTGAGGGGCAAGGAGTCCAAACAATGGGTAGCAATAATCCTCCTCACTTGATACAAAGTGCGTTTTAACGCTATTATTTCCTCTTCCACACATCCAATCACACTCATATGGCCCAACACGCAACCAAAGGCTGTAATGGGATATCACATTCAAATACATTGTTGATGTACCTCACACATATTTTCCAAAATGTTGTTATCCATCTGCAGTTCCAAAACATATGCATGAGGTCCGCTCCCTCCTCCCCACACTTCGGGCAGATACTATTCGATCTCATACCATTACGGTGCATAAATTGGGGGGGTTCTGTACACTCTATGCATTAAGTATAGCTGTGATAGCCTTTGGGTCTCACAGGTGAACAAAAGCGGGACACTCTCCATCACATCCCTCCACTGTTCAGAGCTAATACTTCCAAGGTCACGCTCCCATCTTTCCTTGACCACTAAAGGCCTATCCCATTGGAATTGCTGCATTAATATTCCATAAAGTCTAGATATAACTCCCTTTCCTCCACCGTGACACAATAGTATGCTGAATAGTAGATGGTGCTGAATTTTACATTTAAGTGTTGCGGTTGTGTCAACCAAGCATGTCTTACTTGAAGGCAAAAATAAAAGGAGTTTTGTGGAACAGAGTATTCATCCTTAAGTTGTTGAAAAGTTTTGAATGTACTACCATCCAACAACTGAGCAGGGCCCACCAGACTCTAGTTACGCCACTGCTGTTCAGGGGTCGTGAAGGGAGATCCCGTCTTCCCTTCCAGTACTCATTTTCTTTGACAAGATGCAAGGTGTATTATTATCAGACCAGGACACCCATACCCCCCCCCTAGTACAGACCTCCTTCCCATCAGACAGAAGCATCCAGTCTAAACTTTCATGTATCGCCCCATAGAGGAATTTGTCACATCAGATCAATATGCGAAACGCGTCAATATTAGTATCTGGTGAGATGATAGAAATGTGTCTGTCTGATCGGGTGGTGCTGACATTTGGTTAATAAGCCGTCCATGTTGTCACCCCGGGGCACAGACTGAACTTCTAATCTGCGTCTTATTAAATATGTATCATGTTCATGCTCAGATTTCCTATATATAAACTCACTGTAGTCACCTCATCTGTGGGGAATAAAAAGGTTACAGGACAGAAATCTGTGATCAGCGACTTTTCTTAACCTCCCTGGCGTTACGAATAATTCTGGAATTTTATTGCTAAAAGCGTTACATTTTTTTTTTGGGAAATTTTGTGTTATGTACAGTAGGGCTGCAATTCTTAGTAATTACCTGATCAAAGAAGACTCTAGTAGACCTCTCAGATGTGATAAAGTTCGAAACATAAAATCATGAATTATAATTAAATAAATAATAACATTTTATTCAATAATCAATAATCTTATACCTGGCGGTATGATTATGTCAGAATTTTTGTACTAAGGGTACTTTCACACTAGCGTTTTTTTGTAAATCGCGGCAGATGCGGTGAAAATAACCAATCTGCCGCGCTTACCGCATAACCGCGACACAGTTGTGGCAAGCCCCATGCAATGTCTATGGGGCTTGCGGTAAGGGTGGGGCAGGTGCAGCAAGTGCGGTTTCAGCACTTGTGGCAGGTGCGGCCGCGAAAAAAAACGCGGTCAGCCGCGTTTTTTTTGCAGCCGCACCTGCTGCAAGTGCCGACACCGCACTTGCCGCATCTGCGGCAAGCCCCCATAGACATTCCATGGGGCTTGCGGCAACTGTGCCGCAGGTGTCGCGGTAATGCGGTAATCGCGGCAGATTCGTTTTTTTCACCGCATCTGCCGCGATTTACAAAAACCGCTGATGTGAAAGCAGCCTAAATGCGGTACCATTTTTTTTCATAACAAATTTCTTTTATTGGCCGAAATGTTATACTTTTTTTTTTTTCCCACCCAGTTCCGCCTCCAATGAGCCGCTGCGGCTCACAGAGACGGAACCAGGAAGTCATATGAGGCATCCGAAGGAGCTCTCACCGGCGATCGCAGCGGGGACATCGCTGGATGTCTCTGTGACAGAGGAGGGGAGGGTAACTGAGGGAAGCATCCAGCTTTCCTTGGGTGTTCCCGCCCCTCTTCTCGTCTGCAGCCCAGGCTCTACCCTAACACCCTAGCCCTAACGGCCCCGTCACATGGGGCGACGGGGCTGGAGATGTCAGCGGTGAATGGCGGGGGCGTGCATGCTCTCGCCACCCCCGCCACAAGCGCCGTCCCCCGTTTAGACGGGGCGACTCCTCCAGCCCCGTGTCGGCAACCTCTAGGGCGACAACCCCGGCGGCGATGCAGGACAATGGGACCATCGCCTGACAGGTTACTGCCGCCCGGTTACCGGTGTGCACATCGCCCCATGATGGTCGCCAGGTTTCACAGCACTGCTGTGAAACCAGGCGACCGGCCGGGACCGGCAACATCGCCCCTTTACATGTGGCGACGTAGGGGCGATGACGCCGGCAATAGGCCACGCCCCCACATCTCCACATGAATGGGCAGCAATATCGCCCCCTTACCCTAATGATGCTGTCACACCTGGCGACGTCGCTAGCGACATCGCCGAAAAAGTGACGTATCAGCGATGTCGCTAGCGACGTCGCGCTGTGTAAACGAGCGGTCGCAGGTTGACAGGTTTACGGGAGGAACCGTAAACCTGTCAACCGGCGACCTGCGGTAAGGCTGGATCGCGCCGTGTGACATCGCCAGAGCGATGTTGGCGGTGATCCAGCCTATGCCGCAGCGTTGCTGCGGATCGCTCGCTGGGCTGAGCCCAGCCCAGCGGCCGATGTCACCGCCCGCATCGCTGCGGTGTCGCCGGCCGCAGCGATGCTGTGTGACAGCTGGCCAGCGATGTCGGAAGCGAGCGGGCACCCGCGCATCGCTTCCGACATCGCTGGCCAGATCGGGCTGTGTGACAGCACCATAACAATAGCCCTAACCCTAGCCCTAACCCTAGCCCTAACCCTAAGCCTAGCCCTAACCCTAGCTCTGGAGAAGGGTGCCATATCACTCACACGGCGCCGGTGGCAACTGGCAGGTAAGACCCGATGCCCCAGCCCCCTCCCCCCGGCTCTGACAGCACCCCGGTCCTCAGCAGCAGGAGCAGGGGCAGGCAACGGTGCTCCCCGCCGACACAGCACGGGGAGCAGGGGTGGGCGGCGGTGCTCCCCCGCCGGCACAGCACAGGGAGCAGGGGCGGGCGGCGGTGCTCCCCGCCTCCGCAGCACCGGGAGCAGGAGTGGGTGGCGGTGCTCCCCCGCCGGCACAGCACAGGGAGCAGGGGCCGCGGGTGCTGGCCAAAGATGGCACCCGCGGCTGGAGCAGGGGCTGCGGGTGCTGGCCACAGAGGGCACCCGCGGCTGCAGTGACCGCGGGTGTTGGCCACAGATGGCACCCGCGGCTGGAGCAGGGGCCGCGGGTGCTGGCCACAGAGGGCACCCGCGGCTGGAGCAGGGGCCGCGGGTGCTGGCCACAGAGGGCACCCGCGGCTGCAGTGACCGCGGGTGCTGGCCACAGATGGCACCCGCGGCTGGAGCAGGGGCCGCGGGTGCTGGCCACAGAGGGCACCCGCGGCTGGAGCAGGGGCCGCGGGTGCTGGCCACAGAGGGCACCCGCGGCTGCAGTGACCGCGGGTGCTGGCCACAGATGGCACCTGCGGCTGGAGCAGGGGCCGCGGGTGCTGGCCACAGAGGGCACCCGCGGCTGCAGTGACCGCGGGTGCTGGCCACAGATGGCACCCGCGGCTGGAGCAGGGGCCGCGGGTGCTGGCCACAGAGGGCACCCGCGGCTGCAGTGACCGCGGGTGCTGGCCACAGAGGGCACCCGCGGCTGCAGTGACCGCGGGTGCAGGGCACAGATGGCACCCGCGGCTGGAGCAGGGGCCGCGGGTGCTGGCCACAGAGGGCACCACGCGGCTGGAGCAGGGGCCACGGGTGCTGGCCACAGAGGGCACCCACGGCTGCAGTGACCGCAGGTGCTGGCCACAGATGGCACCTGCGGCTGGAGCATGGGCCGCGGGTGCTGGCCACAGAGGGCACCCGCGGCTGGAGCAGGGGCCGCGGGTGCTGGCCACAGAGGGCACTCGCGGCTGCAGTGACCGCGGGTGCAGGGCACAGATGGCACCCGCGGCTGGAGCAGGGGCCGCGGGTGCTGGCCACAGAGGGCACCCGCGGCTGGAGCAGGGGCCGCGGGTGCTGGCCACAGAGGGCACCCGCGGCTGCAGTGACCGCGGGTGCTGGCCACAGATGGCACCCGCGGCTGGAGCAGGGGCCGCGGGTGCTGGCCACAGAGGGCACCCGCGGCTGCTGCAGTGACCGCAGGTGCTGGCCACAGATGGCACCTGCGGCTGGAGCAGGGGCCGCGGGTGCTGGCCACAGATGGCACCCGCGGCTGCAGTGACCGCGGGTGCAGGGCACAGAGGGCTGGGCTCTGACAGCACTTTCTTCCCCCCCTGCGGCCTCACACTGAGCAGCAGCAGCAGCCGCGAGTATTCCCGAGTGTGACTCGGGGTTACCGCTTCTGTTAGTGAAAATTAACCCCGAGTTACACTCGGGAATACCGCTAGGAAGGTTAAAGGTACAGCGACAAAAAGGGAGCAGAAATAATTTCTCAGTGGAAATATTCTAGATGCTAACATAAGAATTTGGCTTCTATATATTAAATATCCGTATGTGAGACAGAACAGATTTCTAGTTCTTTTTTACTCTGAACGAGACATTTTTTGTTTTTCTTCATAAATAATGTATTTTGTTTGTGATCAGGAAAGAGGAGTCTGGGAAGGAAGGAGTCAACTGCTCGAGCAAATTGTCTCTATACAAGAGTTGTTACTTTACAATTTTAATTGCATGAAAAAACGGAGCCCCTATATACAAGAATATACCTACAATGATACCGCCTCCTATATTCAAGAATATAACTGCTATAATACTGCTCCTATGTACAAGAATATAACTGCTATAATACTGCTCCTATATACAAGAATATAACTACTATAATACTGCTCCTATACACAAGAATATAACTACTATAATACTGCCCCTATATACAAGAATATAACTACTATAATACTGCCCCTATGTACAAGAATATAACTACTATAATACTGCTCCTATATACAAGAATATAACTACTATAATACTGCCCTCTATATACAAGAATATAACTACTATAATACTGCCCCTATGTACAAGAATATAACTACTATAATACTGCTACTATGTACAAGAATATAACTACTATAATACTGCCCCTATATACAAGAATATAACTACTATAATACTGCTACTATGTACAAGAATATAACTACTATAATACTGCCCCTATATACAAGAATATATCTACTATAATACTGCTCCTATATACAAGAATATAACTACTATAATACTGCCCCTATATACAAGAATATAACTACTATAATACTGCTCCTATGTACAAGAATATAACTACTATAATACTGCCCTATGTACAAGAATATAACTACTATAATACTGCCCCTATGTACAAGAATATAACTACTATAATACTGCTACTATGTACAAGAATATAACTACTATAATACTGCCCCTATATACAAGAATATAACTACTATAATACTGCTACTATGTACAAGAATATAACTACTATAATACTGCCCCTATATACAAGAATATAACTACTATAATACTGCTCCTATGTACAAGAATATAACTACTATAATACTGCCCCTATGTACAAGAATATAACTACTATAATACTGCCCCTATGTACAAGAATATAACTACTATAATACTGCTACTATGTACAAGAATATAACTACTATAATACTGCCCCTATATACAAGAATATAACTACTATAATACTGCTACTATGTACAAGAATATAACTACTATAATACTGCCCCTATATACAAGAATATAACTACTATAATACTGCTACTATGTACAAGAATATAACTACTATAATACTGCCCCTATATACAAGAATATAACTACTATAATACTGCCCCTATATACAAGAATATATCTACTATAATACTGCTCCTATATACAAGAATATAACTACTATAATACTGCCCCTATATACAAGAATATAACTACTATAATACTGCCCCTATGTACAAGAATATAACTACTATAATACTGCCCCTATATACAAGAATATAACTACTATAATACTGCCCCTATATACAAGAATATAACTACTATAATACTGCCCCTATGTACAACAATATAACTACTATAATACTGCTCCTATGTACAACAATATAACTACTATAATAGGTTTTAGGACAGGTTATGATGTTTTGCCCTGTGAGTGCCCTGAGGAGGGGTCTTTGCTCTCACCCGCTCCTGGGTTAGTCCTGACTGGAGGATGTTGTGCACCGTGATGTTGATGTAGTTCTCGTAGTGCGGATGTCCGGCCGGAAGCTGATGAATTCTCAGAAGTACGGACGCGTTGTTTTCTTTCGCCAAGTCCAGCAGGTCGGTCAGCTTATATACAGACTGGTATGCAGCCTCAGTCGCTTCCGCTGAGGGAAGTGAGCCGGCCTACATGTGAAGAAAGTATATGAAAATCCACCATAAAAGGATTTGTATAGGATTGAAAAATCTTCCTGAAACAGTGCCACATCTGCCCACTGGTGGTGTCTGGTATTGGAGTTCATTTTCACTCAAATAAATGGAGCAGAGCTGCAATAGTAGAAAGAAACTGAGGAAAAGTACAGCACTGTTTTGGAAGAAAGCACAATAATTTTTTTTTCGAACCTGAACAATCACCAAATAACAAGAGGCGAAAATGACAGTAAAGGCTGCAGCACTGCATCTGACCACAAGGTGGCAGCAAAAGTTCTTCCAATTAATTTTAGCACAAAAAAGTTTGATTTTTGCGTTTTTGCTTTTTCTCTTTTTCCAAGACCCAAAACATATCTGTTGAGCAACAAAACCATATGGATTCTTTATTTGTTTATTTATTTTTTTGTGGGACAAGTTTTGTGTACACACAGATGTAGTTTTTTACTCCTAAGGGCCCGCTCGCATATTTTGTCGCACCAACCATGCAGCAGTGTGTTTTCCCAGCCACATCTATGGGGTTGTGAAGTTCTGTCCGTATGTGTTGCTTATTTTCTGCCTAATTTGCATTAAAATCTGCAGGAAAAGATAGTGTTGGAGGATTTGACATCTTTTTTTTTTCTTTTTCTATTTTTAGGCCAAAATATCCAAGCTTTATTGAAACTAACACAGAGCAACTTAAAATCCACATGCAATCCACACCAAAAATGCATAAAACCGCACTGTGCAGACAGGGATAGTTTGGGGCATTTTCCTGTAGGTGCAGATTTATGCACCACAAACTCAGAGTGCAAGTGCACACTTAACGACCCGGGTGTGGGGGTTTTTCTTCGCTCCTTGCAGTAGTTTTAAAAGACACCATGCATGTTATCATATAATGTATTGCAAAATTAAAAAATAAAAAAATCCAGATGTGGTGAAATTTAAAAAGGTAAAACAAGAAACAAACAAACAATTTTTCTTCTTTTAATGCTTTGTTGTTATGCCATTATTTGTGTGTTAAAAAAAAATAGTAAAATTAGAGTCCGGCTCAACAGAACTGGATTGTCCATTTCTTTATAAGGAAATATATTGCATACGAATGAAAAATGTACGCGGCCGACACATTTTGACTGCACTAAGCAGTCTTAGGCCGGTTACACGGCACGATCAGGTCCGGAGATGTCCGGACACGATTTTGCACTAATGCAGCCCTATGGGGACGGATGGCAGCTATTTGCCATCCAGTTTCCATCTGTCCGGGAGGATCCAGGAGAATTCAGATTTTTCTCCTAGACACAAAAACGTTACTTGCAGCGTTTTTGTATCCGGGGAAAAAAAAAATCGGACAAAATAGGATCGTCCTGGAACCAGTGCCCCCTAACATGGGAGTCTGTGGCGCCGGATCCGACAAAAAATTGGATCCAGGAGCCGGCTGCTGGACTTTAGCAGCGAGCGCTGATAAACTTCAGCATCACCAGCTGTCCCCCACAGAGATTTCAGGACCGTGGCCAGATCCCTACTAGCTGCGATCCTGACATTTCACAGCAGGGACAGCTCCTGCTGCTGTGAAATGCCGAATCCGGCTGCATACCAGACCGGAGGGCATATTTGCCCTCCGATTCTGTTTCAAAATCGGGTTCAGGGCTGTCAGGTTCACACCGGACAGCCCCGAACCTGATCTTGCCATGGTGTGAAGCCAGCCTTACTCATGACTCAGTCACTGCACTAAGCAGCCTTACTCATGACTCAGTCACTGCACTAAGCAGTCTTACTCATGACTCAGTCACTGCACTAAGCAGTCTTACTCATTACTCCGTCACTGCACTAAGCAGTCTTACTCATGACTCCGTCACTGCACTAAGCAGTCTTACTCATGACTCAGTCACTGCACTAAGCAGTCTTACTCATTACTCCGTCACTGCACTAAGCAGTCTTACTCATGACTCCGTCACTGCACTAAGCAGTCTTACTCATGACTCAGTCACTGCACTAAGCAGTCTTACTCATGACTCAGTCACTGCACTAAGCAATCTTACTCATGACTATTGGTCAAATAACATGCAGATATTTATATATTCTTTTACAAGATAAAACACAGATGTTCTTAATTCACTTAACAATTACCGTATTTTTCGCTTTATAAGACACACAACCAAATTTGGTTAAGGAAAAGGAAAAAAAAATTTTTAATTTTCAATAAGGTCTGTCTTCTAATGCCAGTGTTTATCTAACAAATCATATATATGTCCCTCATGCTGGTATATAAATATATATAACCCTCATCCTGGTACATGGTACCCCATCCTGGAATATAGCCCCCTTATGCTGGCACACATACGCCCCTGTGATGGCACACATGTCCCTGGCCTGGATATGCCACCCCATCCATGCTGTATGCTCTCCCATGCTGCTGCCCACATTAAAATAACCAACTGCTTTTTACTTACCTCTCCAATGCTGTCTCCTGTGGCTCCCAGCTTGCCGCACTTCCTGAGTCGCTGGACGGTGCCCTTCAATCCTGAGCTTTAGGGCGGACCCTGCATGTATGTAGAATAGAGAGGAAATAAATCTAGTGTTAGTGTTCCTTTGCCATGTGTATATTATACACAAACAGCTCTGCTACATGCTCACTACATGGATATACACACACACACAAACACACACTGTTCTGCTAGATGCTCACTACATGTACCTTTACAGACACACACAGCTCTGATACATGCACACTACATGGGCATTTACAGACACAAAGCTCTGCTACACACATTACATGTACATTTACAGACACACACAGCTCTGCTACATGCAGAATACATGGACAATTACAGACGCTCACAACTCTGCCTCATGCACAATACATGGACATTTACACACATACAGCTCTGCTACATGCACACTACATGGACACTTACATACATACATACATACACACTATACGATACCACATCTTGCAGTTCCTGATCAAGGCTAAATGTAAGTCTCCAAAAAAATGCAAACACATGCATTACCACCCCGGACCAGCATTGAGCAGAAGTGAGATGTGATGAACTGCTGTTAGGGGTTAAAGGGTCGCACACATCGGATATGGCCATTGTGTGGGGTAAAGGTTAAAGTTACACAATTTTCTAATCTATAAATCATCATTTCAACCATATACAGTAGTAAGTTCATGACAGCGGCATTTAAAAGCGTAAAAACGGGGGGCAGGGGTTCCTTACAATGTATGAGCCTGATCTGAGTGTCGTAACAAGCCTCGATTTGTGCTTCTGCACTGGATGCAATTGTAACAAGCCCTCAGCTGTAGGAAAGATTGTGTCCATGTAGGGATCCTCTTCCTATATGACACAAGCGGAGATCTACGTTACTTTTTTGATTGTCTTCTCTCCCTGACAGGTGATCATCGTCACAACCTCCCCGAGCTCCACCTTTGTCCCGAACAATTTATCCAAGTCTCATAACTACGCGGCAATCACCAAACTGGTCCCCACCTCCGTCATTACCCCCACCACGCAGAAGACGGCGGTGGCCACCTTGGCCCACTCCTCGGCTCTCGCCATCAGCAGCGGCAGCACCTCAGCTCCGGTGTCCACAGGAAGCATCACCGTCACCGCCGTGGTGTCTTCAACCCCGCCCCTTGTGAAGTCAACTATGGCGCATAGTAAGAAGCATCTCCGCTGTTTCATTAATCTAACCCTACTTCTAGATGTGAATGTCCACATGTCAAGTGATCCTGAGTTACCTCCTGGATTATACTCCAGAGCTGCACTCACTATTCTGCTGGTGCAGTCACTGTGTACGTACATTACATTACTGATCTTGAGTTACCTCTTGTATTATACTCCAGAGCTGCACTCACCATTCTGCTGGTGCAGTCACTGTGTACATACATTACATTACTGATCCTGAGTTACCTCCTGTATTATACTCCAGAGCTGCACTCACTATTCTGCTGGTGCAGTCACTGTGTACATACATTACATTACTGATCCTGAGTTACCTCCTGTATTATACTCCAGAGCTGCACTCACTATTCTGCTGGTGCAGTCACTGTGTACATACATTACATTACTGATCCTGAGTTACCTCCTGTATTATACTCCAGAGCTGCACTCACTATTCTGCTGGTGCAGTCACTGTGTACATACATTACATTACTGATCCTGAGTTACCTCCTGTATTATACTCCAGAGCTGCACTCACTATTCTGCTGGTGCAGTCACTGTGTACATACATTACATTACTGATCCTGAGTTACCTCCTGTATTATACTCCAGAGCTGCACTCACTATTCTGCTGGTGCAGTCACTGTGTACATACATTACTGATCCTGAGTTACCTCCTGTATTATACCCCAGAGCTGCACTCACTATTCTGCTGGTGCAGTCACTGTGTACATACATTACATTACTGATCCTGAGTTACCTCCTGTATTATACTCCAGAGCTGCACTCACTATTCTGCTGGTGGAGTCACTGTGTACATACATTACATTACTGATCCTGAGTTACCTCCTGTATTATCCTCCAGAGCTGCACTCACTATTCTGCTGGTGCAATCACTGTGTACGTACATTACATTACTGATCCTGAGTTACCTCCTGTGTTATACTCCAGAGCTGAACTTTCTATTCTGCTGTTGCAGTCACTGTGTACTTACTTACATTACTTATCCTGTACTTATCTAGAGTTACATCTTGTATTATACTCCAGAGCTGCACTCATTATTCTGCCTTTGATTGCACCAGCAGAGACAGGATGAATACAATATTGTAGGTTCTGTGTGTGCGGTATTTTTCTTTCTCATGCTATATCATATTTTATCTTGTACGGTGACGCAGCCGCTTGTCTCGCAGGGTCCTGCGGTTACGAAGATTACCTTCGAAGGCCGTCAGTCGCCTATTGTTTCTAAAGCAACACTAAGTGAATGTTTGTCGAAGCTCACACCTTCCATGGCCGGCATCCTTTTGGTGTGTTCATGACTGAGAAGGCAATCGCGGATATACTGAAGATGTCCATGATGGAAGCCGACATAGATCCCAACATCGAGCCCATGATTGTGGAACCCCCAGTTAAAATAATCCTCTTATTAAACCTATGCCAGTGTTAACGGAAGCGGTCGTTCCCCCTCAGGTGCAGAGGATCACTATACCAAGTTCAGTGACTTCAACCGTACCACCACTTCCTAAATGCTTTCCAGCCCCCATCATTACCGCAACATCATCCTCCACTATACCTGGACCGTTACCACCGCCACCTCCGCTTACCAGGAAATTCGATGTGCCAGTGGCCAGTCAGATTATACAGATCCAGAATATCACACAACAGGCAAAAAGAATGGAGGAGATGCCATCTGAAATCATCAGACAGGTAAGCAACTATAATAATATTGCTCCTATGTAGAAGAATATAACTACTATAATACTGCTGCTATATACAAGAATATAACTACGGTACTATAATACCGCTCCTATATACAAGAATATAATTACTATAATACTGGTCTTATATACAAGAATATAACTACTATAATACTGCTCCTATGTACAAGAATATAACTACTATAATACTGCCCTTATGTACAAGAATATAACTACTATAATACTGCTCCTATATACAAGAATATAACTACTATAATACTGCTCCTATGTACAAGAATATACCTACTATAATACTGCTCCTATGTAGAAGAATATAACTACTATAATACTGCTCCCTATATACAAGACTATATAACTACTATAATACTGCTCCCATGTAGAAGAATATAACTACTATAATACTGCTCCTATGTAGAAGAATATAACTACTATAATACTGCTCCTATGTACAAGAATATATCTACTATAATACTGCCCCTATGTAGAATATAACTACTATAATACTGCTCCTATGTACAAGAATATATCTACTATAATACTGCCCCTATGTAGAATATAACTATTATAATACTGCTCCTATGTACAAGAATATAACTACTATAATACTACCCCTATGTGCAAGAATATAACTACTATAATACTGCCCCTATGTAGAAGAATATAATTACTATAATATTGCTCCTATGTACAAGAATATAACTACTATAATACTGCCCCTATATACAAGAATATAACTACTATAGGACTGCTCCTATGTACAAGAATATAACTACTATAATACTGCCCTCTATATACAAGAATATAACTACTATAATACTGCCCTCTATATACAAGACTATGTAACTACTATAATACTGCTCCTATGTACAAGAATATAACTACTATAATACTGCCCCTATGTACAAGAATATAACTACTATAATACTGCTCCCTATATACAAGAATATAACTACTATAATACTGCCCCCTATGTACAAGAATATAACTACTATAATACTGCCCCTATGTACAAGAATCTAACTACTGTAATACTGCCCCTATGTACAAAACTATATAACTACTATAATATATAATACTGCCCCTATGTACAAGAATATAACTACTATAATACTGCTCCTATATACAAGAATATAACTACTATAATACTGCCCCTATATACAAGAATATAACTGCTATAATACTGCCCCTATGTACAAGAATATAACTACTATAATACTGCCCCTATGTACAAGAATATAACTACTATAATACTGCTCCTTTATACAAGAATATAACTACTATAATACTGCTCCTATATACAAGAATATAACTACTATAATACTGCTCCTATATACAAGAATATAACTACTATAATACTGCCCCTATGTACAAGAATATAACTACTATAATACTGCTTCTATGTACAAGGATATAACTACTATAATACTGCCTCTATATAAAAGAATATAATTACTATAATACTGCTCCTATATACAAGAATATAACTACTATAATACTGCCCCTATGTACAAGAATATAACTACTATAATACTGCTCCTATATACAAGAATGTAACTACTATAATACTGCCCCTATGTACAAGAATATAACTACTATAATACTGCTCCTATATACAAGAATATAACTACTATAATACTGCTCCTATATACAAGAATATAACTACTATAATACTGCTCCTATATACAAGAATATAACTAATATAATACTGCTCCTATATACAAGAATATAACTACTATAATACTGCCCCCTATATACAAGAATATAACTACTATAATACTGCCATGCCTGTGACATCTCGGTCTCCGATTTCCTTTCAGACCATCCCGCAGTATCCCATCCTGTGTCTCTCCAGCTCTAATGTGGTGGTGGAGCCCAGTGGCCTCCTGGAGATGAATAACTTCACCACTCAGCGGCTTGGAGATGACGACACGGTGATCATACATGACAGCGACCTCACGGATGAGAGGACACAGTGTAAACCACACCCTGAATATCGATCATGCGTAGCCTCCTGCCCTCACAGCCGCCATCTTTGTGGTGGCGCCACCACAAGACGACTATCTATGAGCACAGTATTTTCATTTTTTTTATGCCAGAGAGGAAATGCTTTGACCAAGTTGCGTCCCGACTAATCATGGAAGCACTTCAGGATCTGCACATTTCACAGGAACCATTTTTTTGTTTGTTTTATACATTTTATTCTATCAGAGAAAAATAAAATGTCTGCCTCATATCCACACAGGCGTTATCTCCCCTAGATGTGGAGGCTGGGAGTGAATAACGAGGGAACAAATTATGTCTTGTATAGAAAACAGTCTAAACATGTCCGAGTCGTATTTTAACGTGGCCTCGTTTTCAAGAATTATCTCAAAGATGGAGGCCTTGTTGCTCCTGGGAACCGGTATGAACAGGGTATCTTCTAAATGACCAATCAGAGCTCTGCTTTCATCTTCCCACAGAGGCGTTTGAAATGAAAGCTGTGCTCTGATTGGTTGCTATGGGCAACGAGGCCTAGGTTTCCAGTGAGGAAAGTAAAAGTTGTTTTAGAGTAAACAAATGTGGTAAAACTGCAATTATTTCATGATAATGGCATCTGACTGATGGAAATATAAAAATTTTGACTAGATCAGAGCCAGCTGTGCCCACAACTGTCATGGCATCTAGGACACAGCTTTGGGGATTCGTAAATTCTTGTTATTGTAATTCATGTGCCAGAAAAATCTGAAAAATACACAAATAATCACAATTACAATAAAATGTTATTGACAACAATGTTGGATGTGCTCATACCAACCTTAAAGGGATATTTCCATCTGCAAGATCCTATCCCAAGATGTAGGGGCTGGAATAAAAATATTAGTAAATCCCTCCAATTAGAAATTAGTATAGTTCTCCTGATATAGCCACGTCTGTTACCTCATGTGCAGGCCCTTGCAGTTTAGGTATCTATAGTTACAACCAGGAGCAACTAGCTTTCAGTATATAAGAGGGTCATAACCACATACCTCCCAACTTTAGAAGAACAAAAAGAGGGACAAAAGATGCAGTGCGCATAGCGCGGCGCGCAAATTTTAACCACACCCAGGCCACACCCATTTACAAGTGACAGACATTGAACAGATGCCCAGGACTGTTAATTACTAATATTATCCCCCAAGGCTCGGTTCTGGGACCGTTACTCTTCTCCATCTACACTCTCGGCCTAGGGCAACTCATCGAGTCCCACGGCCTTCAGTACAACCTCTACGCCGATGACACCCAAATCTACCTGTCTGGACCTGACATCACCTCCCCTACTATCCAAAATTCCACAATACCCGTCTGCCATCTCATCCTTCTCCGCTCGCTTCCTTAAACTGAACATGGACAAAACTAAGTTCATCATCTTCCCCCCAATCAACTCTCCCCCTTACCCCACCTATCCATCCTCATCAACGATTACTCACTCTCCCCAGTCTCCCACGCCAAGTGCCTCGGGGTAATCCTCGACTTTTGTCTCTTACCAACCTATTATCTCAAGCACACGCCTACAAAACTTTGGGCAGCTCCAATGTGGCCGCTGCCTGGCACTGTCAAGCCAGACCTGTCCACCATGCTGCACCGTCCACACACCGCATACTACGACCTGCAGTCCGAACATCAACAAGCCGCCACTGCACTAAGCAGGTAAAATGGCATGTCTCCTCCAACAGACCATGGCTCCTTGTCCCTAAACACTTAACCAATCACAAGCGCCGCACACTGGGCTGTCCGGAGCTAATAGCAGGGACCTTGCAATTGGGTTGAGCAAAGGATGTGGGAGTGGGAAGGGGGACGAGCACCACTAACTACCCGCCACTCGGGAGAAACATGGCTGGATGCCTGTATGTATCGAGGGGCAGCAATGGATCTGGTGTGTAAGATATGGCCAATCAGTCCTGCAGCAGAGGGACAATGCATCCTGCACCAGGGGCATACAGAGAAATCATTGGGCCCCGTAACAGAAGTTCTAATTGGGCCCCCCTAAAAAAAGAATATTTGGCTAGGTCACATAGATACATACATATCTCACAACTTTGCAGCCCTTACAAAGTAATTCTTCTATTGAACCCCTAGATTCCTCTTTCATTGCCCCCATAAAGTATTATGCCAACAGACGTTCCCCACAAACACTGTATGATCCCCCACAATGAATTCCTCCACACACACAGTTTGATGACCCTACTGTACCCCCTCAACTACACTGACACAGTATGATCTCCAACTGTGACCCCAACACAGCCCTCCACACAATATAATGGACCTACATACAGTATAATGGCCCCTAAACCTCTTCAGACTGTATAATGGCCCCAACACAGCCCTCAAAAGGTACCTTCACACGCCGCAATATAGGCTGGCGATATGAGGTGATCTAACGTGCGCGTGCATGTTTTTCATGGTTGCCTCAAATCGCTGATGGTGGCATTACACGGCGCAATCTCGCCCTGAAAGAAAGGCGATCTGTGGCACTGGAAATCGCCTCACCCACAGTAGAAGCAATTCGGTCTATTTCCCTCGCCGCTTCACACGCCGCAATCCCAAAGGCAATGTGGGCGCACTTGTTCAGCGCCACGAGGACATAGGCATGCCGCAGTGGTCAACACCGCGCCCCATAGCCGCTCATTGGACATGATAACTGCGTTACGATTGGCCAGCCTGCTCTTGAAGGCTGGCTAATACATGACGCAGTTGTTTATCGGAGTTTGGCACCAATACACGTTCAAATATGGTGGCAGTGTCAACTGACAGCCAATAGGAACACAGTAGCCACCACCAATCATCGCAGACGGGATGCGGACTCCAGCACGCTGTGGAACGCCTACTGGAGATCATAGGCAATGCTGATTCCATCATTATCGCCCTATAATACGCCACAACACGGTAATATCGCCTTCAGGATTGAGGCTGATATCAGAGCAGTGCTCAGGAATCAGGCGACAGGCGATTTATCGCTGTGAAATTCCCCAATCACACACCTCAACTGTGAGGCAATTTCACTGCGATTGCTCCGGGGCGACATACCGCCTTAGGATTCCCAGGCGAGATTGCGGCGTGTGAAGGTACCAAAAAAGCCCTGCATAAAGTATAAAGGCTTCTTCACACCCCTCCAAATATTATCATGTCCCCACAGAGCCCTCCAGATATATTAAAATGACTTCCATATAATATAATTGGCTATATATATTTTAATACATCATCCATAGTCCTCCATATAATGCATTCCAAGACCCTCCATATATTATAATGCACTCCCATATTCCTCCATATATTATAATGGGCCCTCATATTCCTCCATCTTATATATAAAACCCGGAGGGATTTGTGACGTCACATCCGTCACTTTGTCCCAGCATCCGGTTATTGTGCCCAGAGGTACACCCGCTCAGGGTGACCCAAGATGGCGGCCGTAAGAGGTAGGCGGGATTCAGCCAGCCCCGCCACGCTTACGGCCGCCCCTACACTGACCAACACACACACACATCACGGCTGGGACACCACCGGCCTTTGCCGGTG
Organism: Allobates femoralis; assembly: GCA_033576535.1. Taxonomy (NCBI): domain Eukaryota; kingdom Metazoa; phylum Chordata; class Amphibia; order Anura; family Aromobatidae; genus Allobates; species Allobates femoralis. Next base: position 736,273,220 of record JARQOC010000002.1, read on the forward strand.
GTCTCCCGCTCGCCACACACCACTTAGGCAGATTACCGGCATTAGCTCCTGCCGGTTACACTGCTGCAGGCTTCTCCCCCTCACTTCCGGCGCCCGCCCCTACTGCTGACGACTCTGCCCAGTGCCGCCCGCATGCCCGGACCGGCCTCCGCTCCTTGACTGCCTCCAGCCTCTGGCCCTCTGCCTCATGCCCAGCAGGAGGTCAAGTGGCCCCTGAAACACGGACACTGCTGCTGCCCACCCTGCACGCATTGAGAGGTATGCAGCCTGGAGGAGGAGAGCTGTGCCAAGCTGTCATGTCGCCGCTCCAGCCTACCCTGTCCTCTGCCCTCCAGCCTCTGCCCTCCTGCCTCTCCCCTCCAGCCTCTGCCCTGCAGCCTCTGCCCTGCAGCCTCTCCCCTCCAGCCTCCCCTGTCCTCTGCCCTCCAGCCACCCCTGTCCTCTGCCCTCGAGCCTCCCCTGTCCTCTGCCCTCGAGCCTCCCCTGTCCTCTGCCCTGCAGCCTCCCCTGTCCTCTGCCCTCCAGCCTCTGCCCTCCAGTCTCTGCCCTCCAGTCTCTGCCCTCCAGCCTCTGCCCTGCAGCCTCTGCCCTGCAGCCTCTCCCCTCCAGCCTCTCCCCTCCAGCCTCCCCTGTCCTTTGCCCTCCAGCCTCCCCTGTCCTCTGCCCTCCAGCCTCCCCTGTCCTCTGCCCTCCAGCCTCTGCCCTCCTGCCGCCCCTGTCCTCTGCCCTCCAGCCTCCCCGTTCCTCTGCCCTCCTGCCTCCCCTGCCCTCCAGCCTCTGCCCTGCAGCCTCTGCCCTCCTGCCTCTCCCCTCCAGCCTCTGCCCTCCAGTCTCTGCACTCCAGCCTCTGCCTGCAGCCTCTCCTCTGCAGCCTCTCCCCTCCAGCCTCCCCTGTCCTCTGCCCTCCAGCCTCCCCTGCCCTCCAGCCTCTGCCCTCCAGCCTCTGCCCTCCTGCCTCTGCCCTCCAGCCTCTGCCCTCCAGCCGCCCCTGTCCTCTGCCCTCCAGCCTCCCCGGTCCTCTGCCCTCCAGCCTCCCCTGCCCTCCAGCCTCTGCCCTCCAGCCTCTCCCCTCCAGCCTCTGCCCTGCAGCCTCTCCCCTCCAGCCTCCCCTGTCCTCTGCCCTCCAGCCTCCCCTGTCCTCTGCCCTCCAGCCTCCCCTGCCCTGCAGCCTCTCCCCTGCAGCCTCTGCCCTCCAGCCTCTGCCCTGCAGCCTCTCCCCTGCAGCCTCTGCCCTCCAGCCTCTGCCCTGCAGCCTCTGCCCTCCAGTCTCTGCACTCCAGCCTCTGCCCTGCAGCCTCTCCTCTGCATCCTCTCCCCTCCAGCCTCTCCCCTCCAGCCTCCCCTGTCCTCTGCTCTCCAGCCTCCCCTGCCCTCCAGCCTCTGCCCTGCAGCCTCTGCCCTGCAGCCTCTCCCCTCCAGCCTCCCCTGTCCTCTGCCCTCCAGCCTCCCCTGTCCTCTGCCCTCCAGCCTCCCCTGCCCTGCAGCCTCTCCCCTGCAGCCTCTGCCCTCCAGCCTCTGCCCTGCAGCCTCTCCCCTGTCCTCTGCCCTCCAGCCTCCCCTGTCCTCTGCCCTCCAGCCTCCCCTGCCCTGGCCTCTCCCCTGCAGCCTCTCCTCTCCAGCCTCTGCCCTCCAGCCTCTGCCCTGCAGCCTCTCCCCTGCAGCCTCTCCCCTCCAGCCTCTGCCCTCCAGCCTCTCCCCTCCAGCCTCCCCTGTCCTCTGCCCTCCAGCCTCCCCTCTCCTCACCCCTCCATATGCAATGTACAGTATGTGTATATATGTGTATGTAGGCACTTCCGTCACTTTGTCCGCACTTCCGTCACTTTGTACACACACATACACACACTCCGCTATACATACCACCGGCCCTGCGTCCGCCGCCTGGATCCTCAGTCCACATCTTGCCGCCCCCGAACTACTGCATCCAATATAGCGTCCAAGAAGTCTCGCCAAACTTCCTGGACGCCATATTGGATCCAGTCGTCCAGGGGCGGCGACATGTCGACTCAAGGTCGGTGGTAAATATAGCCGAGTGTGTGTATGTGTGTGATGACCACTCTGCCCATGGCGCTGCGCTGACCACTCTGCCCACGGCACTGCGCTGACCACTCTGGCCACGGCGCTGTGCTCACCACTCTGGCCACGGCGCTGCACTCACCACTCTGGCCACGGCGCTGCACTGACCAATCTCACCGCACTCACTGCTAACCACTGAGCCATCGCACTCACTGCTAACCACTGAGCCATCGCACTCACTGCTAACCACTGAGCCATCGCACTCACGCCTAACCACTGAGCTACCGCACTCACTGCTAACCACTGAGCCACCGCGCAGTGCTAACCGAGCCACCACGCAGTACTAACCACTGAGCCACTGCGCAGTGTTAACCACTGAGCCACCGCACTGTGGTAACCGAGCCACCACGCTGTACTAACCACTGAGCCACTGCGCAGTGTTAACCACTGAGCCACCGCACTGTGGTAACCACTGAGCCACCGCGCAGTCTTAACTACTGAGCCACCGCGTTGTGCTAACCACTGAGCCACCGCGCTGTGCTAACCACTAAGCCAACGCGCTGTGCTAACCACTGAGCCACCATACAGTGCTAACCACTGAGCCACTGTGTACTCTGCTACCCACTCAGCCACCTGTATACACACAATTCATTTCACCGCACTTCCCTAACTATTAGTACATAGACTATATATGGATTCTAGACTACCCGATTCTTTTGAAACGGGCTGCCATCTAGTATAGTATAATGGGCTGTCATAGTCCTCCATATAGTATATTGCACCCCCATACTCCTCCTATGTCATATTGCAAATTACATAGTTTCCCATCAGTGTACTCTCTGATTAAAAAAAAGAAGTACATACCTCTCTTCTCGCTGCTCCGGTCTCCTCAGCATCTGCTCTGCACGTATCAGCACAGTGGCACTCAGTGATGACATCATTGTGCCCCGCCATGCTGAGCTGCAAAAGGCAGACAGCTCAGCCAGGACTCGGGTGAAGAATGCCGCCGGCAGAGACAGCTGCGACTATAGGAATGGGAGCGGCATCCACGGGGTACTACCACTAGCACATACACCTTGTACGCATGTGGCTCTGCTCCACATGCCCTGTACACGCGCGGCTCCCCTCCGTACATCTTATACACACGCGGCTCCGCTCCATACACACTGCTCCGCTCCGTACACCTCGTACACACGCGACTCCGCTCCATACACCTCGTACACACGTGGCTCCGCTCCGTACACACACGGCTCTGCTACATCCACTGTAAATCCCTCCTGAAATAAACGTCACCTCATCCATCACCATGACAACCAGCACAGCAGAGTCCTGCATACACTAAGGAGCTGATCATGTGACCACCGACACTTCCCCTCAATGTGACATCATCACAGGTCCTGTAAAAGCAGTGTACAGAGCAGACCCCCCCCACCCGTGTCTATCCTCAGCCTGTGCCTTGTCTTTGGTTCCTTTCCTTGTACCTGGGTTCTTGTGCAGAGCCCGCTGTGTCCCCTCGTCTGCTGATGATGATGCTAAACACTACAGCCATCATCCATCTGGAGAGAATTTTAGAGGCCCGCGCTGAGCCATTGGTTGAATGAGATTGGTTAAATGAGGTCCTCCCCTCTACACATTGCAGGAGACTCACTCTCTGCACTGTACTTGGGGCTCCGTCCTCCCTCCTGAGCTGCTGTGAGGGGGCGTGGCTGGCAGCTAGAGGAGGCATGGCCAGCAGCATGTCGGCTTGTTCTCCATGCATTGCGGGAGGCGGGACATGTGACCTCCCGGGCAGGACAGAGGGAAAAAACCTGCAAATAGGGAATGTCCCGCTAAAAACGGGACGGTTGGGAGGTATGTAACCATAGATACCTAATCTGCAAAGGCCTGCACATTAGGTAAGTGACATGGTTATATCAGAAATATATTACATTTCTATGTTGCTTACCCCATGTGCAGGCCTTTGTAGCTTAGGTATCCATGGCTACGACCATGAACTAGCTTTCACTATTCAGGTGGGTTCTAACCATGCATACCTAATCTGCAAAGGCCTGAACATGAGGTAAGCGACATAAAAATGTAGTATAGTTCTGATATAACCGTGTCACTCACCTCATGTGCAGGCCCTTGCAGTGTAGGTATCCATAGTTACAACCAGGAGCAACTAGCTTTCACTATATGAGGGTAATAACCATGGATACCTAAGCTGCAAAGACCTGCACATAAGGTAAGTGACATCGTTATATCAGAACTATACTACAATTCTATGTCACTTAACTTATATGCAGGCCTTTGCATCTTAAGTATCTATGGCTACGAACATAGACAACTAGCTAGGTATCCATGGCTACGACCATGAACAACTAGCTTTCACTATTCAGGTGGGTTCTAACCATAGATACCTAAGCTACAAAGGCCTGCACTTCCAGTAAGTGACATGGAAATGTAGCATAGTTTTGATATAACAATGTCTGCTACCTCATGTGCAGCTTAGGTGACTATGGTTACGACCCACTTGTATCGTGAAAGTTAGCTGCAAAGGCCTGCACACGAGATAAGAGACATGACTAATCAGGAACACTATACTACATTTCTAATTGGAGAGATTTGCTATTATTATTACACCCCCTACATATTGGGATAGGATCTTGGAGTGGGATTAACCCTTTAAGAGATGGAGTTTTGAGAGCCGCCATATTTGTTTTCGTGGAGAGGGCGCATTTCTGCAAATTTTCCCCAGTCTCTAATTAGTGATTCATTGTCCAAATTGCGTCAGTTCATAAAACGCAAAATTTGAGCAAATAATGTTGTTTCAATTAACTTTATTAATATCACTTTAAAGGACAATTCAGAGGTTAGTATCGGACAATCATAGCGGCTTTTTTTCTTTTCCTTTCTGCAGACGTCTTATTCACTCCCAGACTTTACATGAGGTCAGACAACCCTGTGTCCGGAAATCATGACGACGACTTCTGTATTCTAAAGCCGGCCATGAATATGCGCCAATATTGCTTTTAGCCACCATGTTTGACAGAGGTGAGCATCGGTTATCGGATATTTCTGCCATTTAACCATTGCCCGCCATAGTTGATTTCGATGAGTTGTGTAATCAGCCATTTTTTTGCTGTAGGCGAAGCTGTAGTGAAGTTGAAACACATTTGTCAGGGTTCTTCTACAGATTACAAGTGATCAAGCAGGATCCATCACCGTCTTAACCTTTTTATAAGATGTTATACCCGCAATTAAAGAGGACCTGTCACCAAACCAGGTATGGTGATCTAATTACAGCACTGGATGCAGCATGTCTGCAGAATGCAGACAAGGGGTCACCCAGCACTTGAGCAGCCCTGTACCCTGAGATAATACAGTTAGAAAACTTACATGCTACAGCCACTAAGGAGGTGGCTAGGGGCTGCAGCCAAGGGCAGATTCACACCCCCTGCATGTGTAATCTGCCCACCGCTGCCAATCATTCTCTCCCTCTTCAGCAGCATTTAAACAGGTTTCCCCCCCCCCCCCCCCGAACTTGCCGTTTGGCTCCGCCCCTCAGGGGGCGGGGCTAAGCAGACTTTCTGGGAGAGAGAAAAAAAAACTCTGTTTAAATGCTGCAGACAGGGAGAGAATGATTGGCAGCGGTAGGCAGATTACACATGCAGGGGGTGTGAATCTGCCCTTGGCTGCAGCCCCTAGCCACCTCCTTAGTGGCTGTAGCATGTAAGTTTTCTAACTGTATTATCTCGGGGTACAGGGATTCTCAAGTGCTGGGGGACCCCTTGCCTGCATGCTGCAGACATGCTGCATCCAGTGCTGTAATTAGATCACCACGCCTGGTTTGGTGACAGGTCCTCTTTAAAGGTACTTTGTGCCTCACAGTCTCATTAACCAGGTCCCTGAAAATTGCTTAGCAGTCAATTTAACCCCCTTAGATGCTGAAATCCATACCATCCACGGCATCTAAGGGGTTAAGCTGATAGGCGTGTAATTCAGACATAGTTAAGACATTTTCTGCCTCTTTAAATTTGTATATGGCCGCCACCTTTACAAAATAGAAAATACTTATCTTCCTCTGATTCCCCTCTATTCCCGTTTTTCTTGCTCTGGCCGCATCCCCTATTGTCCTGTCGCCTTCTTTTTCTGTATTTTCGGCTCTAGACAATTACAGCCAATGGCTGACGATCATTGATGGAGACCAAGGAATGAGGAGGAGGTGAGACCACAAGGAACATGGCTAGATGGAAGGAGTAGTTTTATTTATTTTTTTAGTTTTTCTTATTTATTTATTTTTTACCACGCTGGGCAACAGACTTTTTTTTTTCTTCTCTTAAATGCATGTGTTTGGGACTAACAATTAGGGCGGAGGCACACTGTCATGCATCAAAAACTGAGCGTTTTGATGCATGTCAGTCATGCGAGTGCTGTGCTTTTTTCTGTGAGTGTGGTGTGTGTGCATGGCTGTATGCATGAGAGTGTGGTGTGAGCATGCTGAGAAATCCTGCCGAGCAAACTTCAGCACCGCCGACAGCATTTACCGGCGAACTCACCCTTACTTTGAGACTGGCTTTCATTAAAACATTTTGCTTTGGTCATTAATCAGCTGAGAGGAGCTCAAAAGGCCAGAAAAAAAAAACAAACTTCAAACTCTCCCACTGGTCCACTGATAGTTCACCCCACAGAGGCTATAGAAGGTAAATGATGCAACAATTTTAATGAAACCCATGCTTACAGCAGGAAAAAAGTTGGGACAAACTATTGTTTGCGTATGTATATTCTAAAAAAAATATTTTTTTATATATATATGTAATAAAATATGAAAAATATTTTCTAGAATGTTGATATATATTATATATAATGTAATAACATTTATATTTTTTACATTTTATTACATATATAAACTAATATATAAATATATTTAATATTTTATATAAAATATGTTATATTCTATAATGATTTTTATTATATATAACGTAATACAATTTAAACAAATATATTTTTATTCTATTCCATTATATTTTATTTATAGTATTAAATATATATATTTTTTATTACATATATATATATTTTTTTATATATTTTTTATATTTTATTACTTATATAATATTATAAAATAAATATATATTTCATATCAAATATATATTTATTTTATGTGTATATATGTAATAGAATTAAATATATATATGTTTTATACTATTACATTACATATAATATATTTAACATTATAGAATATAAAATATATGCCGGGTCCTGACGGATTCTCTATAGTCTATTATAAGAAATTTGTGGATACACTAATGCCACATTTGGAACAATTATTCAACAATTTATTATCAGGTTCCATTCCGTCGCCACAGGCCCTTGAAGCCGATATCACTGTAATACCAAATGAGGGTAGAGATGGCGCCCTGTGCAATAACTACAGACCAATTTCATTACTGAACACGGATATGAAATTATGGGCAAAACTCTTAGCTAACAGAATTAACTTGGTCCTGGGAGACCTTATCTACCCTGACCAGGCCGGGTTTGTGAGGGGAAGGGAGGGAAAGGATAATTTGACTAAAGCCCTACAAGCTGTCTCATATGCTGGGCACACAGGGAGGCCTCTCGTCGTCCTATCTACGGACGCCGAGAAGGATTTCGACCATGTGAGTTGGCAATTCATGGATAGCGCACTACGCAAATTTGCCTTTCCCCCTCCCTTCATAGAGGCGATTTTAGGCTTATATGCCTCCCCCACGGCGAGGGACAGGGTGAATGGCCTTTTATCCAACAAATTTAAAATTAGTAACAGGACCAGACAGGGTTATCCTCTCTCCCTGACCTTGTTTGTGGTGGTTATGGAAATGTTAATGCAGGCGATTTGTCAGAATGACAATATACAAGGAATTAACATTGGATCCATTCAGATTAAGAAAGCAGCTTTTGCTGATGACTTATTACTGATGATATCCAACCCGTTGGTGGCGGTGCCGGTGCTCCTCGATCTCCTGGATACTATTGGGGAATTATCTAATTTTAAAATAAATTTGGATAAGATGGAAGCATTAAACATAACAGTCTCCAGGATGGAGGTGCAAGCCCTCCAGGACTGCACACCCTTCAAATGGCCCAAGGACAGGCTTAAATATCTAGGTATACATATCACGAATGACCCCCATTCATTATATGCACATAACTTTATCCCGCTCATCAGTAACATTAAAAACGTATTGAGATCATATGACCTACCGCTGCTTTCATGGCTGGGAAGTCAATATCATAAAATCATATATCCTTCCCAAAATATTCTACGTTATGAATATGGTCCCAATTTTCTTACCCAGCCTTTTCTTTCGTCCTCTAAATCAAATAATTTCAAAATTCGTATGGAGACACAAAAGAGCTAGGATCTCACTTAAAATTCTCATGCTTTCTAAAAGACGAGGGGGCTTGGGATTACCAGACCTGATCTCCTATTACAGAGCCATACACTTAGCGAGATGGTTGAAACTTACCCATATGGCCGCTAAAGATAACAAACAGCACATTGAACTTCAACTATTACATAATACGGTGAACAGTCTATTATGGATAAACAGCATACCAGATACTGACAATTTCGATTCTTGACACTACTTTAGCCGTAAGATGTATGTTGGTCCCGATTCGCTTCCCTGAATGTGGGTTTCTGGATAAAATACCGATAATGCTTATAACATATCTAATAGATGTTGAATTCTCGGACCCATATGATCTATGGAAGACTCTCCCAAACAAACCCATCTCCAGGTTACTGCGAGGAGACATCCCATGTAGGAATATGTGGCCGATAGAAGCTAAAAAACAACCACAGACGTTCCTTCAGGAACTGCATGTAGCCCATTATATAAAAAAGTTCAGGAGTCCAATGAAGGAGTCCACTCGGTGGAAATGGCTAGAGATACTGGTAAAAGTGAAACCTCCGATCCCTAAACTTAATTCCAAGATATATAATAATCCACTTGAAAATACATTAATTACTCTTCCACTCTCCGTACATTCTTGGGAGATTGAACTCGGTATCACGCTCTCTCAAGATGATAAAACAAAACTCTGTCAGAACTCACATGGTTTCTCCAGATGTGTACTACTACAGGAGATGTCCTACAAGCTCTTCTCGAGATGGTATTACACTCCTGAGAGACTATCGGGTTAACAGAGTCCCCGAAATGTTGGAGGAGCGGGGTATCGAGAGGCAATCTGGCCCACATTTTTTGGACATGCCAGAGATTAAAAGAATTTTGGACAGGAGTTAATACAATATTAACCCCTTCATGACCGAGCCTATTTTGCCCCTAAAGACCGAGGCATTTTTGTCAATTCTGACCAGTGTCCCTGTGACGACCATCCGCTGTGAGGCCGAGCTGCGGGTAGGCAGCACCCCGAGAAACCCCGAGACCCTTAACCCCTATACAGGGATCTGGAATTATAGCGGAGCCCAGGGGGTAGCTGCCTATATGAGCAACAGAGCCGGGGAGGTCGCCAGGGAAAATCAAGACCCGAAAAACGAAGTCAGATGTCCGAGTCAAAACCGAGAGGGAGCGAAGGTACAAAATCGTCAGGCAGTAGCAGAGTCAGAAATCCAGGCAAGGTCAGACACGAAACTAAACACACACTATCACTGGGGAACCAAAACTATATCTGGCGGCCTGCAAGCCAGGCTCCAATGTACTTGAAGGGCACGGCTACCTCCCATAGGCTGGAGCTCACAACCTGATGACCTCATCCGGACCGCCCCTAGATCCAGGCCAGATGGAGATGCACGACCGGCTCCACCCACGCCTCCTCTGACAGAAGAACGCAGGCTGCGCCTAACGGACACCTCTGCAGGGCCCTTTCCTCTGCGACCAACACCACCCAGAGGGGAAACACAGCGGCGCTCAGCGACAGAGGCAGACGTCGCGGGAGCAGTTCCACATGAGGACAAGGCCCTCCCATCACCGGCGCCACCAGCCGAAGGAATCCGGCTCCTCCCAGCGGCCGAGGCAGGAACACCAGCCACCGAGTCCAATGGCGATGTGACAGTCCCTTTATGGACACTTTATCCCTTTATCTCTGGAACGCTTCATTGGATCCGAGCGATTCTGAGATTCTTTTTCCGTGACATATTAGGCTTCATGTTAGTATTAAATTTAGGTCGATAATTTTTGCGTTTATTTGTGAAAAAATCAAAAATGTGGCAAAAATTTTGAAAATTTTGCAATTTTCAAATTTTTAATTTTTATTCTGCTAAACCAGAGAGTTATGTGCCACAAAATAGTTAATAAATAACATTTCCCACATGTCTACTTTACATCAGCACAATTTTGGAAGAAAAAAAAATTTTGGTAGGACGTTATAAGGGTTCAAAGTTCATCAGCAATTATTCATTTTTCCAGCAAAATTTACAAAACCATTTTTTTAGTGACCACATCACATTTGAAGTCCCTTTGAGGGGTTTACATGACAGAAAACACCCAAAAGTGACACCATTCCAAAAACTGCACCCCTCAAGCTACTCAAAACTACATTCAAGAAGATTATTAACCCTCTAGGTGTTTCACAGGAAGTAAAATAAAGTTGAAGGAAAAAATGGACATTTTAATTCTTGTAACAAAAATGTTCTTTTAGCCTCAATTTTTTCATTTTCACATGGGCAACAGGATAAAATGGATCCTAAAATTTGTTGGGCAATTTCTCCCAAGTACACAGATACCTCATGTATGATCATAAACCACTGTTTGGGTGCACGGCAGGGCTCGGAAGGGAAGGAGCGCAATTTTAATTTTGGAGCCAATTTTCCGTTCAAAAAGTGAAATGTCGCTCCTTCCGTTCTGAGCCCTGCCGTGCGCCCAAACAGTGGTTTATGACCACATATAAGGTATCGGTGAACTCAGGAGAAATTGCGCAACAAATTTTGGGATGTATTTTATCCCTTTGCCCATGTGAAACTGAAAAAAATGAGGGCAAAAAGAAATTTTGTGTGAAAAAAAAGTGTTTTTTCATTTTTATGGATGAATTTGTGAAGCATCTGGGGGTTCAAAGTGCTCACTATGTATCTAGATATGTTCCTTTGGGGGTCTAGTTTCCAAAATGGGGTCACTTGTGGGGGAGCTCCAATGTGGAGACACACAGGGACTCTCCAAACGCGACATGGTGTCCGCTAACAATTTGAATGAAAAATGAGCTCAAATTGTTAGTGGACACCATGTCGCATTTGGAGGGTCCCTGTGTCTCCACATTGGAGCTCTCCCACAAGTGACCCTATTTTGGAAACTAGACCCCCAAAGGAACATATCTAGATGCATAGTGAGCACTTTGAACCCCCAGATGCTTCAGGAATTCATCCGTAAAAATGAAAACACTTTTTTTTCCACAAAAAAATTATTTTTTCATTATTACGGATGAATTTCTGAAGCATCTGGGGGATCAAAGTGCTCACTATGCATCTGGATAAGTTCCCTGGGGGGTCTTGTTTCCAAAATGGGGTCACTTGTGGGGGAGCTCCAATGTTTAGGCACACAGGGGCTCTCCATACGCAACATGGTGTCCGCTAACAATTAGAATGATTAGTGGACACCATGTCGCATATAAAGAGCCCCTGTGTGCCTAAACATTGGAGCTCCCCCACAATTGACCCCATTTTGGAAACTAGACCCCCCCCCCAAGGAATGTATCTAGATGCATAGTAAGCACTTTGAAGCCCCAGGTGCTTCACAAATTGATCCGTAAAAATTACTTTTTTTTCACAAAAAATATTCTTTTTCCCTTTTATGGACTAATTTGTGAAGCACACGTGTGTTCAAAGTGCTCACTATGTATCTAGATAAGCTCCTTAGGGGGTCTAGTTTCCAAAATGGGGTCACTTGTGGGGGAGTTCCAATGTTCAGGCACACAGGGAGGGGCTCTCCATACGCGACATGGTTTACGCTAACAATCGGAGCTAATTTTCCATTGAAATTGTTAGCGGACACCATGTTGCATATGGAGAACCCGTGTGCCACCAGCACAAGGGCAACTGGAAGAGTTGGGATACAGCACCAGAAAATGCCGCCTCTATTGAATGCACTATTTTCTTGGGTGGCTGTGGGTTGCAATTTGCAGTGTGGGGGACCCGCAGCATTTGGGTACTCCACGCTGAGGATTCCAGTCAGCCAGCTGCCAAGTTATACCTGGCTGGCTACCAAAAATACAGCAAAGGCCTTTTTTTTTTATTTCTAGAACTAATTCTAGAAAAAAAAATGACATAGGGCTCCACCATATTTTTGGCCCAGCCAGGTACAACTAGGCAGCTGGGGGCTGGAATCCTCAGCATGGAAAGGCTCAAGCGTTCTGGGCCCCCCATGCTGTGAATTGCAACCCACAGCCGCCCCATAAAATGGCGCATTCATTGAAGCGCCATTTTCTAGCGCTGTGCCCATGCTCTTCCAGTTGCCCTGGTGCCGGTGGCAAACTGGGTAATGAAGGGGTTAATGCCAGCTTTTTATTGGCAGCTGGCACTAAGCCCGAGATTCATAATATTGGGCCAATGTTAGACCCGCCATTAGGAATCTCTGGTAAGTAGTCAATAAATACACACAAGAAAAATATTTTTATTTGGAAAAAAAAACACAAACAAAATTCAGACTCCATCTTTATTATAAAAAGATCTGACGTAGTCCATAACGAAGGTCCCACGACGCTCAATCGCCTCCAACGTAGTCCACAACGAAGCTCCCACGACGCTCGATCGCCTCTGCTCAATCCAGAGACTGCAGCAAGGGATCAAGTGTCCTCTTCCTACAGTCTCTGGGGTCACATGCACTGTATGACAATGATCTGTCATACAGTGCACCATGACTATGATCCCAGAGATTACAACAAGAGGTCACTTGATCCCTTGTTGCACCTATCCATCCACCTATGCACCCATCATCCATGCACGCACACATTCACGCATGCACGTCCACATACGCTGACATCCATCCATGCAATCTGACATCACGCACGCATATCCACGCATGCTGACATCCACGCACGCACATCCACGCAGTGACATCCGTGCATGGTGACATTCACACACGCACATCCATGCACGCTGACATCCACATACGCATCCACGCACGCTGACATCCACGCATGCACTTCCACATATGCATCCACGCACGCAAACATTCATGCACGCTGACATCCACACATGCACATCCACGCATGCACATATCCACATACGCATCCACGCACGCACATCCACACACATCCGGCAATGGTGACATCTGCACATGGTGACATTCACGCACGCACATCCATGCATGCTGACATCCACGTACGCACATCCACTCACGCACATCCACGCACACATCCACGCACGCTGACATCCACGCACGCACATCCACATATGCATCCAAGCACGCACATATCCACGCACGCACTTCCACATATGCATCCACGCACGCACACATTCACGCACGCTGACATCCACGCACATATCCACGCACATCCACGCATGGTGACATCCGCGCATGGTGACATTCACACACACATACCCACGCATGCCGACATCCACGCACGATGACATCCACGCACGCACATATCCATGCACGCACTTCTACATATGCATCCACGCACATTCACACACGCTGACATCCACGCACGCACATCCACGCACGCACATCCGCGCACACATCCATCCATGCACACGTGTACGCACGCACACGTCTACACACGCACACGCACACATTTATGCACATGTCCACGCACGGTCACGTCCACGCATGTACATGTCCACGCACGCTCACGTCAACGCACGCATATATCCATGCACACACTCATCCATGCACGCACTCGTCCACGCACGCTCATGTACGCACACATCCATGCATGCTCATGTACACGCACGCATCCACACACACGCACAGAAAAAAAAAAAAAAACAGACACGAATGAGCCATGCACACAGTGAACAGATCTGTAGGACACTGTTCACACCACCAAAAGACTGGATCACAAAAAACAATCAGAAAAATGTGCAAAAATACTCTGTTATGAAAAATAAAAATAGTAAAAGCAAGTGCTGCATAAAAAAGTGATAAAAAAACAGGGTATTTAGTTGATACGTTTTTTGCAAAAAATGTACACGAAGCCGCTCTACCAAACGTCAAGGTAACCCGTATCAGAGCAGTCCCTATCTGTGTGTTCAAAACCTGACCATGTGAATATGTACCTACATGAGCCGGGTCCAGACAGGTCCAGTGTCTGACACGGACTGACTGCAGAAGACAGCTTTCATGTGCAGGACCCAAAGGGAGTGGTGGTCAGCTCCCTTATCTTGCAGAAACAAGAAACAAACTAAACAAACACGCATATCCACGCATGCTGACATCCACACACGCACATATCCATGCACGCACTTCTACATATGTATCCACGCACATTCACACATGCTGACATCCATACACACACATATCCACGCACGCACATCCACATACGCATCCACGCACGCACACCCACGCACGCACATCCGCGCACGGCATCCATCCATGCACACGTCTACACACGCACACGTCCACGTTTATGCGCACGTCCACACATGGTTACGTCCACGCATGCTCACGTCAACGCACACTCATCCATGCACGCACTCGTCCACGCACGCTCATGTACGCACACATCCATGCATGCTCATGTACACGCACGCATTCACACACACGCAGACATACATACACACACACATACATACTTGCCTCCCTCTCGATCCACCGATGACGAGGAGGCTGGGAGAGGAGGCGGGGCCCACCGACCGGAGAAGAGGGGCAGCGGCGGGCTCAGCCCGCCGGATGAGGTGAGGAGGGCAGGAGGTGGGGGCTGCCTGGGGGGGGCACAGCCAGGAGGGGACCACGTCTGACCGGCGGGCGCACTTGCGGGTGCGCCCGCCGTTATCTACATGGTAATAGAGGGGGCGGGCAGCTGGGGGGGGGACAGGCCCTGTAAGTCCTGGAGCTGGAGGGGGCTGAGGAGGGGGAGGACACTTGCCAGTCTGCCCCTCCCGATCTGATTGGAGAGCTCCAATCAGATCTGGAAGGGTGAATCCCTATGATTCCCTCCGATCGGCAGTTTCACTTTTAAACTGCCGATCGGAGGGGTCCTGGGCATGGGGGGGGGGGGTTAATCCACCCCCCTGGGGTTTAGTACAAGTACACAGCTATCTGCAGCCCAAGTGACAGGTCAGTTGGGAAGGGGTTAAAGTCCATGAATCTCATAGAATCTGATCTGACTGCAGTGGAAGCTCTCCTATCGCTCCCATCAGACAACTATAACCCCAAAAAACATGGGCTAGCGACAGTGATGGTAGGGGCTCCAAAACACTTAATTGCTCAAAGGTGGAAGCAACAACACGCACCCACAGTGAAGGATTGGCTGACCAAAATCTCAGAACTGCATAGACTAGTAGAAGTTAAGACATGGCCGCCGTGGAGGGAAAGGGTGGGAAGAGGTGATATTAGTAATTGAAAGGGGAGTCGCGATGGCCGAAATCCCCACACCTATTCTATCATTTGCATGTCGTCTGAGGATTCGTGAGAGGTTCCTCGGAGGCAGAGATAATACTTCGTAGGTCGCCAGCCATGGGAGTTCTACAGTTCTACATCTCTAAATAAAAAGTAATACAGTTAATGTATCGTCAAAACATCTACGAAAAAATCGAGAAACCACTTGTTAAAGTTTTAGAATAAGTTTATTTTGTTAAAGTACTATATAAGGAAGACATGGGCACCAATAGAAATAAGTAACGTGTATGGAAATATGATACTATGTACCATGTTTTGTTACTTTTAAAAATGAAATAAAGAATGGAAAAAAAAAGAATATAAAATATATTTAAAGCGAACCCGTCACACCCCCCCCCGGACATCAAAAGCTAAAATAGCCACCTTCTGCAGCATTAAGGCTGCATCCTCCTCTATGGCGCCGCGCATGCGCTGTGCGCGCAGCCCGACGACTTCCTGGACACCCGGCGCACAGCGCATGCGCGGCGCCATAGAGGAGAACGGAGGCGCGCGTTCACGTTACAGTGTGAGGGGAGGCAGCAGCAGGCGACGAACATGATTGACAAGAGGGGGCGGGCCGGAGGAGCGCGAAACCCCGCCTCCCGGTCTTAGGTCGTCTTAAGTGTAAGCAGTTATATAAGTGCATATTTAACAATGTATAGGACATCAAAAGGCTATAGCCACCTTCTCTGAATGCAGCCTTAGTGCTGCAGAAGGTGGCTATTTTAGCTTTTGATGTCCGAGGGGGGTGACAGGTTCGCTTTAATGTGATAAATATATATATTTTATTATATATATTGCGGATTAAGAAAATTTACTAGGAACTCTTAGATATACCGGTTTTACAACTGTCTGTGACCTACTATAGCGATAGTCTCCACAATGGTGTTGCTTGCAAATAAAGTTCATCAAATCACAGACTGTAGAAAACGCGGCACTCAGTGGAGATGATCTTCATCCTTTATTCACACATTCATTTCCAAAAGGCACTAGGACTCGTCGAAGCGGCATTGTCCGCGAAACGGCAGGCCGTCGTCCGCCGTCTCCTCTCCCCCTCCCCATGCTTTTGATCACATCATTTTGTCAATGAATGTGTGAATAAAGGATGAAGATCATCTCCGGTCAGTGCCGCCGGTTTTCTTCTACTGTCTGTGATTTATTATATATATATGTAATACAATTTTAAAATATATATATCTTTTTCATTCTATTACATTGTATATAATATATTAATATAAGATAAAGTATTAAATATATATTTTATAATGTGTATATGTAATAAAATGTTAAATATGTTTATATTCTATTACATTATATTTTATTATTAAAATTATAAAAATATATTATTTTGTATCATTACATATATTTTATATGTAATAAAGTATAAAAAATTATATATTTCTAATTTTATCACATATATAAAATTATATATTATATATAAATGCTACACTGTAAATGTATTTTATATATATAAATATATTTTTGCATAATAGACATTATTACCGTATATTTTTCTCTATACTATGTTATAAAAAAGGATAGATTTTTTCAAGTATAATTTTTTTATTGTATGTATATATATATATATATATATATATATATATATGTATATATATACTCGTGTATAAGCCGACCCGTGTATAAGCCGACCCCCCTACTTTTGCCCCCAAAACCTGGGAAAACCTATTGACTCGTGTATAAGCCGAGGGTGGACCCCAGCACAGGTATACAGCCCCCAGCAGTGTGGTATACAGGCCCCCTCAGTGGTATACAGCAGCCTCCCCAGTGGTAGTATACAGCAGCCTCCCCAGTGGTAGTATACAGTAGCCTCCCCAGTGGTATATACAGCAGCCCCAGAGCTGTATACAGCAGCCCCAGAGCTGTATACAGCAGCCCCAGAGCTATATACAGCAGCCCCAGCGGGGTATACAGCAGCCCCAGCGGGGTATACAGCAGCCCCAGAGGGGTATACAGCAGCCCCAGAGGGGTATACAGCAGCCCCAGAGGCGTATACAGCAGCCCCAGAGGGGTATACAGCAGCCCCAGAGGGGTATACAGCAGCCCCAGAGGCGTATACAGCAGCCCCAGAGGCGTATACAGCAGCCCCAGAGGGGTATACAGCAGCCCCAGAGGCGTATACAGCAGCCCCAGAGGGGTATACAGCAGCCCCAGAGGGGTATACAGCAGCCCCAGAGGGGTATACAGCAGCCCCAGAGGCGTATACAGCAGCCCCAGAAGGGTATATAGCAGCCCCAGAGGGGTATACAGCAGCCCCAGAGGGGTATATAGCAGCCCCAGAGGGGTATACAGCATCCCCAGAGGGGTATACAGCAGCCCCAGAGGGGTATACAGCTGCCCCAGAGGGGTATATAGCAGCCCCAGAGGCATATACAGCAGCCCCAGAGCTGTATACAGCAGCCCCAGAGCTGTATACAGCAGCCCCAGAGCTGTATACAGCAGCCCCAGAGGGGTATACAGCAGCCCCAGCTGTATACAGCTATACAGCGGTACCCGGTTGTATACAGCCCCCCCCGTGGTATATAGGGCCCCCCCTGTGGCAACCTGTAAAGGAAGAGATGATTATACTTATCGGGTCGCTGTCGCCGACGCCGCTGCTCTGTCACCGTGCCCCTCCTAGTCTTCATGCTTCCTTCTCCGGCGCACAGAAAATGACGTCATCTCCTGTGCGCCGGTGAAGGAAGCATGAAGACCAGGAGGAGCGCGGTGACGGACGGTGACAGAGCGGCGGCGTCAGCGACCCGATAAGTATAATCATCTCTTCCTTTACAGGTTGCCACAGGGGGGGCCCTGTATACCACGGGGGGATGGGCTGTATACAACCGGGTACCGTATATGTACTCGTGTATAAGCCGGGGGGACTTTTCAAAAATGTGCTGAAAAACTCGGCTTATACACGAGTATATACGGTATATATATATATATATATATATATATATATATATATATATATATTAATTTATAAAAATCTGGTTCCCCAGGTCCACGTGTGGCATCACTACAATAGTAGGGATAAGTTTCAATAAGACAAGCAAAAGAAATAAAATTATGGCTCTTTATAAATATGGCTATATACTATATATATACATATATATATATATATATATATATATTATAATTTATATATATAATTATTATATATAATTATAATAATAATTATTATGCATATATAATGATAATTATTATGTATATATATGATGATGATAATTGTTATACAGTTGTGGTCAAAAGTATTGACACCCCTGCAATTCTGTCAGATAATCCTCAGTTTCTTCCTGAAAATGATTGCAATCACAAATTCTTTGGTATTATTATCTTCATTTAATTTGTCTTCAATGAAAAAACACAAAAGAGAAAGAAGCAAAAAGCAAAACATTGATCATTTCACACAAAACTCCAAAATGGGCCAGACAAAAGTATTGGCACCCTCAGCCTAATACCTAATACCTTTAGCCAAAATAACTGCGATCAACCGCTTCCGTTAACCATCAATGAGTTTCTTACAATGCTCTGCTGGAATTTTAGACCATTCTTCTTTGGCAAACTGCTCCAGGTCCCTGATATTTGAAGGGTGCCTTCTCCAAACTGCCATTGTTAGATCTCTCCACAGGTGCTCCATGGGATTCAGGTCTGGACTCATTGCTGCCACCTTAGAAGTCTGCAGTGCTTTCTCTCAAACCATTTTCTAGAGCTTTTTGAAGTGTGTTTTGGGTCATTGTCCTGCTGGAAGACCCATGACCTCTAAGGGAGACCCAGCTTTCTCACACTGGGCCCTACATTTTGCTGCAAAATTTGTTGGTAGTCTTCAGACTTCATAATGCCATGCACACGGTCAAGCAGTCCAGTGCCAGAGGCAGCAAAGCAACCCCAAAACATCAGGGAACCTCCGCCATCGTGTTCTTTTCTTTGAATGCCTCTTTTTTCTCCTGTAAACTCTATGTTGATGCCTTTGCCCATAAAGCTCTACTTTTGTCTCATCTGACCAGAGAACATTCTTCCAAAAAGTTTTAGGCTTTCTCAGGTGAGTTTTGGCAAACTCCAGCCTGGCTTTTTTATGTCTCGGGGTAAGAAGTGGGGTCTTCCTGGGTCTCCTACCATACAGTCCCTTTTCATTCAGACGCCGACGGATAGTACGGGTTGACACTGTTGTACCCTCGGACTGCAGGGCAGCTTGAACTTGTTTGGATATTAGTCGATGTTCTTCATTCACCATCTGCACAATCTTGCGTTGATATCTCTCGTCAATTTTTCTTTTCTGTCCACATCTAGGGAGGTTAGCCACAGTGCCATGGGCTTTACACTTCTTAACACTGTGCACGGTAGACACAGGAACATTCAGGTCTTTGGAGATGGACTTGTAGCCTTGAGATTGCTCATGCTTCCTCACAATTTGGTTTCTCAAGTCCTCAGACAGTTCTTTGGTCTTCTTTCTTTTCTCCATGCTCAATGTGGTACACACAAGGACACAGAACAGAGGATGAGTCAACTTTAATCCATGTCAACTGGCTGCACGTGTGATTTAGTTATTGCCAACACCTGTTAGGTGCCACAGGTAAGTTACAGGTGCTGATAATTACACAAATTAGAGAAGCATCACATGATTATTCTAAGGGTGCCAATACTTTTGTCCACCCCCTTTTTTATGTTTGGTGTGGAATTAGATCCAATTTGGCTTTAGGACAATTCTTGTTGTGTTTTTTCATTGAAGACAAATTAATTGAAGATAATAATACCAAAGAATTTGTGATTGCAATCATTTTCAGGAAGAAACTGAGTATTATCTGACAGAATTTCAGGGGTGTCAATACTTTTGGCCACAACTGTATATAGTTATTATATAATAATTATCATTTATAATACCCATTCTTATATATATATATAATTGTATGTATAGATCTATCTATATAAAAAATATGGAGGGAGAAATAAGTAAATATAATCACGAATGGGTTTTTTGCCCCTTCTGAGACCGCTCGCGCTGCGAGTCAGCGTGGTCATGTGGATACGACCGAAGCATTGGCCGCGCAGTTCTAAGGCGACTCGCTATGCCCGCGCAGCGGGCATGGCGAGTCGCCTTAGCAGCGCGAAGCATTGGCCGCGAAGCGGCCATTGCGAGTCAGAGACTCGCTCTTCTAGAATCCCGATGCATCTGCATCGGGCACCCAGCTAGTAAGTAAATAAGTACGATGGATACATGGCTGTGAAAATTAAGCAATATCTTTCTCCCCCACTCACAAAGAGTTAATCAGAATGCTCAGGACCGGACTGGAATAATGCGAAAGATTTGTCATTCGTGAATGCGGAGAGACACTGTTATGGTGTCGGCGGCCATATTGTCGTCAACGAAAAAAGTTATTAGGTCATAGTCACTTGTTAGAGTCAAAGGATTCTCTTAGGATCTGGTGTGGTGGCTCTTCTGATTGGTTGATGCTTGCATTCATGGTTGGCTTTAGGTGCAGAATTTGTTTTTCCGACGTGTGAGGAAGTGGACGGTTCAAGGTGACAGTCGGATATTTGAGTAACTTTGTACCTGTTTTGGTTGTTGTTTTTTTATCCCCCACCTCACGGCTGCTGAAACTTCTCTAATAATCTATATAATTGTCTAAGGCGTCTGTCGGTCACAGAAATCGCGCGCCAGACAAAGGCCGCTGATTGGTGCCCGCCTGAGGCGGGCACCAATGAGTGCAGGCTATGCAAATAGGCGCGAGAATTCAAAGTTTGAATTTCGCGCCAATTTGCAGCCCGACTACAGTGGCGCGGTAGCGCCGCTGTTGCCGGGACACACGGTCCGGCCGACGGTGGCCGCAGCGGCGGCTCTTCTCACAGCTCCCGTTTCTCCTGCCCGCGCTCCCTGCAGCCCCCCCGCTCTTCCTGCCCCCCTTATTCCCCTCCTCCCTCTGTTCCCCCGCTCCTCCATGGTGATAACAAAAATAAAAAAATCCTCACGGAGGATACTCACCCGTCCGCCAACTCGCTCTACCTCCGTCTTCTAGCTTCTACAGGCTTGAGGACCTATCGTTGCCTGGGAAACCGAGCAGCTGATCGGTTTCCCAGGCAACGACAGGTCCTGTCCTGGGAGCTACAAGACTACATTTGTCTGATTTTGCATTGTTCTAATATACTTTGACCCCGATGGGGGGGGAAGGGGGGAATGACCTGTATAGGGACATTAGGGATCCAGCCTAAAGTGAGTGTCAGAAGGTGACCCCTTCTCCCTATCTTGAGGGCCTTCTTTCTATACTATTCCTGTTGTCACCCTTGTGTTGTGCATGCTTCGACATGCCACTGTTATACAGCTCTGGAAAAAATGAAGAGACCACTGTAAAATGTTCAGTTTCACTGATTTTTCTCTTTCTAGGTATATTTTTGAGTAAAATGTCCATTGTTTTATCCTATAAACTACTGACAATGTCTCCGAAATTCAAAGTTAAAAATGTTGTATTTATTTGCAGCAAATGAGAAATCGGAAAAAATAAAATAAAAAATAAATCACACCTGAAATAAGGCAAAGAAAACAAGTTCATATTCATTTAGAAACAACAATACTCATGTTTTAACTTAGGAAGAGTTCAGAAATCAATGTTGGGGAATAACCATGATTTTTAATCACAGCCTTCATGCATCTTGGCCACTTTCCACCAGGCTTTCACACTGCTTTTGGGTGATCTTATGCCACTCCTGGCACACAAATGTAAGCAGTTCTTTGATGGTTTGTGATTATCCATCTTCCTCATGATTACATTCCAGAGGTTTTCAATAGGGTTCAGGTCTTGATATTGGGCTGGCCATGGCAGGGTCTTGATGTGGTGCTCCATCCACACATTGATTGACCTAGCTGTGTGGCATGGGGCACTGTCCTGCTGGAAAAGCCAGTACTCAGACTTTGGGAACATTGCCTGAGCAGGAGGCAAGTGTTTTTCAAAGATAACCTTGTATGTGGCTTGATTCATACGTCCTTCGCAAAGATTAACCTGCCCAATTCCAGCCTTGCTGAAGCATCCCCAGATCATCACTGATCCGTCACCAAATTTCACAGTGGGTGCAAGACACTATGGCTTGTACGCCTCTCCAGGTCTCCGTCTAACCATTAGAAGACCAGGTGTTGGGCAAAGATGAAAAGTAGACTCATCAGAGAAGATTACCTTACTCCAGTCCTCTATGGTCCAATCCTTATGGTCTATGGCAAACTTCAGCCTAGCTCTCCTTTGCTTCTCATGATGAAAGGCTTTTTTCTAGCTTTACATGACTTGAGCCCTGCCTCTAGGAGCCTGTTACATACTGTTCTTGCTGTGCACTTCACCCCAGCTGCCATTTGACATTCCTTTTGTAGGTCACTTGATGTCATCCTAGGTTGCTGAGTTACATTCAAATAAGATGACGGTCATCCCGGTCAGTGGAGAGTCACTTTCACCCTCTGCCGGTCTGTAGCTTTGTGGTCCCCAATGTCTGCTGTTTGACCTTGTTGTAATGGACTGTCGTCTTTTGAAATCTTAAGGATGGATCCCTCTGCTAGGAAAGCCAGAATTGAGCCCTTCTTTTCCTCACTCAGGACTTTTCAACTTCTTTAGCATGGGTAAGTTATTTTTCATTCAAACTACTTTTGGGCTATTCCTAGCATTTGCTTTGCCATCCAGCTTGTCCTATTGCAAAAGGATTGTGGAGACCACAGCAGTGTTTTTTTTTATACTTTACCGCGTTAAATGAGATTTGGTTCAGGTGATCACCTAATCAGAAGCACATTAAGTAGAATGAGGTGGAATTTGGTTGGAATTTAACTGACACTGGAATGGCCGTCACACATGTAGAGATGGGGATTATTAGAAAACTGTATAGTGGTCTCTTAATTTTTGCCAGAGCTGTACGTCAGAACCTGCACATACAATGCATCAGATCTCACACAATATAATACACAAGAAATTCTTTGCTGCTATTTATCACAGGGGTGTTATTGCCGCTGCTCATCTACATGTAAAGGTCTCAGGGAAAGATCAGGATCCATTGTGTTTGGCTTTCCTGGTGCCGGTCTTAACACTAGCCAGGGTGAGTGAGGTCTTTGCATGTGACGAGGGAAGGACCCGTATAGGGATTTAGGGAGCGTAGGCTTCAGCCTCAGGTGAGTTCCAGAAGGTGTCTCCTCTCCCTATTGCCAGGGTCTTCCTTCTATACTGTTCCAATTGTCACCCTTGTGTTGTGCCACATGCTGGACATGACACCATTTATACGTCAGAGCCAGGGGTGCATCAAGCCCCCCTGCCGCCTGAGCCCTAATTGAGAGGGAGGGTGCTAAGTGCTGTCAGCTCTCGCCGCCAGTGAGGAGTGCTTTGTGGGGCTTGGGGTGCTGTCAGCTCCCCGCCGCTGGTGAGGAGCGGGGGTGGCAGGAGGCTATCAGCGCTGCACAATCGGTATACCGCAGGGGGAGAGGCTGTGTCTTACCGCAGCTGTCGACGCTCATCAAACATGAAGCTGGTGTGTGGAGATGGCACCCCCTGCCTACTTGACGCCTGAGTTGAAGGGCTCACACTGTCCAATGGACGGTGCGGCCCTGATCAGAGCCCCCTAATACAATTCATCAGGTCTCACATTATAATCATCACACACAAGAAATTCTTTGCTGCTCTTTATTACTGGGGTGTTATTGCCAATGCTCATCTACAAGCAAAGATATCAGGTCAAATCAGGACCCATCGAGTTTGGCTTTACTGGTGCCGTTCATCATCATAGTCCAAGAGTGACTTATCAGGTGATCAGGACCCATTGAGTTTGGCTTTACTGGTGCCGTTCATCATCATAGTCCAAGAGTGACTTATCAGGTGATCAGGACCCATTGAGTTTGGCTTTTCTGGTGCCGTTCATCATCATAGTCCAAGAGTGACTTATCAGGTGAAGATCAGGACCCATCGAGTTTGGCTTTTCTGGTGCCGTTCTTCATCGTAGTCCAAGAGTGACTGATGATGGTCAGCAGCAGCTTTAGTCCATCTACCCCAAAACTCTGTAGTAATAGTAACGTGGTCTCCGATCTGCAAAAATAAGATAAAAGGTTGTGTGAGAGATGTAACAGAGTCGGGAGGGTGAGCAGGCAGTGGGTTTCCCTACAGTATCTAAATAATAGCAGTCCAATATGACTAACTGGATTATTTACTGTTTTCGGTATAAATGAAATAACCACATATCAAACAATTTACCAGTTGGTGCAGTAGATTATTAGAAAACCAACAGACTCAGCATTCATGATCTGCAGGTTCTTGAGTCTGTGTATTTGAATAATTAATAGAAAGGGGGTGTGTTCAAAATAATAGCAGTGTGGAGTTCAATTAGTGCGGTCAATCATTCTGTTGAGGAGAGCCATAAGATCAAATACTTTATTAACCTTAAGACATAAGGGCATGCGAGAAAAGATCCATAGAGTGTAATATTTTACATTGCATAACCTTGTGACTTAAACATGGCTGCCATTTCCTGTTTCATCACACCATGCCATGGTGTGTAAGATGGAGCCTGGACCTATGACTACATCCTGTTTACAATAAGGAAGTCCCTGGAGGAAGCTGAATTCCATAGAAGGACTGACCAATCACAGAATGCCACATCACCTGGAGACCCTCGATCAAGACCACACCCCCTGATGACCTCATGGATCCGCCCATGGACTAACCCACTGACCAATTAATACATCTGAGTAGGGCTGGCCAAGCACCTTACTGAGCAAAACCTCATGTTTCTTTAAATAAAGGGCACTTGGGATTGCACTTTGGGATGACCAAGGAGAGTGTACATCTGACTCTGTGCATCTGGTGTCATACTTTCATCGCCGGCACTTGATCTATATGAATTTGATCAGGAGCAGGCAACTTGTTAATATTATAGAATATCAATCCATAACAATTCTGTGAAGAGACAGGTGTGAATCAGGTGGCCCTTATATAAGGGTGAAGCCAGCCCATGATGCACATGCATTCCTCCTTATAGCAGTGTGGAGTTCAAATAGTGAGGTCAATCATAGTGTGAAAAGACAGGTCTCAGTTAGGGTCTGGGGGCACCACTATCACATATACAGTTAGGGCCAGAAATATTTGGACAGTGACACAATTTTGGCGAGTTGGGCTCTGCATGCCACCACATTGGATTTGAAATGAAACCCCTACAACAGAATTCAAGTGCAGATTGTAACGTTTAATTTGAAGGGTTGAACAAAAATATCTGATAGAAAATGTAGGAATTGTACACATTTCTTTACAAACACTCCACATTTTAGGAGGTCAAAAGTAATTGGACAAATAAACATAACCCACACAAAATATTGTTATTTTCAATATTTTGTGGCGAATCCTTTGGAGGCAATCACTGCCTTAAGTCTGGAACCCATGGACATCACCAAACGCTGGGTTTCCTCCTTCTTAATGCTTTGCCAGGCCTTTACAGCCGCAGCCTTCAGGTCTTGCTTGTTTGTGGGTCTTTCCGTCTTGAGTCTGGATTTGAGCAAGTGAAATGCATGCTCAATTGGGTTAAGATCTGGTGATTGACTTGGCCATTGCAGAATGTTCCACTTTTTTGCACTCATGAACTCCTGGGTAGCTTTGGCTGTATGCTTGGGGTCATTGTCCATCTGTACTATGAAGCGCCGTCCAATCAACTTTGCAGCATTTGGCTGAATCTGGGCTGAAAGTATATCCCGGTACACTTCAGAATTCATCCGGCTACTCTTGTCTGCTGTTATGTCATCAATAAACACAAGTGACCCAGTGCCATTGAAAGCCATGCATGCCCATGCCATCACGTTGCCTCCACCATGTTTTACAGAGGATGTGGTGTGCCTTGGATCATGTACCGTTCCCTTTCTTCTCCAAACTTTTTTTTCCCATCATTCTGGTACAGGTTGATCTTTGTCTCATCTGTCCATAGAATACTTTTCCAGAACTGAGCTGGCTTCTTGAGGTGTTTTTCAGCAAATTTAACTCTGGCCTGTCTATTTTTGGAATTGATGAATGGTTTGCATCTAGATGTGAACCCTTTGTATTTACTGTCATGGAGTCTTCTCTTTACTGTTGACTTAGAGACAGATACACCTACTTCACTGAGAGTGTTCTGGACTTCAGTTGGTGTTGTGAACGGGTTCTTCTTCACCAAATAAAGTATGTGGCGATCATCCACCACTGTTGTCATCCGTGGACGCTCAGGCCTTTTAGAGTTCCCAAGCTCACCAGTCAATTCCTTTTTTCTCAGAATGTACCCAACTGTTGATTTTGCTACTCCAAGCATTGCTGCTATCTCTCTGATGGATTTTTTCTTTTTTTTCAGCCTCAGGATGTTCTGCTTCACCTCAATTGAGAGTTCCTTTGACCGCATGTTGTCTGGTCACAGCAACAGCTTCCAAATGCAAAACCACACACCTGGAATCCACCCCTGACCTTTTAACTACTTCATTGATTACAGGTTAACGAGGGAGACGCCTTCAGAGTTAATTGCAGCCCTTAGAGTCCATTGTCCAATTACTTTTGGTCCCTTGAAAAAGAGGAGGCTATGCATTACAGAGCTATGATTCCTAAACCCTTTCTCCGATTTGGATGTGGAAACTCTCATATTGCAGCTGGGAGTGTGCACATTCAGCCATATTATATTATCTTATATATAAAACCCGAAGGCCACTTCCGGAAAAGGCCACGCCCACTTCCGTGATGGCCGTCGCCTAGGCTCATCCAGTGCACTGTAGCCGGGCTGCCCCCCGGCTACAGGCACCGGCACACGGAACGTTCCGATCTCGGAAGTTCCGTGCGCCCTCCGGCCACTCCCCTCCACCCTCTGCCCTCCAGCCAGTAGCTACACACCAGGGGGGGGGGGCCCGTGCTCCCTGCCGTGAGCCTGGAGAGGAGGGAGGGCGGGACTTCCTCTCCTGCAGCTCTGCCCGCCCCTCCTCTCCTCCTACACCCGACGCCCGGCCACCGGTAAGTCTGCAGCCATACAGGCTGCTCTGCCCTTCAGCCTGTGTGCCCCCCACTGACCTCCAGCCTGTGTGCCCCCTCTGACCTCCAGCCTGTGTGCCCCCACTGACCTCCAGCCTGTGTGCCCCCACTGACCTCCAGCCTGTGTGTCCCCACTGACCTCCAGCCTGTGTGTCCCCACTGACCTCCAGCCTGTGTGCCCCCTCTGACCTCCAGCCTGTGTGGCCCCCACTGACCTCCAGCCTGTGTGCCCCCTGTCCTCTGCCCTCTGCCCCCTGTCCTCTGCCCCCTGTCCTCTGCCCCCTGTCCTCTGCCCCCTGTCCTCTGCCCCCTGTCCCCTGCCTCCTGTCCCCTGCCCCCTGTCCTCTGCCCCCTGTCCTCTGCCCAGCCGCCTCTGCCCCCTGTCCTCTGCCCAGCCGCCTCTGCCCCCTGTCCTCTGCCCAGCCGCCTCTGCCCCCTCTCCTCTGCCCCCTGTCCTCTGCCCAGCCACCTCTGCCCCCTGTCCTCTGCGTCCTCTGCCCCCTGTCCTCTGCGTCCTCTGCCCCCTGTCCTCTGCGTCCTCTGCCCCCTGTCCTCTGCGTCCTCTGCCCCCTGTGCTCTGCGTCCTCTGCCCCCTGTCCTCTGCGTCCTCTGCCCCCTGTCCTCTGCGTCCTCTGCCCCCTGTCCTCTGCGTCCTCTGCCCCCTGTCCTCTGCGTCCTCTGCCCCCTGTCCTCTGCGTCCTCTGCCCCCTGTCCTCTGCGTCCTCTGCCCCCTGTCCTCTGCGTCCTCTGCCCCCTGTCCTCTGCGTCCTCTGCCCCCTGTCCTCTGCGTCCTCTGCCCCCTGTCCTCTGCGTCCTCTGTGTCCTCTGCCCCCTGTCCTCTGCCCCCTCTGTCTCCTCTGCCCCCTCTGTCTCCGCCCCTCTCCTCTGCCCCCTCTGTGTCCTCTGCCCCCTGTCCCCTCTGTGTCCTCTGCCCCCTGTCCTCTGCCCCCTCTGTGTCCTCTGCCCCCTGTCCTCTGCCCCCTCTGTGTCCTCTGCCCCCTCTGTGTCCTCTGCCCCCTGTCCTCTGCCCCCTCTGTGTCCTCTGCCCCCTCTGTGTCCTCTGCCCCCTGTCCCCTGTCCTCTGCCCCCTGTCCTCTGCCCCCTGTCCCGTGTCCCCTGCCCCCTGTCCCCTGCCCCCTGTCCTCTGCCCAGCCGCCTCTGCCCCCTGTCCTCTGCCCCCTGTCCTCTGCCCCCTGTCCTCTGCCCCCTGTCCTCTGCGTCCTCTGCCCCCTGTCCTCTGCCCCCTCTGTGTCCTCTGCCCCCTCTGTGTCCTCTGCCCCCTGTCCCCTGTCCTCTGCCCAGCCGCCTCTGCCCCCTGTCCTCTGCCCCCTGTCCTCTGCCCCCTGTCCTCTGCCCCCTGTCCCCTGCCCCGTGTCCCCTGCCCCTGTCCTCTGCCCCCTGTCCTCTGCCCAGCCGCCTCTGCCCCCTGTCCTCTGCGTCCTCTGCCCCCTGTCCTCTGCGTCCTCTGCCCCCTGTCCTCTGCGTCCTCTGCCCCCTGTCCTCTGCGTCCTCTGCCCCCTCTGCGTCCTCTGCCCCTGTCCTCTGCGTCCTCTGCCCCCTGTCCTCTGCGTCCTCTGCCCCCTCTCCTCTGCCCCCTGTCCTCTGTGTCCTCTGCCCCCTGTCCTCTGCCCCCTGTCCTCTGCGTCCTCTGCCCCCTGTCCTCTGCGTCCTCTGCCCCCTGTCCTCTGCCCCCTGTCCTCTGCGTCCTCTGCCCCCTGTCCTCTGCGTCCTCTGCCCCCTGTCCTCTGCGTCCTCTGCCCCCTGTCCTCTGCGTCCTCTGCCCCCTGTCCTCTGCCCCTGTCCTCTGCCCCCTGTCCTCTGCGTCCTCTGCCCCCTGTCCTCTGCCCCCTGTCCTCTACCCCCTCTGTGTCCTCTGCCCCTGTCCTCTGCCCCCTGTCCTCTGCCCCCTGTCCTCTGCCCCTGTCCTCTGCCCCCTGTCCTCTGCGTCCTCTGCCCCCTGTCCTCTGCCCCCTGTCCTCTGCCCCCTGTCCTCTGCCCCCTGTCCCCTGCCCCCTGTCCTCTGCCCAGCCGCCTCTGCCCCCTGTCCTCTGCCCAGCCGCCTCTGCCCCCTGTCCTCTGCCCAGCCGCCTCTGCCCCCTGTCCTCTGCCCAGCCGCCTCTGCCCCTGTCCTCTGCCCAGCCGCCTCTGCCCCCTGTCCTCTGCCCAGCCGCCTCTGCCCCCTGTCCTCTGCCCAGCCGCCTCTGCCCCCTGTCCTCTGCCCAGCCGCCTCTGCCCCCTGTCCTCTGCCCCCTGTCCTCTGCCCAGCCGCCTCTGCCCCATCCTCTGCCCAGCCGCCTCTGCCCCCTCTCCTCTGCCCAGCCGCCTCTGCCCCCTCTCCTCTGCCCAGCCGCCTCTGCCCCCTCTCCTCTGCCCACGCCGCTGCGCTGACCACTCTGCCCACGCCGCTGCGCTGACCACTCTGCCCACGCCGCTGCGCTGACCACTCTGCCCACGCCGCTGCGCTGACCACTCTGCCCACGCCGCTGCGCTGACCACTCTGCCCACGCCGCTGCGCTGACCAATCTAACCGCACTCACTGTTAACCACTGAGCCACCGCACTCACTGCTAACCACTGAGCCACCGCACTCACTGCTAACCACTGAGCCACCGCACTCACTGCTAACCACTGAGCCACCGCACTCACTGCTAACCACTGAGCCACCGCACTCACTGCTAACCACTGAGCCACCGCACTCACTGCTAACCACTGAGCCACCGCACTCACTGCTAACCACTGAGCCACCATATACTCTGCTACCCACAGAACCGCCTGTATACACACAATTCATTTCACCGCACTCCCGTAACTAAGTAAATAAACTATATATGGATTCTAGACTACCCGATTCTTTAGAATCGGGCCACCATCTAGTATATATATAATTGTATTTCTGAACATGTTTTTGTAAACAGCTAAAATAACAAAACTTGTGTCACTGTCCAAATATTTCTGGCCCTAACTGTAGGTAGGATCTATCCCACTATGCAAAAACATGTAGCAATTAAAGAAAAAGAACATAGCAGCAGGGATGATCACTATAATCAATCTTTATTAATATAAAAAACTCAAAAACACAAAACAACACTGGCCACCTCTTAATTTAAAAACAATTAAAACCAAAAAAGGTGTTACAAAGCTGGTGTACAAAAGGTATGTACAGATTACTGAGCAATAGGCAATAATACCGAGTCAGAGTATAGTACAATGTAATTTGCTGGCAGATCTAAACAAATGTCTCAAATACAGTCAATTTGCAATCAAATTACATTACAGTATGGCAAATAGTGCCCCATTAACCGTAATTACACTGCACCCTTGCAGCTATGGTCAGGGCCAAACCCTCCAAGCTTCACCATATAGGAAGACCAGTAAGGTCTTGTACACCCTCTAAAATGTCCTGCATAAGGGCCAATGCAGGACATTTTAGAGGGTGTACAAGACCTTACTGGTCTTCCTATATGGTGAAGCTTGGAGGGTTTGGCCCTGACCATAGCTGCAAGGGTGCAGTGTAATTACGGTTAATGGGGCACTATTTGCCATACTGTAATGTAATTTGATTGCAAATTGACTGTATTTGAGACATTTGTTTAGATCTGCCAGCAAATTACATTGTACTATACTCTCACTCGGTATTATTGCCTATTGCTCAGTAATCTGTACATACCTTTTGTACACCAGCTTTGTAACACCTTTTTTGGTTTTAATTGTTTTTAAATTAAGAGGTGGTCAGTGTTGTTTTGTGTTTTTGAGTTTTTTATATTAATAAAGATTGATTATAGTGATCATCCCTGCTGCTATGTTCTTTTTCTTTAATTGCTGAAAAGACAGGTCTGAATCAGGTGTCCCTTATTTAAGACTGAAGCCAGCGCATGTTGTACATGCATTTCTCCTTATAGCAGTGTGGAGTTCAATTAGTATGGTCAATCAATGTGAAAAGACAGGTCTGAATCAGGAAGCCCTTATGTAAGGGTGAAGCCATCACATGATGTACATGCATTGCTCCATGAAAGCCTGAGAAATAGTCTAAAATTTATATACCTGAACTTTTCATTTCCTGGAGTCCTACAGCAGCACACACGTGTTAATCATTAATACCTAGTTGGAACACAAGGTATTACAATGTTAATTACAAAATACATACAGATGTTTGATTGGCTGGACATCCCTGTCTTTCTTTCTTTCCTTCCCCCGTAAAGGAGGGACAGACAGACCCGACACCATGTATGTTTTTTAAGCAATATTGATTTTAATAGGGTGGGAAGTCTGTGCTGCCGTAGGACTCCAGGAAATGAAAATTTCAGGTAAATAAATTTGACACTTTCCTGATCGTTATACGGCAGCACACAAATTGGAATTGGCAAGCTATACATTAAACTTCAGGTTGGGTATATCCCTGTGTCGCTTATTTTAGCACTTTTTGCCAAAAGCTGAGCCACACACAGCTATGATTTCAAGACGATCATTAATGTAGAAGATGGCAAAAAAATTCTGCACATATGGTTTAGAGGAATGTGTTGCTATTTCAGACCAAGAAGCTAAAGCAGCCCGGTAAGGTCGGGCCCTGACAGTGCCGGTCCAACTGATTTAATAGGTATCAGCAAACTGGAGAAATAAATTTTCATCCTCCCTAAAAGGACTAGTGTTCTGGGGATAAAGTAGCAGAATTCTTTTAACATGCAGTAAACTGAGACCTTGATCATCGTCATTATGTGGATCTTCACCCAGTACAGGCAGAATTATTTCCTGATTAAAACTGAAAGCGAATAATAATTATTATCTTTATTTCCTGGTTGTCCCAAAGCAGCACAGTATGGGTTAAACCCTTAATCCATACTGTACTGCCTACGGACTCCAGGAAATGAAAATTTTTGTCTATAGCGCCAACATCTTGCGAAGTGCTTTCCAATTGAAAGGGGACATGTACATTGCTAAATAACCATTCTAAAAAATACAATACAATAATTAAAGCAAAACAAAAAGTTGACCCTGATCATAAGCACTTACAATCTACAATGAGGGGGGGGGGGGGGGGGGGAAGGGTCACACAAAGTATAGAGGCTTATTTACAATGATGGTTCAGTCATCTTGGAGAAATGGGGGGGTTGGTAAGGGCTGCATGAGTGGCCACCAGCCAATCTATAGAGCTTTTGGGTTTGGTGGAACTTGATGGAGAAATATGTTCAAAGAAATAGTGATAGTGAATGGGCTAGATATAAACGATTTCGGTTAGAGGGTATAATAGGCTGCCATGAAAAGATGAGTTTTTAGGGAGCATCTAAAACTGTATAAGGTGTGGATGGTCCTAATTGCTTGGGGTAGAGCGTTCCAGAAACTTGGTGCAGCTCGGAAGAAGTCTTGGAGCTGGGAGTGGGTGGTTCGGATTAGTGCAGATATTAGTTGAATGTCCCTTGTAGAACGTAGAGCACAGGTGGAGTGATAGATAGAGATGAGGGAGAGATGTACGGAGGTGCTGCACTGTGAAGAGCATTGTCGGTGAGAATAAGCAATTTGAATTGGATCCTATAATGTATGGGCAGCCAGTGCAATGACTGGCACAGAGCAGATCCTATAGTGTATGGGCAGCCAGTGCAATGATTGGCACAGAGCGGATCCTATAGTGCAGGGGTCTCAAACACGCAACCCGAGGGCCGCATGGCCCCTGGGGTTT
Organism: Allobates femoralis; assembly: GCA_033576535.1. Lineage (NCBI taxonomy): Eukaryota > Metazoa > Chordata > Amphibia > Anura > Aromobatidae > Allobates > Allobates femoralis. Next base: position 736,306,389 of record JARQOC010000002.1, read on the forward strand.
CACTGTGCGGCCCGCGGCAGTGTTATAACTTACGGCCGCGGTACTAACAAGCTCTGCCACTCAGCAAGTTCAATGCTAGCTGCCAGCCAATGAGACACTCGCAGCTGACAGCGGCGTATGACATCACCTGTGGGCTTCTGGCTGGCAGATTTCATTCATCTTGCTGAGCAACAGAGCTTGTCTAAGCGGTGGCTGGAGGTAGTCATAGCACAGTGGAGGCCAGAAGTCAGCACAGCGGGGATCGCGGCAGCCCCCAGCACTGAAGCGATGCATCATTAAAGTGACAAAAGTGTGAATGTGTGTGAGAGGATGTGTGATTATGTATGTGTGTGATTGTGTAGGTAGTGTGGGTGAGAGAGTGTGTGTGAGGATGTGTGTATAAGAAAGTGTGTGTGAGGCTGTTTGTATGTGAGAGTGTGCATGAGGAAATTGTGTAAGTGTCAGTGTGTGTGTGAGGGTATGTGTGAGTATGTGGGTTTGCATGCGAGTGTGAGAGTGTGTATATGTGAGTGTGTGCGCGAGTCTGTAAAAAGAAGGTAAACCAGGATGGGGGGCATCACTATAAAAGTAGATCAGGATGGGGACATACCTAGAAAAAGGGATCACGATGGGGGACATCACTATAAAAGGGGATCAGGATGGGGGACATCACTACAAAAGGGGACCAGGACGCGGGACATCACTATAAAAGGGGTCCAGGATGGGGGACATCACTACTAAAGGGGATCGTTATGGGGGACATAACTACTAAGGGGTATCCGGATGGGGGACATCAATAGAAAAGGAGATCAGGATGAGGGACATCACTACTAAAGGGGATCGGAATGGGGAACACCACTACAAAAGAGGATCAGAATGGGGGACATCACTACAGAAGGGGACCAAGATGGGGGAGTCACTACAAAAGGGGATCAGCATGGAGACATCACTATGTGGAGCCCACTGAGACGGGGTACTCGGTACCGGACCGGGGCACTGCTGGGGATATCACAGCAGTCTTGGTCCGGACCGTGTCCCGGGTTCTCACAAGTAAAAGGGGTATTTACAGGGATAGTTTGTCGTGACGCCACCCACGGTTGTGGTCAGTGATGGGACCACCGCTGCAGCGCAGCTCTGCCAGGTGGATGGATGGGTTTCAGCTAGATGGATGAGCCCGCCGCGGGTCGACTGCTCCTGACAGGGTAAAAGGTGCAATGGCAAAGTTCTGAATACCTGGAATCAGACACGGGACACTGGAGCAGGGTTCACCGGGTTTACTTTCAAGTTCTTCAATTCAAGCAGTTTACTACACAGTCCACGGTACAGTTCAATTCACAACTCCATTAACTCCAGACACTTGAACCCTCTGCAGCCAGGCTGTCACTCTGAGACCACTCACTCTTTCTGTTAACCTTTCAGGCATGTTCTCTCTCTTCTCTCGTGTGGGTTGTATGAGGGCAACTCAGTCCCATGTATATGGCTTCTCCCTATGTGTGTGGGCAGTAAGCCGGGTCCTCCAGTGTGTTGCTGAGTCTCCAACCCTTGTAGTAGGAACTCCAACTTGTAATTAAAGCTCCCCGTCGGTTTGTCTGGGAAGCCGGTGTGAAGCTTCAGTCCCCCTCAGAGCCGACACTCTGGTGTTAGCATGCCTTGGGTGACCCTGTCTTTCAAGGGATCAGCGGCCCTTTTCCTACCCGTGTGGTTTCCAGATACAGCCAGGGAATCTATCTCGCCTGTAGTTGGTCAGTGTTGCCGTGTCCCTCGGTCCCGGTGATACCGATCCAGTCTCTGTCCTCACTTTCCTTAGGGCAGCTGGCTATGGACGAGCTTTCTCTCCATGGATCTGTGTCACTGTGGATTCTGCGTCTCCAGGGAGCCCGATCCCTCTGGGAAGTGTCACTTTCTGTCTGTTCTTTACCTCTCGGCTCACTCTGGCCTACTAACTCCTTCCTCCTCTTTTCCTCTATTTGTACTATTCTACTACCTGACCTTCCTTTTCACCCACTTCCCTCTAAACCCTACCACCCCATGCCCGCCTAGAGTCCCGGGCTCCGGGATGGGTGTCGTGTAATATGGGTGTGTGTATTGAAGGTGTTTGGTGCACAAACTGTCTCCTTTCTGCCTGGCTGCAGTTCCTACCTGTGGCCTCCTGGTTGCAGGAGCGCCACAACTACAAAAGGGGACTTGTATGGGGGGCATTACTACAAAAGGGGATCAGGATGGGGGACATCACTACTAAATGGGATCAGGATCGGGAACATCTCTAGAAAACGGGATCAAAATGGAGGACATTACTAAAAAAGGGGACTAGGATGAGGGACATCACTAGAAAAGGGGATCAGGATAGGGGACATCAATACAAAAGGGGACCAGGATGCGGGACATCACTATAAAAGGGGTCCAGGATGGGGGACATCACTACTAAAGGGGATCGTGATGGGGGACATCACTACTAAGTAGGATCGGGATGGGGACATCAATAGAAAAGGAGATCAGGATGAGGGACATCACTACTAAAGGGGATCGGGATGGGGAACATCACTACAAAAGAGGATCAGAATGGGGGACATCACTACAGAAGGGGACCAAGATGGGGAAGTCACTACAAAAGGGGATCAGCATGGGGACATCACTACAAAAAAGGGGATCAGTATGCGGACATCACTACAAAAGGGGACTTGTATGGGGGACATTACTACAAAAGTGTATCAGAATAGGGAACATCACTACTAAATGGGATCAGGATTGGGAACATCACTAGAAAACGGGGTCAGAATGGAGGACATTACTACAAAAGAGGACCAGGATGAGGGACATCACTATTAATGGGGATCGGGATAGGGAACATCACTACTAAAGGGGATTGGGATGGAGGACATCACTAGAAAAGGTGATCAGGATGGGGCATCACTACCAAAGGGAACCAGGATGAGGGACATCACTAGAAAAGGGGATCAGGATGGAGGACATCACTAGAAAAGGGTGTAAGGATGGGGGACGTCACTAGCAAAGGGGATCAGAATGGAGACATTGAGCAACATTTACTACATTGAGCAAAAAGTTCTGGTATTACTAAAAATATCGCTTAGACCTACAAGGGATGTGGCCCCCGATATAAATTTCTTCATATGCGCGGCACCCCAACCCAGCTGAGTTTGAGAGCCCTGCTATAATGTATGGGCAGCCAGTACAATGACTGACACAGAGTGGATCCTGTAATGTATGGGCAGCCAGTGCAATGACTGGCACAGAGCGGATCCTATAGTGTATGGGCAGCCAGTGCAATGACTGCACTAGCTGCCTATATATTATAGGATCCGCTCTATGCCAGTCATTGCAATGGCTGCCTATACATTATAGGATCCGCTCTATGCCAGTCATTGCACTGGCTGCCTGTACATTATAGGATCCGCTCTGTATAAATGACTGACACAGAGCGGATCCTTTAATGTACGTGTAGCCAGTACAATGACTGGCACAAAGCGGAAGCGTGTGTGTAATGGTTAGCCAGATAGGTGACCCTGGCTACTGCATTGAGAATGGACTGGAGAGGGGGAGGCCAATTAATAGAGAATTACATTAATCAGGGTGGGAGTGGATCAGGGCCATGGTGGGGTTTTTTGTTGTTTCCATGGTGAGAAAGGGGCGGATTCTAGAGATGTTCTTTAGGTGCAAGTGACAAGAGCGGGTGAGAGATTGTATGTAGGAGGTGAAGAGATCAGAGTCAAACATAACACCCAGACAGTGAGCCTGTTGCTGTTGCCTAGGCATTATCGTGGTGCCGTACCCCAAGGGGGAGATGTCAGATTTAGGGAGGTTAGTGGAGGGCGGGAGCATAACAAGTTCAGTTTTGGATAGGTTGAGTTTCAGATAGAGAGCGGACATGATATTGGAAACTGCAGCTAGACAGTCATTGGCGTTCTGTAATACAGCGGGAGTAAGGTCAGGGGCTGAAGTGTATAGTTGTGTGTCATCAGCATAAAGATGGTACAGAAAGCCAAATCTGCTGATAGTCTGTCCAATCGGGGCCGTGTAGAGAGAGAAGAGGTCCAAGAACTAAACTCTGAGGGACCCTAATAGTGAGAGGAAGAGGGGAGGAAGTGGAGCCAGCAAATGATATACTGAAAGAGCGGTCAGAAAGATAGGAGGAGAGCCAGGAGAGAGCAGTGTCCTTTATGCCAATGGAGTGCAGCATGGAGAGTAGGAGATGGTGGTCAACAGTGTCAAAGGCTGCAGTGAGATCAAGAAGGATAAGCAGAGAGTGGTCACCATTACGTTTTGCTGTCAGAAGGTCATTGGTCAGTTTGATGAGGGCAGTTTCTGTAGAATGTAGGGGCAGAAACCAGACTGTGATGGGTCTAGAAGAAAGTGAGTGGAGAGGTAACGGGTGAGGCGGGAGTAGACCATGCACTCCAGGAGTTTAGAGATGAAGTGGAGATTGTATTAGCTGGTCTGGAAAATGTGCCATCTAGGTGTACATTGATGGCTGGAACCTGTGTCCTGAGTGTGTTAAACTTCAGTCCCTTGTCAAGACCAGCCTGGAGGAATTGTAACACTGAGTCTATAGACCTTCTTGCATGGAACACCATCCGTTCTTAGTTTCTGGTCTTTTAGCTACGAAGAAAGGTTGATGACCTGCTCTCGCAATCCATAAACTGCTACATGTATGGAAATGTGAATATTATATACAGTATATAAAACTCTTAAATATGGGAGCCTATGAAGCCTCAGAACAATGCTCGATTGACTTTGACTGATAATGGAACATTGCGTAAGCGCTGGCAGGGCCGACATTGGGGCCTGACTGGCCTTACTCCTCTAAGGGGCCCGGGCAGCAGAGGCCAGGAGGGGGGCCCGGAGATGCTGACAACCTGGGCCGCTCCTGTCACTCTTCTGCTACCCAGGGGCACGGAACAGGGCCCAGCAGCATAGCTGGGGGGGGGGGGGGGGGCTCGTGGAGGCCCAGAGCATCTGCAGCAGGTGCACTGGCAGCTGCAGTGAGTCAGCGGTTCTCTCTGAGCTGCCATCAAGCTGACAGCAGCTCAGAGAGCGTGCATCATGCTGGCTCCGACTGATCAACTGTACAGGCGTCTGTTAGACGATCATATAATTATAGCCCTGACCGCCAGCACCTCTGAGCCAGGGCGGCGACATTGGAGTGATCAGGTCACCTGATCATGCGCCTGATGTCACTGAGCACAGCAGATGCACGAACAGCAGTGGTGTTTAGTGCTCCGGTCTAGTGGAGAGGAAGACACCAAAGATACACTGAAATTAGGAGAAGGGCAAATGGAGTAGGGCATGATGTGCTACAAATCGTGTGTATGTGTGGGGGGGAAAGAGTAGCATGTGCTGCAAAAGGTTGTGATGTATTCCTGTACTGAGGGTTCTCATGCAGTGTTTATGTTGTTTCAAGGTTAAAGGGCCACAATAGGGCACAAACTACTCAGATCGAATTATTATGAGAGCAGAAGCTGCGCTGTTTACTTAAATATCTTTTAATAAAATTACTTTAAAAATAATACACATACAGACTTACAAGGAAAAGAAATATAGTACCATCAATATAAGGCTTAGGGTGTTAGCCAAAAATGTTCCTGAAGCGTTTTTTTTTTACTTATCAATGGTCACAATGGTCTGTCATAGTCCTAAAATAAGGTGTGGCACAGCCTTGTACTGAGGGTACTATATGTATTTTCATTGTAAGTCTGTATGTGTATTCTTTTTATGGTACCTTCACACGCCGCAATATCGCTTGGCGGTATGAGGCGATCTAACGTGCGCGTGCACGTTTTTCATGGTCACCTCAGATCGCCGATGGCAGCATTACACTGTTTCACCTACAGCCGAACCAATCTTGCCTCATTCCATCGCCGCTTCACACGCCGCAATTCCAAAGGCAATGTGGGCGTACATCTTCAGCACGGCGAGGAGATAGGCGTGCCACAGTGGTTTACACCACGCCCCATACGCGCTCAATGGACAACACAACACGTTACGATTGGTCATCCTACTTTGGAAGGCTGGCCAATACATGACGCCATTGTCTGTCGGAATTTGGCACAAATACACGCTCGAGTCGCCAATTGTGGCTCCTGCAACACACTTTCGAGCGCAAAAGTGTCGCACAGGAGCGGTCTTGTGTATTACAGTACCAATGGCTAGGTATGCGTCTGTAGGTGATTGCGGTAAGCTACAAGCAACACTATGGACACATGTACCTGCATTGGTCCACGCCATGGCAGAGCTGCCATGGCTGACCTGAATAATGTGTGTGCATACATCTTTTGGCGTGTGTGTACTGAAGTGTACCTACATTCCCCACAAACAGCATTGCATTCTCCATGTGTGGGACACGGTCCCATGTGCCCAAACACATCATAATGGACATGTACACACAGTCACGGCATACAGTGTGGCCCAAAGGGCTGGACTTGTGTCCCGGACATTAGCAGACAAAGGTGCACGGACCAATCAATACCATTTAACGTATCACATACCTCTGTGCACAGCATAAAGCTATGTGCAACTGCCCTGTATAGAAAAGTAACAACACACACGGGTATTTTTTATTTTTTTGCTTTGTAATGAAAGTCTTTGTGCACAAAAATTATAAGTTAAACAACACACACAAAACATTTATAACACAAGTGGCAACATGACACAAATAAATACAAAAAGCAGAAACAGAATGCCCATACCCAAACATTGCAGAGTAGTGAAACAAAAACCTCCAAACTAACTAACTAACTAACAAATGTGTAAACACCTCAAAATAAAAATAAAACAATCGTGATGGTACAGCCACCTTGGTGATTGCACCCTCCTCCTCATGTTGATGCCTCACAACACCAGCCACCCTACACGTGCTGGTGCCGCCAGGCCACTGCCCCAGGGCCATTAAAGTAGGAGCAGTATGCGTCTTTGTTATTCCAGGCATCCTGCTGACTCAGATCGTGGCTCAGCGGCTCTCTCTCCACACTATGGTCGGCAGCACGCCAATCACCGGGACGGAGCTCCCCTGTTGTGGGGTCGACAGAATCCACATAACTTGCCCGCGTGTATGATGACCGATCCCTACGAAGCAGGAAGTTATGCAGCACACAGCAGGCCAGCATTACCACATTGATAGATTCCAGTTTCATATGCAAAGGGGTATGAAACACACGGAATCTATTGATCCCGAAGGCATTTTCAACCACACGGCGAGCCCAGGATAACCGGTAATTGAAAATGCGCTGCTCAGAAGTAACCGTCCTCTGGGAATATGGCCGTAGTAGGTGAGCCTGAAGTGGGAACGCTTCATCCCCCACACACGCAGAGTTGAGATGATCGCTTGTCTCATCATTTGAGGGCAAGTTCAGAACACCTCTCCTTAGGTCTTGGCCCAGGGAGCGGTGTGCAAACACACCCCCTATCTGAGACACGCCCGTTCATGCCAACGTCCACGTACAGGAACTCATAGTAAGCATCCACCAGGGCCATGAGGACCACGCTAAAATATCGTTTGTAATTATAATACAAGGACCCCGTGTTGAGGGGTTTGCGTGATCCTCACGTGCTTGCCATCCAATGCACCGCCGCAGTTAGGAAATTGCCATCTATCATCAAAACCTCTGGCAACATCCATCCATTCAACGGGTGTTGTTGGGAACTGCATGTAGGAAGGCAGCAGACAACTCACGATGGCCTCACACGTCTTGGGGATCAGGCGGCTCATCAGAGACAGTGAGACAGCTGAAGAGTATTGCAGGTCTTTCCTCGAACTCCCTGTTTCCAGGAACCGCAAAGTTACAGCCAAATGCTCCTCTGGTGGCACAGCTCGACACATCAAAGTGTCCTGTTGGGCTAGCAATGGCCTTATGCGTTCCAAGAGGAATGTGAAAGAGTCTTCGGACATACGGAGATAGTTCTGGAAGTCATGCGGACTCCGATCCTCCAGCTGATGCACCAGGCGCATGTAACTGAGGTTGTCTCGATGCAGAAGCCAATCCCGAACCCACACACGCCGTGCTCTGCGAGCCAGCAACCTCTCAGCTCTCTCCTCCAGCCACAAGTCCTCTTCTACCAAGGCAAGAGCCACGTTAACATCTCCATCAGGGTCCATGATGATCTCACCTACCAACCCCTGCAAAAAAGAACAAAAAACCAATCACAAGAACACGTCATCAGGCATCAAAATAAGCCAATACCTCCTTCCCTACACATCTCTTACCCGGTTACCAACATCCTAGCACACTCTGGTCATAATATTGCCACCCCCATACATATATTGCACCATTGAACAGTCACAAACAACATTACACTGCCTTACAACAAAACCTGTTATCACTACACCCATGGCCCTCCTCAACAACTACATCTCCCTCGTCCAAATGGAGACATCATTACCATACCCCCAATTAGTTGGCCATAATGTATATGTACTACCACAGGGGCTCCGAAAATACAAACCTCTCAAAAACACACAGATGCTTGTTATCAATTTAATACAAGAACATCAGATACGTACCACAGCCATGTGGTAAGGACAAAATATCAGGCCGCGCTGCAGAGTATCACATAGTCATCATGTCCAACAGACATCCCTGAGGTGTTGATAAGCCCGGATCTTCACAGGCAGACCTTCACAAGCCACATGGGCCACTCCACATCTTAGTATCAGCAGAATACTTCCATTCTGTCTGGACAAGGCCAGTATCATGTGCCCACATTTCATATGTTCCACTAAACTAACCACAGACGCCTCCTTCGAACATGATCCTGTATGGCAAAGGCAAAATGAATTGTCTATGAGGAGGGTGTTTTGGGGAAGGAAAGCCATCCATCAATTTTCAGCCACACAATAGCTCGATCAAAGACATCATTAGAAACTACATACACAGGACTTGGGCGTCTGCTACATTACCCAAGAACGATCCGTAATGCAAACATGTATCCAACGCTATACACAGCCATATTATCACAAAGCATGTGTGAACGTCAGTACTTACTTAATGACTCTGGGCAGCAAGCGTGGTGTAGCTCGGTCGTTAGCGGGTTTTATGCGGTAAACATCCAATCACAGCGCATCTGCGTCATCTAATTCACGTAGGCGCCTGGGCGTTGCCACGTGCGACTACTGATTAGATGCCTGGCGGGCCTTATGATTGATCATGCTGTGCATAAAATTGGGTCCAGCTGCTGCGCCACCCGTGCTCCTACTTCAATGTCCATTGTTCTAGTAGCGTCTCATCATCACAACTCTGTTGGACTGATGGTAAGGAGTTGGATATGCTATTGTGCTTCTCGTGTTGTTCTTTCACCATTCTTCTTCTGTGTGTTGGGTCATGGCCTTTGGAATCGATTGTGCTGTGTTATGTGGGGTCACTTGCCATATCATTTGGGAGCCTCAGGTGAGTCCAGACCACATGTCAACTTCTTTCTTCATCTATCTTTCCAACCCTTCTGGTGTTGCTTGGTTTTGGTGCCATGTTAAGATATGCGGCATCTGGTGCTGGGTGGTTGGTAGTGGTAATTGATGTCAGTACCTTGCTACTCTTGTTAATGTTTATTTTTCCTCTTTTTGATTTACAGGCCCCTCGGGAGTCTGACTCCACTGCAGAGGACCCACCCGTTGGCCAGGCTCCCCCATCAACATCATTTGGAGAGCCGATGCCTGATCCCAGTGGTGGGGGGCCATGCCCAGGGCCCAGCTCTGGCATACAACGGCGCCGAACACCTGCCCCTCCCAACACTCAGCTGGGTACCTGGGCTAAACGGGTACTCTTGGACAGAGAGAAGACCCCCGCCACTGCAATCGGGCACATGGCCAGTGAGATGGTGGGGCGCATGGAGCCAGAGCAACGTGTCATCGCCGAGAGGGCCATCGTTCGGGTCCTGGAAGCAGGTGTGGATGTGACATTGAGATAGGGTGGTTACCTTCCCTTAGCCAAGAAAACCACCCCCGTGCCCCCTGCGCCCGAAAGACACATGGTTAGAGGTCAGCCAAATCATGATCCTCCACGTCCTCCACGAAAACAGCACCACAGAAGTGCCACCACTGGGTGGAATTATGGGGATGAGGGGGAGGAGCCATTGTCTGAGCCAGCAGAGGAGGAAGAACAAAGACGCTACTAGGCAATGCACTAAATTGCGGGATGGACTATTTTGATGCATGTATTGGCACAAACCAAGTGTGTTTTTTTTTGGTGACCACAATAAACCAAATTATGATTTGCCAGACCTATGTCCACACGTGTCACGTTCAGCAGTATGTTTGTGTGTTTGTTACTGTGGGTGTCAGATAGTAGACATTGATGTAATATAGGGGTGCATGGCAGTTGAAATTGTACAGTATGCTGCCGTTTTGCATTTCACACTGCATAGCTATTGTTTCTAAAACGTACCATCCCAAACGTGTCCCTGTGTGTGTTGCGACAAGGGAACACACAGGTTTTTTTGTTTAACAACAGTTTTATTTATTTTTTTGTAAGGCCCAAAGAAGCTTTTTCAGATTAGGAGTAGCCAAAACACACTACCCAGTTGCCCAATGTGGGATACTATAAGAGGCCAACGTGGCTCTACAAAAAAGGGTGCCAACATGGCAAATTTTTGAACAAAGTAGTCCAACATGGAACTACACAACAAAACGGCAAATGCCAACATTATTGGGGGAGGGTATTGGGGAGTTGGGGCAATGTTGGCCTGGGCTGCGTGGATGGCCATAATCATTGCCTGCAATCACGCCAGGTGCTGCTGGGTGTCATTGTGGTCCTGCAGCATCTCTGTTACTGTTGGAAGCCCTGTATAGGAAAAAACCACCATTAGTCAGTGACACGTGTAGGTGTGGGTGGGCGGGTGACGTAATTGGCCATTCCTGGTTCCATCTTGTGGAGCTGGGGATGCAGTTACATCCCACCCAGCTGCGCCAGGTCTTGCACCTTGAGAAGGAAGGGAACAAAAAAAAAAAAACACATCATTACTCACATAGTGATGTCAGGGACACAAAACAAGATGTATCTTCGAAAGTTTTCAGGCCCTTGACAACACTTACCAGCAAGAACAACCACGGCAGGCTGAAGTGGATGTTGTGGGCCACGGGAGGTGGAGATGCTGTGGGTGGGGGTGGATCCGGGGGTTGGGTTGACAAGCCAACCCGCTGACCTTCCTGATCTGTCCCTGGACGGGGATGGAATGGTCCTGGGGGGGGTGTGTGGACTTCCTGGTCCCTCCTGGAATGGTGATGGTGGGGTCCCGGTGGGGGCGGGACTTGATGGGCCCGCAAGGTCTGGTGATGGTGGGGTCCCGGGGGGGGGTTGCAGGACTTGCTGGGCCCGCGATGGCAGGTGATGGTGGGGTCCCGGGTGGTGTTGGGGCCCGTTGCGCCTCCTCGGACGGGGAGTCATTCTCATCTGTAATGTACAAATTGACAAGGCAAGGATTACAACACAACACAACAGCAAACACGTACTATATGTGTATCAATGTAATTACGGCGTCAAGGCTAGGCGGAAAGGATTTGGTCTACACCGACACTATGGTTAGGGCCCACTCTCTTTTTGACCAACACAACACCAGTGAGCACATATTTTGGATGTCAAACACCCTTGTCTTAGCAAAGGATGGATTTTGACAAAAAACACAACAGCAGATAGTAAGCATCTGGTGTTGCCACCATGGGGTCAAAAATATAGCAGTCAGCTTGTAGTCCTTTTTCCCGATTGTGATGAATGTGTTGTGCAATGCTATGTGTCAGACTGCGCACATATGTGCTGCCAGGTGTGATGTGGCCCTTTAAATGAGCATTAATATGTTGACCACTACTTTGCTGGCATTACACACCTATGTTCGCCAACACACGTCAATGACCACTATAGGCGTCGGGCAGTACAAAAACATACAGGTGTATTCTGCACCTTCATTTTACAGTGTGACCAACATGCAGATGCACATTGGTGACAGGTCCACATGCTGCTTTATGTCAGACTATGTGCCATGGCCCAATAACACATGATGTTTGTGTAGTGTTTGGAGTAGGATGGTTGCCATGTGTGTTTGGCATTGCCACATACTCACCACGCAGCCTGGCAATCCGGGCACGAATATCCAGAATGCGCCCTGGATACTTGTGTTTTAGGTCAGCGACTTTCTTCTAGATTTGCTTGCGGGTCCTCTCCACCCCCAGTTTGTGTAGCAGGGCCCGCTGGATCCACCTGAGTATGCTGCGCTTGCGCAGCCGTGGGTGCCGGTGATTCCAGTAGTCATGGCGGTCACACAGGTCTATCAGAAACATTAGCTCTGCCAGACCCCATGTGGTAGCGCGCTGTGCGGTGGCTATGACTGTTTTCCTATGTGCATAGGAGGGGCAGGCACCTGGCAGGCAGGGAGGAAGGAAATTAAACGTGATGACATCACCACGCCCCACTGGCACCGCCAAACAAATTTGAGGGCGCTAACAAGGTAGCCGTCCGCAGAGTGGGAGCAGTATAATGTACCCATCAGCGTCACCAAATTCACGGCGATTGCAGTGCGTGGCCCATGGCACCCATCTGCGATGTGTAGGCCAACATCTGAGCTGTCATGTGTGGCACTATACTCAACACAGTGCAACTTCCAATACACGCGGCCAACATAGCTTGCGCTATTCAATGGCGCACGTAATTGCACTGATTTAGCGGACGCTTGTGTAGGTGAAGATGTGGGTGGTGCTGAAGTGACAGCTCTTCAAATATGGCGCCCTGTGAACTGACAGTCAATGGGAACACAGTAGCCAACACCAATCATCGCAGACGGGGTGCGGACTACAGAACGGTTGCGGCACGCCTACGGGAAATCATAGGCAACGCTCTTTCAACCACTTTTGCCCTATCACACGCCACAACACGCAAATATCGCCTTCAGGATTGCAGCTGATTTCAGAGAACTGCTCAGGAATCAGGCGACGGCCGAGAGGTGATTCCCCAATCACAAGCCGCAACATTGAGTCAATATCACGGCGATTGCTCTGGGGCGACATATCGCGGCGTGTGAAGGTACCCTTAAAGTAATTTATTAAAATGTATATTTTAGTATACTTTTCTACTCTGGCTCTCATAATGATGCAGTGTTTCTGTACTGATGAGAGCTTCGGTGCTGTGTTTCTGTACTGATGAGGGTTGTGGTGCTGTGTTTCTGTACCTCTGGTGGTTTTGGTGATGTAGTTTTGTGCTGTATGTAGTTCTGATCTTGTACAGATGTAATATTTCAGAACTTGTAGGTTTACAATAGACATGGCTGGGTTAATAAAGTATTGTGCCGTTTGACAAGTTAAGGGTTTCTATCTTTTATTTTTGCAAGGAGCATTAAAGGAGCTGTCCTAAATTTGTAATTAGTCTGCAGTCACTCTTTGTCGCTCTGTGACTGCAGACTTCTGAATTCTCACAGAGCGCACACTGCCCGCTGTCAGGATTCTCTGGTGCCGGCGGTGAGAGTGGGAGGTTACGTAACTGCAAATATGCAATTTACATACATGCAATCATGTGCCAACTAGCCATGTGTGGCTTTGATCAATGAAACTGAATTGGTTGAGGCCGGACACATATAGTCAGAATGTGGCCAGTACATAAATCTTATACTTGTGTTCACGTGACTGTCCAATCTTGCCATTGGCACGGGAGAATCCTGAATGCAGACCGCGCTGTGAGAATTCAGTCCGTCACCTAGAGCAGGGTCGGACTGGGGTGTCTGGGGCCCACCAGGGAAATTAACACCAGGGTCCCACCTCCCTATATGCAAATACCTGTTAGCCGTTATACCCATTATAGTGATGGTTCCTGCACATCACTTTGTGCTCACTATACCTGGGATGTTAATTACTGCAATTTGCATTAAAGTGCACCTTTCACCAGTTTGGGCTGTTGTAAATCCTGTCCACCACCTTAACTTGATGTAATTGGGGTTCCTGTAACCCCTTTATATCTCCAGACGTGCCCCTGCATCCCTCAAAAATAGTTTTATTCTGTCTCGCACCATATGCTAATTTCTTCTATCGGTCATATGGGTCTGCACATTTTGGTCAGCGCTGCCTGCTCCATGCCTACACTGCCCCTCCTGACTGTATGGAAGTGGATGACATAGTGACGACATCCACACAATTCCCAAGTCTCGCGGCTGCGCAGTGGAATCACGGGCTCTTCAATAGGGGCACAGTGAGGCGCCACTACGAAGGCGCAAGACTTGGGAATTGTGTGGATGTCGTCACTATGTCATCCCCTTTCATACAGTCAGGAGGGGCGGTGTTGGCATGGAGTGGGCAGCGCTGACCACAATGTGCAGACCCCATATGACCCATAGAAGAGATTAGTATATGATGCGAGACAGAATAAAACTATTTGGACATGTAATGGGATAAAAGTTGCACATTCAGCAGTCGGGGGCCCCACCAATAAATAAGTTATCACTTATCCTTAGGCCATATGCACACTGAGTATTTGGTGAAATTATTACCTCAGTATTTGTAACACAAAACCAGGAGTGGAGCAATCAGAGGTAAGTGCATCTCCACTGCTGTGTAACAGTCACAGGACAGGGAGGGGTTAAACATCCAAGTATTTAATATCTATTGGAAACAAAGAATTTCCCCTTATTGCTATCTGAAAAAAAAAAATAAACAAATGACCAACCACAATCCACTATACCAAGGCCAATAGTACCAGAAACAAGGAAGAAATACCATCACACTTTGACCAGAGCACACATTACTACCATATAGTGTCTGAATAATACAATTTAAAAGGGACAAATACCATCACACTATGACAAGAGCACATAATGCGACCACATAGTCAGGGGTGACCCTAGCCTCTCTGCTACCTGAAGCGAACTGCAAAATGGCGCTCCCTCACGCCCCTAGTAATTTTTTTTAATCGGTAAAAATAAATCTGGTTCATACAGATTTTTATTTATCCTGTAAAAATGAGCAAAATAGTGGACATTTTAGTTTACAGAAAAAAAAGATGTCCACACAAGGATGTCAGCGCCATCACATGCACATACAAGAACCACACAGAAGAATCCAGAACGTGGATCATAAATGGCAATGGCGACCTGGCACAAGCTACAGACACTTTATGACGACTGGCAGAGCTGTGGTCCTGTAGGCAAAACAGTCCTGCATCCTTATAGCACAGGAGGCAGAACTGATTGCCAACCACTGGCACAAGTCTACAAAACTCTGACCGCTGCCTGGCACTAACTAGTCAGACATGTCACCCATGCAGCATTGTCCACACACCACAGGTAATGAACCGCAGTCTGAGCATCAACAAGCAGCCACTGCACTAAACTGGTAAAATGGCGCTTCTCCTCCAACAGACCACGCTTCCTCTCAAATTGCTTAGCCAATCACAAGCGCCGCACACGGGGCTGTCTGGAATTAATAACAGGGTCCTTCCTATTGGGTTGAGCAAAGGATATGGGAGCAGAAAGGGGGAAGAGCACCACCGACCAACCGCTGCTCAGGAGAAACATGGCTGGATGCCTGTATGTACCGAGGGGCGGCACTGGACTTGGTGTGTAAGTTATGGCCAATCAGTCCTGCAGCAGAGGGACAATGTATCCTGCATTATAGAAATCCCTGTTATCCCTGACTCCTCCCCTCCATTGACATCATCACAGGTCCTGTCAGCACAGAGCAGTGTGCAGCTCTGTGGAGAATAAAGCTGGCTCACAATGGGGGTGGGAAGCGCAACATGCCGTCAGTGGGGAGAGACCGCGGGCACTGCAGCAGGAGGCCCAGCGGCGCCCCCCCTGCCTGCTGCACCCAGGGGCAGATGCCCCGCTGCCAGCCCCCCTATAGATACACCACTGACCTGGTCGCAGCGGTGGTGGCAACCAGGACTATAGGAGCGGGAGCGGCATCTGCAGGGGGCCACGCTAACATTTCAGGGCCCCTCACTGGCAAAATTTTGAAGCCCTCCTGAGACTCCGCCTCCACCCCAACACACACACACATATACATATATTAGACACATATATCTGTCTATCTATACACACAATAGAGACTGCTTTGGGCTGAATACACAATACAGAATACACAATAGACACTGCTGCCGGCATGTAAGCATTACGGACTGCCGGCCTTGTAAGCATTACAGACTGCCGGCCGTGTAAGCATTACAGGCTGCCGGCAGTGTAAGCATTACAGGCTGCCGGCAGTGTAAGCATTACAGGCTGCCGGCAGTGTAAGCATTACAGGCTGCCGGCAGTGTAAGCATTACAGGCTGCCGGCAGTGTAAGCATTACAGGCTGCCGGCAGTGTAAGCATTACAGGCTGCCGGCAGTGTAAGCATTACAGGCTGCCGGCAGTGTAAGCATTACAGGCTGCCGGCAGTGTAAGCATTACAGGATGCCGGCAGTGTAAGCATTACAGGATGCCGGCAGTGTAAGCATTACAGGCTGCCGGCAGTGTAAGCATTACAGGCTGCCGGCAGTGTAAGCATTACAGGCTGCCGGCAGTGTAAGCATTACAGGCTGCCGGCAGTGTAAGCATTACAGGCTGCCGGCAGTGTAAGCATTACAGGCTGCCGGCAGTGTAAGCATTACAGGCTGCCGGCAGTGTAAGCATTACAGGCTGCCGGCAGTGTAAGCATTACAGGATGCCGGCAGTGTAAGCATTACAGGCTGCCGGCAGTGTAAGCATTACAGGCTGCCGGCAGTGTAAGCATTACAGGCTGCCGACAGTGTAAGCATTACAGGCTGCCGGCAGTGTAAGCATTACAGGCTGCCGGCAGTGTAAGCATTACAGGCTGCCGGCAGTGTAAGCATTACAGGCTGCCGGCAGTGTAAGCATTACAGGCTGCCGGCAGTGTAAGCATTACAGGCTGCCGGCAGTGTAAGCATTACAGGATGCCGGCAGTGTAAGCATTACAGGATGCCGGCAGTGTAAGCATTACAGGCTGCCGGCAGTGTAAGCATTACAGGCTGCCGGCAGTGTAAGCATTACAGGCTGCCGGCAGTGTAAGCATTACAGTCTGCCGGCAGTGTAAGCATTACAGACTGCCGGCAGTGTAAGCATTACAGACTGCCGGCAGTGTAAGCACTACAGGCTGCCGCCAATATACCATTAGAGACTGACAGCAGCATACACATTAGAGACTGCTGGCTTTTTATCTTGTATACACAGCACTATATTGTATACACAGGTCAAACCTATACACATACAGTATACACAGACACACTAACACAGAATGTACTGTGGACCTGTATATACAGTATAGTGCTGTGTAGAGACAACCAACCACACACAGCCACCCACAGACACACAGCCAGCCACGAACAGTCAGCCACAGTGAGACACAGCCAGCCACACAAAAACACACAGCCAGCCCCAGCGACACACACACACAGACACAAAGTCAGCTGCAGCCACACACACACTCAGCAACACACAGCCAGCCACAGGCACACACAGACACATAGCCACACAGACACACAGTCAGCCACACAGCTAGCCAGAGCCACACACAAAGAGCCACACGGTCAGCCACACAGCCCCAGCCACACACAGACACATAGCCACACAGACACACAGTAAGCCATCCACAGCCACACAAACACAGTCAGCCACACAGCCCCAGCACCACACAGCTAGCCACTGCCGCACACAGACACATAGCCGCACAGTCAGCCACACAGCCCCAGCCACACAGCCAGTCACACACAGCCAGCCATAGACACACACAGTCAGCCACACACAGACAGCCAAATAGTCAGCCACAGACAAACACAGCCACATAGTGACACAGACACAGTCAGTTACAGACACACACAGACATATAGCCACACAGTCAGCCACTTAGTCACGCAGCCCCAGCCCAAGCCCCCACACACACACACATTACTCACCACCAGCAGCTGCAGCAGCTCATCTTGCTCCAGCACTGTGGAACAACTTCTGGGGCCCACAGAAGAGGTGAGGGGGCATGGCCTGGAGGAAATTGGGGCCCACCCCTCACCTCTCCTCCCACCCCTTTTCCTTCCAGTCTCCTCGAGCCCTCACAGCTGTCAGAAGAGAGCAGTCATAGCCCCTGCTGCTCTCTCCAGACGTGTTAGAAACTTGGCTGCACGGCAACCACTGCTCCCAGTTGTCAGTCCGGGCCTGGACTCACAGGACTGCAGGAGCACGGCACCACATTATCTGACTGCAGGTGACGGCACTGCTCTGATGCCCTCTGTCTTCAGAGACTGATCGCCGCCTGAGCAGAGTTCTCATTGATGATGCAGCCCTGAACATAGTGATCAAATATCAATTGCATATGTATCCTATCTCTGTAACAATGTGGGACAAGAAAGGCATGTTTTTTGCCAAATAGGATGACTGACAGTACATTTCTATTGAATATATATCCCCTGTCTCAATCACAATGCGGTACAACCTGTGACAAGGGCCTCCAATGACTAATATTACTTTGATAGGACCACTGTACACTGTCCAGATTTGTTCACTGCACAATGTGCATAAGGTTTGTAAAAAGTAGTATAAAGAAAATATCGGTGCCCGTCTTCTTTTCAATCCTTTATTTAAGTATAAAACATCACACTTATAGAGGGAACGCTTCATGTTTATGAATGATTGGTACAATCAATGCGAGGGTACAGCGATGGGTACCCCCGTCGCTTGTACCCTCACAAACCTCTACCTGTCAGCACTAGAAGAAGTTAGTGCATTCCAACAAAAATCCGTTGCTAAAGTATATAAAATACTACCTCCATTACGTGGACGATGTCCTAATTATATGAAGTGGGGATGAACTTGGCTTCAAATCCTTTATTGATTATTTGAATGTAAACACTTACAACATGTTTTTTACTTCCACCTTTGGGGGGGGGGGGGCATCTTGATTTTTTAAACGTGAAACTCGGTGTAATAAACGGAAAAATTCAGAGATCTGTATACAAGAAAAGTACCGTATATACTCGTGTATAAGCCGACTTTTTCAGCACAAACAATGTGCTGAAAAGTCCCCCCCTCGGCTTATACACGAGTCATATACAGGCGCCCCCCCCCCCCCATCAGTGGTATACAGGGCCCCCCCTTGCTGCCGCACACCTGTAAAGTAATAGATCATTATACTTTTCGCTGTCGCCACTCTGACACCGCACTCCTCCGGGTCTTCATGCTTCTTCCTGCTTGTGACCGGCGGGCGCAGGCAATGATGACATTGCCTGTGCGCCAGAGGAAGAATGAAGAAGCATGAAGACCCGGAGGAGTGCGGTGTCAGAGCGGCGACAGCGATAAGTATAATGATCTATTACTTTACAGGTGTGCGGCAGCAAGGGGGGGCCCTGTATACCACTGGAGCCTGTATATACCACTGGGGTCTGTATAACACTGGGGCTGCTGTATATACTGCTGGGGCCTGTATATACCAATGGGGAGGCTGCTGTATGCCACTGGGGCTGCTGTATATACTGCTGGGGCCTGTATATACCATTGGGGAGGCTGCTGTAATACTGCTGGGGCCTGTATATACCACTGGGGAGGCTGCTGTATACCACTGGGGCTGCTGTATATACTGCTGGGGCCTGTATATACCACTGGGGAGGCTGCTGTAATACTGCTGGGGCCTGTATATACCACTGGGGAGGAAGCTGTATACCACTGGGGCTGCTGTATATACTGCTGGGGCCTGTATATACCACTGGGGAGGCTGCTGTAATACTGCTGGGGCCTGTATATACCACTGGGGAGGCTGCTGTATACCACTGGGGCTGCTGTATATACTGCTGGGGCCTGTATATACCACTGGGGAGGCTGCTGTAATACTGCTGGGGCCTGTATATACCACTGGGGAGGCTGCTGTATACCACTGGGGCTACTGTATATACTGCTGGGGCCTGTATATACCACTGGGGCCTGTATATACCACTGGGGAGGCTGCTGTATACCACTGGGGCTGCTGTATATACTGCCGGGGCCTGTATATACCACTGGTCCTGTATATACCACTGGGGCCTGTATATACCTCTGGGGCCTGTATATACCACTGGGGCCTGTATATACCACTGGGGCCTGTATATACCACTGGGGCCTGTATATACCACTGGGGCCTGTATATACCACTGGGGCCTGTATACCACTGGGGCTGCTGTATATACTGCTGGGGCCTGTATATACCATTGGGTAGGCTGCTGTATATACTGCTGGGGCCTGTATATACCACTGGGGAGGCTGCTGTATACTACCACTGGGGAGGCTGCTGTATACTACCACTGGGGAGGTCTGTATACCACTGGGGGGCCTGTATACCACACTACTGGGGGCTGTATTCCTGTGCTGGGGTCCACCCTCGGCTTATACACGAGTCAATAGGTTTTCCCAGGTTTTGGGGGCAAAAGTAGGGGGGTCGGCTTATACACAGGTCGGCTTATACATGAGTATATACGTTACATCTACCAATGCTTGTTTACATTTTCAAAATAATCATCCATTCCACACTAAATTGGCCCTCCCATATAGCCAATTTGTACGATAGAAACGCATCAATAAGAACTCTGTAATATACAATCAACAAGCCAATAACTTAGAAACAATACTTCTACAAAGAGGCTATCCTTTGACTGCTGTAAAAGAAGCCCGACATACAGCCGATTTAAACAAACAAAACGAACAACAAATGTTGAGACGAAAATATTCTTTTTCAACTTTAAGCATGAACCAATGTTTAATGCTATTAAAGCCTCAATTTCTAAACATTGGCATGTGATTACTAGTGACAGGGAATTAAACAAAATACCGCTAGCCCCTCCAACAATAACATATCAACGAAGTAACAACATAGGGGATTTACTAGTACACAATAGTTTAACACCTATCCCAAAAAATTCAAAATCATCTTGGTTATCTGCTACACCTCCCTTAGGGAAATTCAAGTGTTTGGATTGTACATGATGTAAATACCGAATTACAGGCAAAACAGTAAATATTGGAGATTATCATTGTCAAGTGAATTCATACATAAATTGTAAAAGCAACTGGTTAGTGTATGCCATTTTTTGCCCTTGCGGCAAATATTACATTGGAAAAAGAATCAGAAACATGAACGTACGATTCCGTGAGCATTACAATTCAATGACATCAGGCAAAGGATCCCCGCCTTTAATACAACACATAAAAGATTGCCATCAAGGGAATCCAGATGCTCTGCGTTTTGCTGGATTAGAAAATATATCCCCGCAAGCACAAGGTGGTGACACCCACAACCTACTGCTTCATAGTGAAGCTCGATGGATAATGTCAACACGAGCATAAGGTGGTGACACCCACAACCTACTGCTTCATAGTGAAGCTCGATGGATAATGTCAACACGAGCATAAGGTGGTGACACCCACAACCTACTGCTTCATAGTGAAGCTCGATGGATAATGTCAACAAGAGCACAAGGTGGTGACACCCACAACCTACTGCTTCATAGTGAAGCTCGATGGATAATGTCAACACGAGCACAAGGTGGTGACACCCACAACCTAATGCTTCATAGTGAAGCTCGATGGATAATGTCAACACGAGCACAAGGTGGTGACACCCACAACCTACTGCTTCATAGTGAAGCTCGATGGATAATGTCAACACGAGCATAAGGTGGTGACACCCACAACCTACTGCTTCATAGTGAAGCTCGATGGATAATGTCAACAAGAGCACAAGGTGGTGACACCCACAACCTACTGCTTCATAGTGAAGCTCGATGGATAATGTCAACACGAGCACAAGGTGGTGACACCCACAACCTACTGCTTCATAGTGAAGCTCGATGGATAATGTCAACACGAGCATAAGGTGGTGAAACCCACAACCTACTGCTTCATAGTGAAGCTCGATGGATAATGTCAACAAGAGCACAAGGTGGTGACACCCACAACCTACTGCTTCATAGTGAAGCTCGATGGATAATGTCAACACGAGCACAAGGTGGTGACACCCACAACCTAATGCTTCATAGTGAAGCTCGATGGATAATGTCAACACGAGCACAAGGTGGTGACACCCACAACCTACTGCTTCATAGTGAAGCTCGATGGATAATGTCAACACGAGCACAAGGTGGTGACACCCACAACCTACTGCTTCATAGTGAAGCTCGATGGATAATATCAACAAGAGCACAATGTGGTGACACCCACAACCTACTGCTTCATAGTGAAGCTCGATGGATAATGTCAACAAGAGCACAAGGTGGTGACACCCACAACCTACTGCTTCATAGTGAAGCTCGATGGATAATGTCAACACGAGCACAAGGTGGTGACACCCACAACCTACTGCTTCATAGTGAAGCTCGATGGATAATGTCAACACGAGCACAAGGTGGTGACACCCACAACCTACTGCTTCATAGTGAAGCTCGATGGATAATGTCAACACGAGCACAAGGTGGTGACACCCACAACCTACTGCTTCATAGTGAAGCTCGATGGATAATATCAACAAGAGCACAATGTGGTGACACCCACAACCTACTGCTTCATAGTGAAGCTCGATGGATAATGTCAACACGAGCACAAGGTGGTGACACCCACAACCTACTGCTTCATAGTGAAGCTCGATGGATAATGTCAACAAGAGCACAAGGTGGTGACACCCACAACCTACTGCTTCATAGTGAAGCTCGATGGATAATATCAACACGAGCACAAGGTGCTCATGGTCTGAATGACAAATTACATATGTCTGTCTTCTTGTAGAGGTGCTCTCTTCTAAAGATCTTTTTTCAGGGACTACTTGTTTGACCTTTTTCATCGGTTTCTTGATGAAAGTGTTTCAGTATACTTTTCTGGTAAGCCTTATATAAAGAATATTGCTAAATATGATAATAAATGATAGTAGCATACAATAGTATAATACACAAATATATACATACCGATCTATATTTAAACTAAAATTTTGAGAGATATAGTTGTTATTTATTATATCCTCTTTATTATGCATGCAAAATGGCCTTATGTTAACATAAAAAGACGGGGTGTCAACAATATTAAGATATGTATAATCCATACTTGTGTACCACTCTGAACAACCTAAAAATATGTTACATTTTTTATTAAATAGAATTATAATATTTTAAATATTTTATTAAATAAAAATATTTTAGGAGGACTATAGAAAAATCTCTTCCTTCCACTATTATTATTATATTCGTATAATAATTTAAAGATGGCAACAATGAAGAAGGTATACAAGTATTAGAGAGATGCACATCTACTCTATAATTGCCGTAGGCACTTCCGTGTCGGACCCCGAGTAGACCGTGGATATGTCACACTGTGACGTCACCACGGCGAAGCATTGGCCGCGTAGCGGCCAATGCGAGTCGCTGGCCTGCGCGAGCAATGGCCGCGAGGCCATTGCTCGCGCAGGCTGAGTACGAGCAATGGCCGCGAAGCGGCCATTGCGAGTCGCTGGCCGAAAATCGAACCAGAGGCTCGGCCTCAAAGTTAACGATTTACCGGTCAGGTAGCGCGAGCAATGGCCGCGAGGCCATTGCGAGTCGCTGCCTGAGCCGCGGCGCGCTTGCGGTAATCCCCATACAAAGTATAGGGGGACTTGCGGCAGGTGCGGCAGCGAGTCGCTGGCTGAGTGCGAGCACTTGCGTCGCGGTTGCGGTAATCCCCATAAGGATTACCGCAACCGCGCCGCATTGCGAGTCGCAGGCTGAGTGCGAGCACTTGCGGCGCGGTAGCGGTAATCCCCATAAGGATTACCGCAACCGCGCCGCAAGTGCAAGTTGCGGCGCGGTTGCGGTAATCCCCATAGAAAGTATAGGGGGACTTGCGGCAGGTGCGGCAAGTGCGGTTTTGCCGCACCTGCCGCAAGTCCCCCTATACTTTGTATGGGGATTACCGCAACCGCGCCGCAGATGCGGTTTTTAAATAAAATAAAATAATTTTAATACAAATAAATTCACTTAAAATAACAAATAATAAATACATTTAATAATAATAAAAATAGTAAAAAAAACAAAACAAAATAAATAATAAAATAAAAAATAGCTATCTACTATAATCAAATTAATGCACGTTCTAGAATCCCGATGCATTTGCATCTGGCTCACAGCTAGTTTATTATAACAGACGTTGTGAGTTCAGTGGTCTGTGAAGGACAATATCCTTAGGCAGAAGTTGTTCTTGAACATACCAAGCTTTTATTCCTGAAAAGTCACCTTAACACAACACAGTCAAAGTCCTTCACACCAAACTGTAGCTATTACCTTTTATATACGACTTCTCATTATTGATGAGGTCCCGTGGGATGCAGGGGGCAGATTTCCACCTGTAATATGGAGATGAGGGCAATGTAACTGATTAAGGTAGGTCAGTCGTATATAAAACTAATTCTATTTATACAGATATATATATACTAGCTGGGTGCCCGATGCAGATGCATCGGGATTCTAGAAGAGCGAGTCTCTGACTCGCAATGGCCGCTTCGCGGCCAATGCTTCGCACTGCTAAGGCCGCTTCGCGGCCAATGCTTCGCACTGCTAAGGCGACTCGCCATGCCCGCTGCGCGGGCATAGCGAGTCGCCTTAGAACTGCTCGCAATGGCCGCTGCGCTGCCAATGCTTCGGTCGTATCCACATGACGACATTGACTCGCAGCGCGAGCGGTCTCAAAAGGGGCAAAAAACCCATTCGTGATTATATAATAGATATATATATATATATATTCTACAGCACTTTACATTGAGGGTTATGTGGAAACACAAGAGTCAGTGGGTGCTTTCGTCCGCTGGCCCGGCCGCCTTTAGAAAGACCTCATGGACCAGGGCTCATCCCCACTGAACGCCCGACCTCCTTACCCGTGAGCTGAACACTACTCAGACAGCACAGGGTGAGGGAACCACACAATGTTAAGACTTTATTGGATCCCCAACATTTAAAGTCATATAACACATAACCAAGCAAAAACACACAATATAACAGAGTCTCACCCTTAGACTGGCTCACTAGGGATTAAAATATTTGTGCCTTCAGGGCTTACAAGGCCAACTACTGCAATCCAGCAGCACCCCTCTTTTGGTGGACACCCACTTAGAAAGGAATAGCGGCAAGCTTAAGAGGCTAACCAAGCACAGCACAGTCTGTAGTCAGATGACTGAATTGTCCGAACCTGGGTTTCTTCCAGCCAAATCCTAGGCTGAATTCCTGCAGAATATAATCCAGTTTTGGTGCTCCTCTAGTAACTATATAAACGTGAACAAATTCTTGTTAGATAATAGATAAAAATTAGAGTCGTATCCAAATATGTGATCACTAGACTAATGGTGGGTTTACACATCACGATATTGTTCCGATATCGTATACAACGGCGCGGGAGCACGCATTTTGTGCCCGGTTTTCCCAGAATCACATCGGCGGTTTACACAGCGCGATATCGGGATACAACGTCCCTACGATGTGTACGCCCCCCGACCCAGGAACGACCATTTAACATGGGAGTCAATGGAGGACGTTGTACTGCACATCGGAGTTGGGCTGTCACACAGCACGATCCGGCTCCAACCGGCATCCGATATCGGGTGGTTGAATAGCACGCTCATTCGACCCCCCGATATCGGTTTGCCATTGTTCCTGCATCGCATTGTACGTTCACACCGTACAATGCACGAACGATATCGGGTCCAACGCACGAACCACGTGACTTTTGGTCGAGTTGGACACCGATATCGCAACGTGTAAACACACCATCACACTCTCAGTGTGCTGGAACTAACCAACACTGACCCCTGCTGTCTAAAACTACAATTAAAACCAAGGTTCCTTCTTGTCGGCCAGTATTTGATTAGTGCAGCTGTTTTATTGCTATGTCTACTGAACTAACAATTTCCATAGTTTGTTTTCATCAATTAACTCTCTATTCTAATGTATTACACTCCATCAATTTAATGAAATGTTAATTTTATTATAGCTTGATTTTTAAGTGAATCCTGCATAATGACGTCATTTGGCTTCCACCTGGATAAGCAGGAGCCAATCGTCATTCACTAAGTTGTACCCGTTGAAGCATGATCCACGTGAAACCGAGCGCCCACCTCCCTCCCTCCCTGTACACCTGTAAGCCTCATTCCAACCTGGAATAAAGCTGCACTTGGAAGGTATTGCTGTGTGACTGCCGTCATTTCTTCGCATATTAGCTAACTACTATAATTCTGCTCTTATGTATAAGAATATAACCACTATAATACTGCTTCTATGTACAAGAATATAACTACTATAATACTACCCCTATGTACAAGAATATAACTACTATAATACTGCTCCTATGTACAAGAATATAACTACTATAATACTGCTCCTATATACAAGAATATAACTACTATAATACTGCTTCTATGTACAAGAATATAACTACTATAATACTGCTCCTATGTACAGGAATATAACTACTATAATACTGCTCCTATATACAAGAATATAACTACTATAATACTGCCCCTATGTACAAGAATATAACTACTATAATACTGCCCCCTATATACAGGAATATAACTACTATAATACTGCTTCTATGTACAAGAATATAACTACTATAATACTGCTCCTATATACAAGAATATAACTACTGTAATACTGCCCCTATATACAAGAATATAACTACTATAAGGGTGGAGGCACACTATCATGCATCAAAAACGCCACTGTGCGTGTTTGTGGGGTGTATGGTGCGTATGATGAGTGTGGCTGGCTGTATGTATGTTAGTGTGCTGTGATTGTGAGGTGTGAGTGCGTGTGTGGTGCGTCTTTGTGATGCTGTCCATGGTCCTGAAGGACTTCGGGCAGCATTTGTCGGGAAATTAAAGCTCTGCGGCTGTCAAAGCCACAGAGTTTAAATGTCCCGCTTTGCCTGTACAGTAAGTAATCATCTTGTACCGCTGTGTCAGCGGTGCCAGATGATTACTGAGCACCCAGCTGCTGGGCACCTCTTTATAATTTAGGGGCTTAAAGTGCATATGCAGCATCTGTGCGGCATATGAGCACAGATGCTGCATATGCGGCAATGTGTCCTGGGCATAAAGGGTTAATATGGGGCAATTACCTTGTCACCATGTCTCCAGGGATTGCCCCCCTCCCTAGAGACATGGTGCTTATAATCATTGGTGGTTCAGGGGTTAACTTGCTATATTAGTGACTAGCCGGCATTTGTCGGCTTTCATTCATGTGCTCTGACAGCCGGCGGGTCCTGGCTGTCAGAGCGAGGTAGATACTCTATTACCATATATGCTCCTCCTGGGACAGCTCATCAATGTGGAGCTGTCCCAGGTACTTAGAATAATAGGGTAGTTAAGCTGCGGCCGCTGTCCATGGAGGTGATGCTGAAATGTTATTCATATTGTAGGGTCCTCACTCTATTATGTAACTCATTTAAGGGCAGAGACTACATGGAAAAAGGGCAAGAAACATGGAGTACTAGAAGGTAGCAGCGAGTGCGGCCTGTGATCCTCAGTTTTGGATGAACTCTGAACGGGAAAAAAAAGCTGCACTAGTCAACTGGATGATGAGCTCGAATATATCTCTAGTGCAAGTCAATGGGCAAAGGATATATGGTGCCCCCCCTCCAGGATGGGTTGGAGAAGCTTCTCCAAATGGCTCAGAAATATGGATTGATAATATTCCCAAGATTATACAGGAAGAGACTTCTTGATACTGTACTACTTGGTCCACTACAGAAAGTGCATCATACTTCCAAAAAGTACCCCTGGGGGCTGTTATCTATGATGGACTACTGTAGAAGTTGTGGCCCTCAATTCAAGTTTTCAGGGGGGCATCAGTCATCAACAGTCAGTCGGTGTATATGTCAATTGAATATGTATCGTCTCTCAGTCACAATGTGGGACAAGAAAGGCATGTTTGTTTGCCAGATAAGGGTGACTGACAGTACATTTCTATTGAATATGTATCCCCTATCTCAGTCACAATGCAGGACAACCTGTGACAAGGGCGTCCAATGACAAATATTACTTTAATAAGACCACTGTACACTGATTTGTTCACTGCACAATGTGCATAGGGTTTGTAAAAAGTAGTATAATGAAAGTATAGGTGCCCGTCTTCTTTTCAATCCTATATTTTAGTATAAAACATCACACATATAGAATGAACGCTCTGTGTGATGTTTTTATACTAAAATAACAGACTGAAAAGAAGACAGGTACCGATATTTTCTTTATACTAATACGTGGATGGACGCCAACCATTATATCGGTGCCGGAGTCCAGTGAGTATCCATCGAGGTGTTGTTCCCCTCACATAAATTTGTTTTGTAAAAAGTAGCCCTATGAGTTGGGTCATGGTTCACGCAGGAAGCCACCAAACCAAGAGCCTCTAATCACATATAGTAGTTAGGCTGGAGTAGGAATACTGTCCTGGCTTGTCCACTGCACAATGTGCATAGGGTTTCTAAAAGGTAGCCGTAAGGGCTGAGTCATGGTTGACACAGGAAATAAATTGTTTTTTATGGGAAGGGGTTGACATTAACAGCAATAGCATGAATCAGCATTTTTGGTGAATTTAGGTTGGCTTGCTGTCATCTGGGGGGATTACAAACTGTGGAGATATCCAGTCCTTGTTGAAATTAATCAGAGTAAGTCTGTCTGCATTTTCTGTTGAGAGTCTTGTGCGCCTATCAGTGATGATAGACCCAGCGGAACGGAAAACATGCTCTGACATCACACTAGCAGCAGGGCAGGCCAGCACCTCGAAGGCGTATAAGGAGAGGTCGGCCCAAATGTTCAGCTTGGACACCCAATAATTAAAGGGAACTGAAGCATCAGAAAAGACGCGTGCACGTATGGCCACTTAAGTACCACTTGACTATGTTCTGCAACTGCTATGTGGGCCAAGCTGCCAAAAGGCAAATCTTCTGTGTCCCCAACAGTAGGACCAGTACCCATCCTCTCCTCATGCTGACTCGCCTCCTCCTCCACCTGCAGGCTGGACAGACATGAAGCTTAGGTGTCCCCTCTATAGCATTAGGAGTCCCCTCGGTAGCACAGAAAAACAAGTCCTCTCCCTCCTTATTTTCCTCCTCATCACCCAAAGTTGCCTCAGAATATTGGCTGGGTAGTATCACCCATTGGGAAATCTGGCTCCTTACCAACATGCTGGTGATTCAAAGCTTCCTCTGTGAGATTATACAGTGATTGTTGCAAGAGACACAGCAGCAGGATGGTTATGCGGATAGTAGCCTGATCACCGCTCACAAGGTTGGTGCAGTACTCAAAGTTCTCAATAACCCTTACAAATGTCAGCGATCCTCACCCACTCAATAGTTGTTATATGTGGTGGCTGACTTTCAATCGGAGGGGCATGTTGAAGCTGGCATTCAGCTACTGCCCTCTGCTGCTCGCTAATCCTCGCCAACATATGATAGGTAGAGTTCCACCGCGTGGGCAGGTTGCAAATCAGTTGGTGACTTGGCTAATTCAAGCACTTTTGCAGCACTGTAAGAGCAGAAAAAAGCGGTAGAGGAATGTCGAAAATGGGAGCTAATACGGAGCACCCTCTCAAGGAGGTTCGGCAAGTCAGGGTAAGTTTTCAGAAATTTCTGAACTAGGTTCAGCACATGAGCCATGCATGGCACGTGTACCAGCTTGCCAAACTTTAAAGCCGCCACCAGGTTACGGCCATTATCGCAGACGACCAGACAGGGTTGGAGGTGCAGCGGGGAGAGTCACTGATCAGTCTGTTGTTTTAAAGCTTGCCACAGCTCTGCTGCATAGTGTGGCTTCTGACCTAAACAGATTAGCTTCAGCAGAGTGTGTTGACGCTTTTCCGATGCACTGCTGCACAGGTCCCAGCTTGGCAGTGATGGGGAGGGTAATTCTACAGAGGATGAGGAGCAGGAGGAGGGTAGAGAGGAAGTAGAACATGAAGAGGTGGAAACCCTGATAAAAGCTGGGCCCGCTATTCTTGGCGTGGGTAGGATGTGTGATGTTCCAGTTTGCGCCTTTGTCCCACCCTCCACCAGGTTCACCCAGTGTGCCATGACAGAAATATATCGTCCCTATCCACAACAGCATGTCCAGGTATCTATTGTTAGGTGGACTTTCCCAGTGACGGTGTTGGTGAGAGAACAGTTCAGATTCTTTAACATGTGCTTGTGTAACGCAGGGACGGCACAGCAGGAAAAATAGTGGCTACTGGGAACACTGTAACGTGGGGCAACCACAGTCAAGAGATCACGGACAGACTGTGTTCCCATAAGCCTAAACAGAAACACTTCCACACCTAGGAATCTGGCAATGTGCAAGTTTACTATTTGTGCCTTTGGGTGCGTGACTATGTATTTAAGCATTCTTTCCAAGGTCTCAGGCAAGGACAATTGAACGCTTTACTGGGACAAGGAAGTGGATGTGGTTGATGTTTGTTGTGTGTGAGCAACTGCAGTTTGTGGGCAGGAGGTATGAGCGCCTGCTTCCTGAACTGCAGATTCAGACAGACAGCCTGGGTGACATGGCACTGGTTTGACCCTCAGATGCAGATTTGGTGCCCTGGTGTTCCACTCACCTACTGTGGTGCTTGGCTGCCATGTGGTTTTGCATACTGGTGGTGCTCAGGTTGCCTTTGACCTGGCCTCTGCTCAACTTGCTATGGCAGATGCTACAGACTACAATATTTTTCTCTGAAGGACTTTGGGAAATAAATTTCACACAGCAGCTGAATGCCCCCTTGCCCTGACTTGGCCCACAGTGGGGGTGCTCTTGGGAACAGTTGACTCAGTTCTCACTCTAGGGAAACCACAACCCCTTGGTGCCTGTGTTGGTGCTGCATATCCATCTTACTCTGGGTTGCTGTCATGGCTATGTGTGCCAACCGTCTAGATCGGATCAGTGGACTCATCATTGACCACCTTGTCTTCATCTTATCCTCCTTCCCAGTTGATACTGTAGGCTGACCTGATGGTAACTTGTGTCTCATCATCAGCCTCCACCTCTCGAGATAGTAAATGACATTTCTCCAAGTGGCTTTCTTCTGTCCGTAGGTCCTCAAACACTTGAACATCAACGCACGTCACCTCCTCACATCCCTCTTCAATGCTGCACGGTGATAGGCCGGAGCCAACCAAAGGATCCTCGGAGTAGCCAAGCTTGGGGTCATATGTCTCATGTGACTGATAATGGCGGGAGGAAGGAGATCCAGCTTCAGGATTTGATGGGCCAGCCTTCTGTATATCGACTGTGTGGTTGTGGAAGATTTGTTGCTGCTTGATAAATGTATAGAAGCCGTGTAAGACAGAATCTGCTCTCACTCTTCTGGCTTCAACACACATTTACGTTCCAGACCGGAAAATGTATCCAACAACATAGTGGATACGTCAACCTTCTTCTTACCTGACACAGGCTCAGTGCCTTCTTACGCACCACTGACATCATCACGTCCACGTCACTTAACAACAGGCTTTATTGGCATTCTGGGTTTGTTTGTCGACAGATTTTCAGATGTGGATGGCAAAAGCCAAGCTAGCTGTCACAGCCAAAATCGTGTGGAAAATGGGCTGGTGCGTGCTTTGTAGCAGGTAGTAGGAACTGTTTGGACTACTGCTTTGCAGAGGGCAATAACTACCTTTTTACGTGTGATAATGTGGACAGCAGAAGGCATCCTGTGACCACAAAAACAATGAGGAAAATGGGCTGTTGCGTTGTCACGTCACCGTTGGACTCTGTGGCTGGTGGTCCTGCCTCGGCCGCTGCGAGGCGCCGGATTTCTTCGGCAGATGATGCCGGTGATAGGAGGGCCATGTCCTCATGTGGACCTGCTCCTTCGACGTCTGCCTCTGTCGCTGGGTATCGCCGTGTTTCTCCTGTGGGCGATGCTGGTTGCAGAAGAGAGGGTCCTGCAGAGGCATCTGTTAGGCGCAGCCTTCGTTCTCCTGTCAGAAGTGGAGTGGTTGGTGCCAATCGTGCATCACCGTCTGGCCTGGTTCTAGGGGTGGTCTGGATGAGGTCATCAGGCTGTGAGCTCCAGCCTATAGGAGGTAACCGCGCCCTTCAAATACCTTGGAGCCGGTCTTGCAGGCCGCCAGATAGAGTCTTGGTTCCCCAGTGATCTAGTGTGTGTTTGGTTTTGACTCTGACCTTTGCCTGGATCATTGACCCTGCTACCACCTCACGATTTTGTACCTCGCTGCCCTCCCGGTTTTCACTCTGACCTTTGCCTGGATTTTTGGACCTTGCTTCAGCCTGATGATTTTGACCCTTAGTTGCCCTCCCGGTTTTGACTCGGACTCCTAACTACTCCTTCGGATCCTGGTTTTTATTCCCTTCCTTGCGACCTTCCTGCTCCGGTCCGCTGCTCATCATAGGCAGCCACCTCCTGGGCTCCGCTGTAAATCCAGATCCCTGTATAGGGGTAAAAGGTCTCAGGGTTTCTCGGAGTGCTGCCTTACCAGCAGCTCGGCCTCATAGCGGGTGGTCGTCACATGCTTTGTAGCAGGTGTGGTGCCCCTGACGGTCCAGTGACCACAGAGGTACTGCATCTCGTCCAGAGGTGTAGTACCACACTCTCGGGTAAGGAAGGGACACTGCCCAGCACCCAAACACCCACACAACACGACACCACCCTGGTCCTGGGGTTCGGGTGGACGCTGTTTTGGGAGGACCCCATCCCAGGCTGGAAGGAGAGACAGGTAGAGGGTGTGGGTGGAGGAAGAAAGAGCACCAGAAAGTGGGAAGCAGGCAGGAGGATGTACAGGATGGACAGATGTAGAAGGACGTAGCAGGAGAATGAGGAGTTGAAGAGGCAACACAGACATGAGAGGACGTGTCAGAGAGATGTCCTGGGGACTGGAGCTGGTGGAGCTCGTCCTGAGACAGAGAGAGACTCTAGAGAGATAGTAGGAGACCCAGGGACACAGGAACGGGGTTGCTCGACAGGGCACCTAATGTGAAAAGCATGATAGCACCCAGTCGCCTAAAATTGAATAAGAATCATGACTCTGTTACAACTCAGGTGCAAAAAAGAACTTCAAAATGTAGAAAAAATAGGTGTAAATGCTGTGGAGCAATGCAGGAATCAACACATTTTAGTTCTAGTTTCAATGGAGAGGTTTTTCCTATCAAATACGACATGGACTGTTCTACATCATTTGTCATCTACTTGCTGGAGTGTCCTTGCAAGCTCCAATACGTTGGAATAACAATACAGCCTTTACATGATAGGATAAATAAACATAGAGCTAACTTCACCAAAGGGTATAAGCAGCACGGAGTATCTTATCATTATAGTATATGCCACAATAAGGATCCATCTAAAATGAAACTTATCCCTATAGATCATGTACCATCTCATATAACTAACAGATCTGAAGTGCTAAAAAACAGGGAGAAGTATTGGATGTTCAAATTAAATACAATAAAACCTAAGGGTTTAAACATTGTCACTGAACTAATACAATTGAACTCCTAAAAGTGCCTTTCTATTCTGAACATAGAAAATATTCTTCTCCTGGTTAGTAGTGAGACCCCTAGTGGCGGACAATTATAGAGAATGGAGCTGAATAGCAAGATAACTAGGAAACAGCATCATTGGTACTTGCATTCTCAGCATCGCCATCTTGTGGTTTTTCAGTAGTAAGCAGTTCTATAAACGATTTCTGCTGAATAAATGGCTTGATTTTTATATAGAAATTTTATATAATAATATATATTAGCTGTGAGCCCGATTCTAAAGAATCGGGTAGTCTAGAATCCATATATAGTTTATTTACTAATATTTAGGGGAGTGCGGTGAAATTAATTGTGTGTAAACAGGTGGCTCAGTGGGTAGCACAGTATACGGTGGCTCAGTGGTTAGCACTGCGCGGTGGCTCAGTGGTTAGCACTGCGCGGTGGCTCAGTGGTTAGCACTGCGCGGTGGCTCAGTGGTTAGGAAAGTATGGTCGCTCAGTGTTTAGCAGTGTACGGTGGCTCAGTGGTTAGCGCTGTATATGGTGGGTTAGTAGTTAGCAGGCAGTACGATGGCTAAGTGGTTAGCAGAGTATACGATGGCTCAGTGGTTAGCACTGCGCGGTGGCTCAGTGGTTAGCACTGCGCGGTGGCTCAGTGGTTAGCACTGTATATGGTGGCTCAGTGGTTAGCACTGCGCGGTGGCTCAGTGGTTAGCACTGCGCGGTGGCTCAGTGGTTAGCACTGCGCGGTGGCTCAGTGGTTAGCACTGCGCGGTGGCTCAGTGGTTAGCACTGCGCGGTGGCTCAGTGGTTAGCACTGCGTGGTGGCTCAGTGGTTAGCACTGCGCGGTGGCTCAGTGGTTAGCACTGCGCGGTGGCTCAGTGGTTAGCACTGCGCGGTGGCTCAGTGGTTAGCACTGCGCGGTGGCTCAGTGGTTAGCACTGCGCGGTGGCTCAGTGGTTAGCACTGCGCGGTGGCTCAGTGGTTAGCACTGCGCAATGGCTCAGTGGTTAGCACTGCGCGGTGGCTCAGTGGTTAGCACTGTATACGGTGGCTCAGTGGTTAGCACTGCGCAGTGGCTCAGTGGTTAGCAAAGTACGATGGCTCAGTGTTTAGCAGTGTACGGTGGCTCAGTGGTTAGCAGGAGTATGGTGGGTCAGTGGTTAGCAGTGAGTGCGGTGGGCAGAGTGGTCAGCGCAGTGCGGCGGGCAGAGTGGTTAGCACAGTGCGGTGGGCAGAGTGGTCAGCAGAGGACAGAGGCACTCTGCCTGTCATACTTACCAGCGGGTCATCGTCTTCCCCGCCACGGCATTTTCACTCCGCTGTCCCCAGCATCTTGGCTCCACTCATGCAGAGCATTGCTCCTGTGCAGCCTCCTCTCTGCAGAGCATTGCTCCTGTGCAGCCTCCTCTCTGCAGAGCATTGCTCCTGTGCAGCCTCCTCTCTGCAGAGCATTGCTCCTGTGCAGCCTCCTCTCTGCAGAGCATTGCTCCTGTGCAGCCTCCTCTCTGCAGAACATTGCTCCTGTGCAGCCTCCTCTCTGCAGAGCATTGCTCCTGTGCAGCCTCCTCTCTGCAGAGCATTGCTCCTGTGCAGCCTCCTCTCTGCAGAGCATTGCTCCTGTGCAGCCTCCTCTCTGCAGAGCATTGCTCCTGTGCAGCCTCCTCTCTGCAGAGCATTGCTCCTGTGCAGCCTCCTCTCTGCAGAGCATTGCTCCTGTGCAGCCTCCTCTCTGCAGAGCATTGCTCCTGTGCAGCCTCCTCTCTGCAGAGCATTGCTCCTGTGCAGCCTCCTCTCTGCAGAGCATTGCTCCTGTGCAGCCTCCTCTCTGCAGAGCATTGCTCCTGTGCAGCCTCCTCTCTGCAGAGCATTGCTCCTGTGCAGCCTCCTCTGTGCAGAGCAATGCTAATGTGCAGCCTCCCCTCTGCAGAGCATTGTTCCTGTGCAGCCTCCTCTCACCTGTATCGTGGAGATCAGCTCTTGGGGGCTCAGTCCGGGGTCCTCTGTCACCTCTATGTTCCCTTGTGATCGCAGGATGTCAGAGGCAGAGAATCAGTGATGAGGACACGTCTGATGTGAGACAGCGGCATGATGTCTCCTGTGCCGACATGACACTGCAGCAACGAAAGTGCCTGTGATGATGTCACAGTCATGTGATATAGCCCCGCCCATACCAGTGACATCATCTCAGGTCCTGGAAGGAGAGCGACTCTGCAAGGACTCGCAAAGGCATTGCGAGTGAGGAGAGAGTCTGCAAGGACTCGCAAAGGCATTGCGAGTGAGGAGAGAGTCTGCAAGGACTCGCAAAGGCATTGCGAGTGAGGCAGGAGAGAGAGAGAGACTCTGCAAGGACTCGCAAAGGCATTGCGAGTGAGGCAGCCACGCACACGACGACGGAAACAGCGCCGAATATGACAGAAGTGGCCTTAGGGTAATTATATATTAGA
Source organism: Allobates femoralis (assembly GCA_033576535.1). Classification (NCBI taxonomy): domain Eukaryota; kingdom Metazoa; phylum Chordata; class Amphibia; order Anura; family Aromobatidae; genus Allobates; species Allobates femoralis. The sequence continues at coordinate 736,342,219 of JARQOC010000002.1, forward strand.
GATATAATTAATATATATATATATTAATTATATCTAATATATAATTGCCTTAGCCCACTTCCGGCAATTTCGGCCCAACTTCCGTCGTTGTGGACGTGGCTGCCGCAAGGCAGCCACGCCACACACGAAGCAGTGGCCGCGTAGCGGCCATTGCGAGCCGTAGCAATGTGCGAGCAATGGCCGCGAGGCCATTGCGAGCCGTTGCCGGCTCTCTCTCTCCTCTGCCCCTCCACGCTGATATTATACTTACCACCCGATCGCACCCGCCTCCGTCTTCCTGCATGTTCCTCTGTCCTCAGTCTTCCGCCCGCTATCTTCTATGTCGCCGCCCCGTACATACTGAAACCAAGATGGCGGCCGGGAAGTATCACGAGAGTTCCCGGCCGCCATCTTGGTTTCGCCCTCTTCACATTGGCGACATGCAAGATGGCGATGGAAGTAAGTATTCCGCCGCCATTCTGCCCCCCCCCGGCCTACACTGACCACTCTGCCCCCCCCACCTCCATGACCACTCTGCCCCCGGCCTCTGCTGACCACTCTGCCCTCCGTCCTTTGCTCACTACTCTGCCCTCCGTCCTCTGCTCACCACTCAGCCGCCCTCCTCTGCTGACCCCAGAGCCGCCCTCCTCTGCTGACCCCAGAGCCGCCCTCCTCTGCTGACCCCAGAGCCGCCCTCCTCTGCTGACCCCAGAGCCGCCCTCCTCTGCTGACCACAGAGCCGCCCTCCTCTGCTGACCCCAGAGCCGCCCTCCTCTGCTGACCCCAGAGCCGCCCTCCTCTGCTGACCCCAGAGCCGCCCTCCTCTGCTGACCACTGAGCCGCCGTATACAGTGCCAACCGCTGAGCCGCCGTATACAGTGCTAACCACTGAGCCACCGTATACAGTGCTAACCACTGAGCCACCGTATACAGTGCTAACCACTGAGCCACCGTATACAGTGCTAACCACTGAGCCACCGTATACAGTGCTACCCACTGAGCCACCATATACAGTGCTAACCACTGAGCCACCACATACAGTGCTAACCACTGAGCCACCATATTACCCAGTGCTAACCACATGAGCCACATCAGTCTACATGACAGTGCTAACCACTGAGCCACCCATATACAGTGCAACCACTGAGCCACCTAACAGTGCTAACCACTGAGCCCCCTATACAGTGCTAACCACTGAGCCACCACATAACAGTGCTAACCACTGAGCCACCATATACAGTGCTAACCACTGAGCCCCCATATACAGTGCTAACCACTGAGCCACCATACAGTGCTAACCACTGAGCCACCATACAGTGCTAACCACTGAGCCACCACAACAGTGCTAACCACTGAGCCACCACACAGTGCTACCCACTGAGCCACCATATACAGTGCTAACCATTGAGCCACCACATACAGTGCTAACCACTGAGCCACCAGCCAGTGCTAACCACTGAGCCACCATATACAGTGCTAACCACTGAGCCACCATATACAGTGCTAACCACTGAGCCACCATACAGTGCTAACCACTGAAGTCCACCATTACAGTGCTAACCACTGAGCCACCATACAGTGCTAACCACGCCACCACCATACAGTGCTAACCACTGCCCAGTCACACCACACAGTGCTAACCACTGAGCCACCGTACAGTGCTAACCACTGAGCACACAACCACACCACGTGCTACCACTGAGCCACCGTACTACACAATTACATCGCACTCACCTAAATATTAGTAAATAAACTAATATATGGATTCTAGACTACCCAATTCTTAGAATCGGCTCACAAGCTAGTATATATTATAAATATAAATATATATATATATATATATATATAATATGAAAAAAGATCCTTGCAGCACACAGCTACTACCAATGATGTACATAAGCTACTAGCTATATATATTTGAGGAAAAAGTTTAAAAACTTACGTTTTTTTCAAAAAACTCAAAAATCTCCAATTTTTTATTTAATTCTGAAGTTCTTGGTACATACATTGGCCAATGTCTGTTTGCTCATCAACTGCGACAAAGTGACTTCAGGGTCTGATGAGTCCTACGCTGACATCCCTGTCCTCCTTGTCCGCTTCCCCACTACTAAGTGGGCAGACACCATCTAGACCCTCCATCACCTGTAGGTAATGAGGGTGCACATTGCAGCATGGATCCTGCAACTCCATTTTTTTTTTTCTTTTTTTTCTTGATATATATATATATATATATATATATATATATATATATATATATATATATATATATATAATATATATATATAAACTTATTATATATTTCTGTTCTTTCTGCTACTTTTAATTTTTTTAATATTTATGCATTTTCTTATTTTTCATATTTTTTTATATTTATGTATTTGTATTCTTACAGTATCACTGAGGTTTTTATTACACACTTTTATTATATATTTATATTCATGTTGTCTTAGCCCATAATGATATGGTTTTTGAATGAATGATAAGAGGAATACTATGGGTTTGAACCACAGGCTGTTGATTTTTCACCACTGGTGTGTAAGATACACATGACCAGAAGGACCAGGGAGTCCACGGACAAGGATCTGGCAGGGATGTCAGCGTAGGACCCTCCGGACCGCCGAGACGTGGCCGGAGGGCAGGCATACATTGGCCAATGAGTGTACCAAGAGCCCCGGCTTTTAATAAAAAAAAGTGAGTACTGAGTTTTTTTAGAAAAAAACTGATGTTTTTTAATTTTTTTCTCAAACCATTATTGCTTGTCAGCACACACTTGTTGGTTAGACTGAGTGCAGCAGTGATTTTTTGATTACATGTTGATCCAGCAGCACAGCTTTGCACCTTTCGCACAGTGTAACGAGTGCTTTGCAGTTTTTTTTTCTGATATATACTAGATAAATAGATAGAGATAGATAAATAGATAGAGATAGATAAATAGATAGAGATAGATAAAGAGAATTTTGTTTACGTACCGTAAATTCTTTTTTCTTTAATCATCAATGGGAGACCCAGACAATGGGTTTAGGGCACTGCCCTCCGGAGGTCACACTAGGTACTACAAGTTTTGTAGACACCGCCCCCTCCGCTTATAAACCCCTACCGCAGGGAACATCCTCAGTTTGGTCCATAAGCTGCGAGGAGACAAATAAACCACACCCGAAACCTCGGGAAGAAACCGTGTACAGACGGTCCAACAACCCGGATAACACTGTCCCAACAGGGAACAGAACCAATGCAAAAACATGCAACGGAACAACTGGGTGGGTGCTGGGTCTCCCATTGATGATTAAAGAAAAAAGAATTTACGGTACGTAAACAAAATTCTCTTTTTTCTGGTCATCATAATGGGAGACCCAGACAATGGGGATGTCCTAAAGCAATACCCCAGGGCGGGAAAAGTTCCTCAAAAGACGGATAACACATGGTCCCCCTTAAAGGTGGGCAACCGCCGCCTGGAGGACCCGCCTGCCCAAACTCGCGTCCGCAGAGGCATGGGCATGCACCATATAGTGCTTAGAGAAAGTGTGCAGGCTGGACCAAGTGGCCGCCTGACACACCTGTAGAGCCGAAGCTCGATGTCGCAAAGCCCAGGAGGCACCGACAGCTCTGGTAGAGTGCGCCTTCAATCCCACCGGGAGAGGCAAACCAGAAGACCGGTAGGCCTCTTGAATGGGAGCCTTGATCCATCTGGCCAAGGTTGACTTTGACGCCGCGGACCCCTTACAGCGGCCTGTCGTAAGGACAAACAAGGAATCCGAATTCCGGAAGGAGGCAGTCCTGGACACATAAATGCGTACAGCCCTCACGAGGTTCAGAGTATGGAGATCCCGCTCAACCTGATGAATGGGAGCGGGGCAAAATGATGGAAGAACAATCTCCTGGTTCAGGTGAAAAGTAGAAACCACCTTTGGCAAGAATTCTGGCCGCGGGCGTAACACCACCTTGTCTTGGTGAACCACCAGGAAGGGAGACTTGCACGATAGTGCAGCCAATTCTGAGACCCTTCTCAGAGATGTAATTGCCACCAGAAAGACCACTTTCTGGGACAGACGAGACAGGGAAACGTCTCTCAGCGGCTCAAACGGCGGTTTCTGCAGTGCCGCCAGGACCATGTTAAGGTCCCAAGAGTCCAGGGGTCGCCTGTAGGGAGGAACCACCCGAGACACCCCCTGCAGAAATTGACGGACCCTAGGAAGGAGCGCCAAGCGCCTGTCAAACAGCACTGAAAGAGCTGACACTTGACCCTTCAGGGAGCTGAGGGATAAACCCAATTCCAAACCCGACTGTAGGAAAGCCAACAATGTCGGGATGGACAAAGGCCACGGAGACCGGCCCCCCGAGGCACACCATGTGAAAAAGATTTTCCACGTTCTGTGGTAAATCTTCCTGGAAACAGGCTTCCTAGCCCGATTCATAGTGGCGACTACCGTAGGAGAGAAGCCTCTAGATGTCAGCAGCCAGGCCTCAAGAGCCATGCAGTCAATCTGAGGGCCCTGGAATTGAGGTGGAAGAAGGGCCCACCTGTGTCCGCCTGACAGCTGCCACAGGTCCGGATACCAGGACCTCCTGGGCCAGTCTGGAGCCACCAGAATGGCTACCCTGCACTCCGTCCTGATTTTCCACAGAACCCTGGGAATCAGAGCCAGAGGCGGGAACACATATGGGAGATGGAAACCAGACCAACTCAGGATCAGGGCGTCCGCCCCCAGAGACTGAGGATCCCATGATCTCGCCATGTATTGCGGCACCTGATGGTTCAGCCGCGAGGCCATCAGATCCACGTCTGGAGTGCCCCATCTGCTGCAGATGTCCCGGAAGACATCTGGATGGAGAGACCACTCTCCGGCGTCCATCCCCTGCCGGCTCAGGTAATCGGCCTCCCAGTTCTCGACCCCTGGGATGTGAACTGCGGAGATCAGGCAGTCGTTGTCCTCCACCCAGGATAGAATGCGGTGGACTTCGGCGAGGGCCTGAGCACTTCTGGTCCCTCCCTGATGATTTATATAGGCGACGGCCGTCGCATTGTCGGACTGAACCCGAATGGGCTGTCCTGACAGGAACTTCTGAAACGCCAAGAGCGCCAGATAGACCGCCTTGATCTCCAGCACGTTGATCTGCAACGCCGATTCCGACTGAGTCCAGAGGCCTTGAGCCCTGTGATGTAAGAACACCGCACCCCAGCCCTTCAGACTGGCGTCGGTGGTCACCACTAACCATGACAGTTTGAGGAAGGACCGGCCCCGTGACAGGTGATATGGCTGGAGCCACCACTGCAGGGAATCCCTGGTCTGTTGGGAAAGAGCCACCAGCCGATTCAGAGAGGACGTTCTCTTGTCCCATCTGCGGAGAATTTCCAGCTGGAGAGGACGGAGGCGAAGTTGTGCGAAAGGCACCGCCTCTATCGCCGCTACCATGCGCCCCACCAACTTCATCAATACCCGTAGGGATGATTGTGGTGACAGGAGGACATCTTGCACTCCTGATCGGATGGCCAGCTGTTTGGCTCGAGGCAGAGACACCAGAGCAGAGTCTGTGTGGAAGTCCATGCCCAGGTACGTCAGTGACTGGGTCGGAACCAGGGTTGATTTCTGGACATTGAGTAGCCACCCAAACTGTTCCAGAGACTTCATGGTCACCTCCAGACTCTCCCGACAAAGGCGTTCCGACGGCGCCCTGACCAGCAGGTCGTCCAGATAAGGTATGACGGCGTGTCCCTGCACATGCAGGAGAGACATCATAGAGGCCATCACCTTTGTGAACACCCGCGGTGCCGAGGCCAACCCGAAGGGCAGCGCCACGAACTGGAAGTGTTCGTCCCCCACTGCGAATCTTAACCAGCGCTGATGAGCCGGTGCAATGGGCACGTGAACGTAAGCGTCCCGGATATCTATGGACGCTAGGAAGTCTCCCTGCGCCACAGCCGCGATCACGGAGCGCAGGGATTCCATGCGGAACTTCCGAACCAACACGTGACGGTTGAACAACTTGAGATCCAGAACCGGACGGAAAGAGCCGTCCTTCTTTGGGACGATAAAGAGGTTGGAGTAAAAACCACGGAACCTCTCCCCAGAAGGCACTGGGACCACTACTCTGTCTCTGCGGAGTCCCTCCAACACCAGGTGAAAAGCCTGAGCCTTGTCTGGGGATGGTACAGACCGATGGAATCGGTGTACCGGCAATGACGTCAGCTCTATCCTGTAACCTCGCGAGACTACGTCTCGAACCTACTGATCTTGGACGTGAAGCAGCCACCTGTCCCGAAACTGAGCCAGGCGGCCCCCCACCTGTGGGGAGGCAGGACGAGAGAGCGAGTCATGTGGAAGCGGGTTTGGGGGTAGCAGCCACGGCCCCCGCCGGCTTCTTTTGACGACTCTTGGAGCGCCACTGAGTAGAGGGCTTGCCCCCACGGTCCGCGCGAGCGGACGTCGCTGATGGCTGCGAGCTGGAACGAAAGGACCACTGCTTTGGGTTCCTTTTAACGGTGTACCGTGGCTTAGGTTTGTTCTGCGGGATCTTAGACTCCGCAGAATCCTTTATTAGCTTGTCCAGCTCGGTGCCAAAAAGCCTGTCACCAGAGAACGGAAGATTTTGCAAAATCTTCTTGGACGTGGCATCTGAGTCCCAAAGACGCAGCCACAACAACCTGCGGATCGCTATAGCATTGGCCGAAGCCACAGCTGAGCGAGTGGCAGTTTCCAGAGTTGCCGTCCTGGCGTAGTCCGCATAGGCCCTTGCCCTATCGGTAAGCGCCAGGACCTCGGAACTGGACCCTGCCAGTTCAGTGATACCATCCAAGCAGGTGGTGATCGCCTGCAGGGTCCAGCCCGTGGCAAAATTAGGGGCAAATGAAGACCCCACAGCCTCATAAGAAGACTTGGCGAGTTGCTCGACCTGTCTATCTGTCGCATCCTTCAACGAGGAGCTATCAGAGGCAGAGAAAAGGGAGCGTGCAGCAATCCTGGTCATGGAAGCGTCCACCTTCGGGGACTGCGACCACTCCTGAAGCACCTCCTGGGGAAAGGGGAAGCGATTGTCCTTAGATTTGCGGACATAACGCCGCCCAGGATGTAACCTGGGTGCTCTAACCACCCTTCCAAAGTTAGTGTGGTCCATGAAGGAGCCACTCGGTCTAGCCTCCGGCCGCAGCCATTGATAGACCTCCTTCGGGTGTACAGTCACCTCCTCAGGGGGTGTCACGAGACGCAAAGTCTCGTTGATGGAGGACACCAGATCCTCCACCCCGTCTGGTGGTTCAGACACAGACCCGAGAGTCGAACCCCCATCATCCTCCTCACCATCAGAGGGACGCTCCTCCTCAGAGAGAGCCTGGAACTCGGGTGAATCCTCATGACGAGTCCGCTTAAGGGGTCTCACAGTAGAAGAAAGACACCCGGGGGTAACTGGAAGGAGTAGCTGGGCTTTCCAGTCTCCTATTAAGTGCCTCCAGGGATTGCGACATGGAGGACAGCTGGGACAACAGAGATTCATTGATCTTATTCTGAGTCTCCCATGGCCCTGGGATCACCTGAACCTCAGGGTACAGCACCGGAGCTGCTGACTCAGCAGTGCCAGTTCGGGCCTCTGGGCGTCCGCAGTTATTGCAGGACCCCTCCACCAGTGTACCATTGCATGTAGCACAGGCAATGGAGGCAACTGCCGCCTTAGCAGCACGCTTCCCAGCTGAGGACATGGCCACAGTAGGGGAATATAAGCCAATTTGTACAGACAAAACCGGAATCCCGGTGGCTTACCGACCGCTGTAAAGCGGTGGGAGGAAGCGGTGTGCGTGTGTGGCCTCCGCGAGGGTTTCCGGTCTCCCCTTGGAGTGCAGACGTGCGCTGCAGTAAGATCCCAGCCGGGAGTGAGGGGAAAAGATGGCCGCCGGCAGAGAAGCTGTGGGCGGCGCCGAAAACACGCGGGAAGCACACACGCACGCCCACCGATGACATCACCGTAAGGGCTGCTTTCCATCCTCCAGGCCGCCTCAGCAATGAAGGCGCCAAAGCCCGCAGCGCGGGAAGTAGTGTGATAACACAACACTCAGACTGCATGTACAACCAACACCAGCAGCCTACAGCCTCAGCCCCTGTGACACACAGGGCGGTCAGCCAGGGTGACCCCAGCACGGGGTACACCGCCAGAGCCGCGGACCCGAGGGTAGCGCGGGGTCTGAGTGTCAGGACACAAAGTGACAGACACTACCCCCAGGCACACCGGAGACACACGGGGTATCTCAGTGCCGGTCCGGTCTGTAAGCACCATTTAGGGAGGCCTCAGACGGGGGTTCAGCACCAGTCCGGAGTGTAAGCACCATTTAGGGAGGCCTCGGACTGGGCTGGCTCCAGTCCGGTCTGTAAGCACCATTTAGGGAGGCCTCGGACGGAGCGGAGCTGTGCAAGGCTCCCATCTCCCACTCTCCAGAGCCCCCCCAGGGAGGGATGGAAAGGAGTGCGACAGCGTACCGGGAGAACACAAAGTGTCCAGGCCCAAGGCCCTCCGGTACCTCCACCTGCGTGTTCCACAAGGGTGAGCGGGGAGGCTGTCGAGGGTCCCGACTGGAACCATTTTACCTTGTCTTCATACGCCATCACGTAAGCTGTGAGAATGCAGTGAAGTGCAAGCAAAGCGTGATCCTCCGAGCACACTAAGTTTAAAACTGAGGATGTTCCCTGCGGTAGGGGTTTATAAGCGGAGGGGGCGGTGTCTACAAACTTGTAGTACCTAGTGTGACCTCCGGAGGGCAGTGCCCTAAACCCATTGTCTGGGTCTCCCATTATGATGACCAGAAAAAATAGATAGAGATAGATAAATAGATAGAGATAGATAAATAGATAGAGATAGATAAATAGATAGAGATAGATAAATAGATAGAGATAGATAAATAGATAGATAGAGATAGATAAATAGATAGAGATAGATAAATAGATAGAGATAAATAGATAGAGATAGATAAATAGATATAGATAAATAGATAGAGATAGATAAATAGAGATAGATAAATAGATAGATAGAGATAGATAAATAGATAGAGATAGATAAATAGATAGAGATAGATAGATAGATAAATAGATATAGATAGATAGGCGAGTCGTTGCAGCCGCGGCGAGTCCGGCACGTAGGTCCATTGCGAGTTTCATGAGCCGCCGAGGACCGACGACCGCCGTGGCCGAAAATAGAACCAAGGGCCTGGCCATGCTTCGGTCGAAACACCGCTATTTATCTCTATGGGAAGTGAGGCGCTATTCTGATTGGTCGCTGTGTGCTGGCGGCGACCAATCAGAATAGCGCCTCACTTTCAGCGGTAAATTTGAAACTCAAAGTGGTCCATTCTATGTCTATGGGAAGTGAGGCGCTATTCTGATTGGTCGCTGTGTGCTGGCGGCGACCAATCAGAATACCGCCTCACTTCCCATAGAGATACATAGCGGTGTTTCGGCGAATTTATGACCGGGCCCCTGGTTCTATTTTCGGCCACGGTGCTCGGCTCTGGTCGGTCGTTCCACGGGGCCGGCGACTCGCAATGGCCGCTTTGCGGCCATTGCTCGCGCTTTAGCAACGGCTCGCAATGGCCGCCTCGCAATGGCCATTGCTCGCGCCCGGCAACGGCTCGCAATGCCCGCTACGCGGGAAATGCTTCGTGGGTCGCGTGGCTGCAAGGCAGCCACATCCGCGACGACGGAAGTAGCGCCGAAACTTACGGAAGTGCGCTACGGCAATTATATATTAGATGTCTACACATGCACAATTAAAGCATAACAGCATTTCAGCATTATCAATCAGGCAATGGTACACACATTCAAAATTTAAGGTAGAGAATAATATAGTTTATAGTTAGTAGCGCTTGTAATGTTATGTATAATATAATGCACAGTTCCCAGAAAGATATTTATTAGAGATGAACATCTATATATATATATATATATATATATATATATACACATATAGAGTCTGCATTTCTCTCTGCGCTTTTTCAGAGCCCATTTATCATGGGGGCAATGGAAAAACGCAGAGAAAAACTGCAGAAAGAATTGACATGGTGATTCTTTTAAGGCTACGTTCACACACTGCGTATTTTGCTGCTTCTCTGTGTTTTTTGCTGCGTTTTTTTACGCGTGCTTTTTGAAGTGAAAACACAATTCTGGATAAGCAGCCCAGCCAAACCTATGGGTTTTGACAAAATCCATTCACACACTGCGTATTTGTGCTTTTTTTACGCGCGCGGTTTCACTGCAAAAACGTGCGCGAAAAAAGAATCACCATGTCAATTCTTTCTGCAGCTTTTCTCTGCGTTTTTCCATTGCCCACATGATAAATGGGCTCTGAAAAAGCGCAGAGAAAAATGCAGAAAAAGACGGAGAGTGTGAAAGGAGCTGCGTATTTCACAAAATGCGCGCGTAAAAAAGCGCAGATGTGTAAAAAGACGTAGTGTGTGAACGTAGCCTTACGCGTGCGTTTTTGCAGCAAAAACGCGCGCGTAAAAAAAAAGTACAAATACGCAGTGTGTGAATGGATTTTGTCAAAACCCAGAGGTTTGGCTGGGCTGCTTATCCAGAATTAAGTTTTCACTGCAAAAAGCGCGCGTAAAAAAACGCAGCAAAAAACGCAGAGAAGCAGGAAAATACGCAATGTGTGAACGTAGCCTAATAGTCAAGGGTATTGAAAGAGTCATAGGTGCAGAGCGGGGCGGGGACAAGGAGAGACTTGTGCTGGAAAAAGAGGCTCGCTGGATCCTCAATCTGAACACACGTCGACCAGTAGGATTAAATTTACGTACTGAGTTAACGTATTTTTATTGAGTTTATGTCATACGACAGTGAAAATCTAAATTACTTACCGGTAATGGGTTTTTCCGGAGCCCCGACAGCACCACCTGAGAGAGAGGACCGCCCATCCAAGACAGGAAACCTCTGAGATAAAAAGGCGGGACCTCTCCTGGACCTCAGTTTAGGTTACAGAGACCGGAGAGGAGAACCCAACAAGCATTAGTACACAACCACCAAAAAAATCAACAATTCACACCCCCCAAACGTGACCAACACCAACAGGCAATAGGGAGGGATGCGTTGGTGCTGTCGTGGCTCCGGAAAAACCCATTACCAGTAAGTAATTTAGATTTTTCCATCATGAACACGACAGCACCACCTGAGAGATTTCAGAGAAAAGAAAATTAGGGAGGGATCCACCGCTTGTAGAACCCGTCTACCAAAGGTCACCTCATCCGTGGAAGAAAGATCAAGCCTGTAATGCTTGAAGAAAGTAGAAGGAGAAGACCAAGTAGCAGCCCTACAGATCAATTCTAAGGGGACATCAGCCTTCTCCGCCCAGGAAGCAGCTACCGCCCTGGTGGAATGTGCAGTATGTCCCACAGGGACCTGCACCTGACTAGCAGAATAAGCAAGAGCGATGGCTTCCCGCAACCACCTAGCAAGGGTACCCCTGGACACTGCCTTACCCCTAGAGGCCCCCTGAAAGGAAACAAAAAGGGACTGAGACGGACACCAGGCCACGGACCTGTCCAAGTAGGTAAGCAACGCCCTCCTGACATCTAACGTGTGGAGAACCTCCTCTTTCTGATTTGCAGGATGATCACAGAAGGAAGGGAGGACCATCTCCTGCATCCTGTGGAACTTGGTAGCCACCTTGGGAAGATAGGAAGGGTCCAGGCGGAGGATGACCCTGTCCTGCAAAATCTGAGTATAAGGCCCCACCACCAACAAGGCCTGCAGGTCACTAATACGTCTGGCCCACGTCAAAGCCACCAACAGGACTACCTTCAGAGTAAGGACCTTAGGCGAAGCAGAAGATAAGGGCTCAAAAGGAGGCTTGGTTAATGCATCCAAAACTAAATTGAGATCCCAAGGAGGCACCTTTGGACAGGGAACAGGTGTGGCCCGCTTGCAGGACTGTATAAACCTCGTCACCCAAGAAGACCCAGCGAGGGGACAATGGTACAGGGCCCCCAAGGCCGAAACTTGGAGTTTCAGGGTATTGACAGAGAGACCCATCTCCCACCCCCTCTGGAGGAATTCTAAAATTGCCGGCACAGGAGCCTCACCCTCTGGACTCGCCCCTGAAGTGGACAGAAATTTTTTCCACACTTTACCATAAATATTGGTGGTAACCGGCTTCCGACTGGACATCAGTGTACAAACTAGGCCATCGGAGAATCCCCGCCTTGACAGGAGCCGCCGTTCAAGTTCCAGACCCGAGACCTGCGGATGGTGGTCCGGCCCCTGAGACAGGAGAGACTGAGATAGGGGGAGAGTCCAGGGAGCCTGCACAGACAGGCGACTGAGCCAAAAGAACCAAGCTCTCCGGGGCCAGAAGGGCGCTATCATGATGATCCTGGCCCTGTCCTCCCTGACCTTCCGAAGTACAGCAGGAATCATTACCAAGGGAGGAAAGGCATACAGGAGGCCCGAGGACCAGGGGATCAGCAGAGCGTCCACAGCAAAGGGCCGGTCTCCGGGATTCAGAGAACAGAACCGTCGCACCTGCCTGTTCTCCCGAGTCGCAAATAAATCTATCTCCGGAAGGCCCCACCTGTCCACAACCTGAGCGAAAAACCCCGGATCCAGGGCCCACTCCCCCTGTCGGAGCTGCACCCTGCTGAGAAAATCCGCCCGTGAATTTGCCACCCCCCGAATGTGAAGGGCAGAGAGGGAAACGTGATGGTCTTCCAACAACCAACAAATGTCCCGTGTAACGCCAATGAGAGCCTGAGACCTGGTACCTCCCTGATGGTTCAGCCACCACCCCAGAGAATCTAAAGTCGGAGGGGACAGAACAATCTTTGCGTCCAAGGCTGCCCCCAACCTGAGTTGATGCTGGAGGACCTCCCACTGAAGGGCCCGAGAGTGCAACTGTGCCCAGGGGACTGCCGGGATACAGGACGTGAGGGAGCCCAAGAGAGACATAGCCCTCCTTAACCCCTTAATGACGAAGAAATTTGTCATTTTTCATTTTCGTTTTTTCGCTCCTCGGCTTCCAAGAGCCATAACGTTTTTATTTTTCCGTCAATATAGACATATGACGGCTTGTTTTTTGCGGGACGAGTTGTACTTTCAGATGCAATAATTTGTTTTAGCATTTAATGTACAGGGAAATTGCAAAAAAATTCCAAGTGCGGTGAAATTGCAAAAAAAGTGCAATTACACGTTTGTTTTTTGGATTTTTTAGTCGCCGTGTTCACTATATGGTAAAACCGACATGACGGTGCGATGCCTCGGGTCAGTACGAGTTTGTAGATACCAAACATGTATACCTTTATTGGTATCTAGGTGGTGGAAAAAAATTCAAAAGCATGAAAAAAAAAAACATTGCACTCTTTGCGCCATGTTCTGCGACCCGTAGCGTCCTCATTTTTCGGGATCTGGGGCTGGGTGATGGCTTATTTTTTGCGTCTCGAGCTGACGTTTTTAATGATACCATACTTGGGTGGATGCGCTGTTTTGATCGCCCGTTATTGCATTTTTTAGCATTGTTATAGCGACCAAAAAAACGTAATTTTGGCGTTTGAACCATTTTTTGCGCTACGCAGTTTATGGCTCTCATTATTTGATTATATTGATAGATCTGGCGATTCTGAACGCGGCGATACCAAATATGTGTATTTTATTTAATTTTTTAATACTTTTATTGTGGATGGGAGAAAAGGGGGGTGATTTGAACTTTTATGTTTTTTTTTTTTCTTTTCAACTTTGTAAAAACTTTATTTGTTTATTAATTCTTAATTTTACACTGCCCCATAGAGAGGCACCCTGCTGCACAGTCCGATCGCTTCTGACACATACAGAGGAGCTGCAGCTCCTCTGTATGTGTCAGAATCGCGGACCTGTTGTGGTTGGCAGCCTCTGCCAACCACAAGCAGGAAATTCTCCATACAGGTTCCAGGGTCAAGCCAGGACCCTGGCCTGTGACATCAGCACGGGAGATCCCGCGATACTATCGCGAGATCTCCCCTGGAGCCCGGTAAGCGCGCGCTGCACGCTCCGGCTCCCTTAGATCCCGCTTTCAGAGATTGATGGCGGGATCTAAGGGGTTAAACAGCGCCGATCGGTGGCGGGACCGATTGGTGCTGTTTCTCCCACATCTCAGCTAGTGAGATCAGCTGAGATGTGGGAGGTTTGGAGTGAGCTCCACGCCGGAGCTCACTCCAAACACGGGGGTAACGACAGCCGACGTCTAGAGACGTAAGGCTGTCGTCTAGGGGTTAAAGTCACTCGAGGAGAGTTCCGGACTGCAGAAAGGGATGACTGAAGACGCAATTGTTTGTCGTCCGGAAGGAGGCAAAGCTGAGACTGAGTACAGAATCATCCCCAGAAACAGCTGACGCGTGGCGGGAACTAGCCTGGACTTTTCCAGATTGACAATCCAGCCCAACTGACCTAGGGAAGACTGAACCACCTGCAGACGGTCGAGGCACTGCTCCCTGGAGTCCCCCACAATCAGCAGATCGTCCAGATACGGAATAATCAAAATCTGCTGACGGCGGAAACGAGCCATCACCTCTGCCAGCAGCTTCGTGAAAATCCGAGGAGCCATCGCCAGCCCGAAGGGGAGAGCCCAATACTGGAAATGGCAGAGGGAGCCCCCCATATACAGGGCGAACCTCAGAAACTGCTGGTGGTGACGGTGAACCGGAACATGGTAGTATGCGTCCTTCATATCTAGTACTACCATGTAACAATTTGGAAACAATAAGCTGATTGATGATTTCAAAGTCTCCATCTTGAACGAACGCTGGGCCAGAAAGCTGTTCAGGTGTTTCAGGTTTATAATCGTCCGGAACGAGCCGTCTGGCTTTGGCACAAGAAACAGTGTGGAATAGAACCCCCTGCCGCATTCGGCCGGAGGAACCGGGGAAGCAACTCCTTTCTTCACAAGGGCCCGTACCTCGCCTAACAGAAAATTGCACTTTTCTGGACTGCTGACAGAAGTAATCACCAGGGACCCCACAGGAGCCGAAGCGAACTCCAGTTTCAAGCCGTCTCTGAGAAGACCGAGAGCCCCAATTCTGGACCAGGCCGGGAGAAAGTGGGCAAGCCTTCCTAGCACCCGGAGCGAGCTGTCACTTAGACTGGTGCTTCCTGTCAAAGGAGGAACCCTTGAACAAGAAACCAGCCTTTTTGTCTCTCCTGTCAGGCCAAGAATCTCGGGCTAGATGAAGGGACTTCCGTTTGGCAAACCGTGGCTTACGAAAGGACCAACCACGGAAGGTGGAAGCCGGAATCCCGGAGGAAAAATTTTTCTTATGGTCACTAGCATGTTCCAAGATATCATCCAGCGGTTTCCCAAACAGAAAATCACCCATACAAGGCAAAGAACACAACTTCGACTTCGATTGGGAATCACCGGGCCAGGCCTTCAACCATGAGGCACGACGTGCCGCATTAGAGAAGGACGTAGCCTTCGCCGCCAATTTCAGGGAGTCAGCCGAGGAATCCGCCAGAAAAGCTGCCGCAGAAAGAGCCAAGGGGAAGGAAGACAAGATCTCCTTAGGAGCCTCGTCCCTCACCAGAGCCTCCAACTGCTGCAACCAAATCATGAGGGACCGAGCGACCGATGTACCTGCAATTGAAGGACGAAAGATGCTAGCAGTGGATTCCCAGGAATTACACAAGTAGCCGTCTGCCTTCCTGTCCAGCTGATCCTTCAAATTCCCTAAATCCTCAAAGGGAAGGGAGGAACGCTTAGACGCCCGGGCCACTGCTACATCAAGCTTGGGGGATCTATCCCAGGAAGTAGTGGCCTCCTCATCAAAGGGGTACTTCTTTTTAGCCAAATAGGAAAGAGAGCCCCTCTTATCAGGCTTAGTCCAATGATCTACAATCAAGGCCCTCTGATTTAAACGAAAAGTCCGTTGCTTTTTGGAAGACAGACCACCAAACATGAAATACTCCACTGAAGAGGGTCACGGGCATCAATCAACCCCATAGTCGAACGAAAGGCCTTTATCAAAAAATCAGTGTCTTTACAGGGAAAATACGACTTCCCATCCCCACTATCATCTGAGGAGGAAGACCCCGAGGAGGACGACGAGGAGGAGGGCGGGGCAGAGGATGATCGAGATCTGCGTCTCCCCCTGTGAGATCTACGAGCGGCACGGTCAAAACCAGAAGAAGAGTCCCGGGACTTCTTTCTCTTACGCCCCCTATCCTTCCCGGATTTCTGCAGGACTTAAACTCTTCCCTCACTAAATCCCTAAGGCTAGAGGCCAGACTGGGAACTGCACCTTTCACAGTCTCTTCAATGCAAGGGGCATACAAGTCTTTAGGACAATCATCTGGAAGAGGGACTTTGCAGATAGCACAGTCTTCATGCCTTTGTTTAGCCACCTTTTTCTTGCTGTTCTAAAAACAAGCAAGAAGGCTGTGTAAATACATATAGCATAGCCCGAAGGCACTCACCCACCAGAGGTATACCGATTTCTGGGGGGCTTTAGGGTCCACATCCGACCTGGATCCCTTCTGTGAGGACTTGAGGCTACCAGACTGCTGAGGCTCCCCCGGGTCGGGAGCCTGCTGCTCCATTCCTCCGCTGGACCCCTGGCCGGCGCTGCCCTTCATGCACTGCCCCACACCTCCGGGAGCTGCTGCGGCGTCTCCCAGCCTCCGAACGCTGGGCGCAGCCACCTTGGCCTGTACTGCGCATGCGCGGAGCGTCACTTCCGGTCCACGCCCAAAACCGGAAGTAGTGGCTCCCGGCGCAAAATTCAAACCTGCCGCCGGAAAAAAAAACGCTCCCAGGCGCCTTACAGACCCAGGAACACCGCGCCCAGCCAGGAAATGATCCCCTTCACACGGGCACAGTATTGCAGGGCAGCCACCAACCCTGCAGCTGTGACACCCAGGCGGCAACAAGGGCCGAGAACAAGCCGCTGGTGGCCCTCTCCAGACCCTGTGCCCTCCACCACCGCAGGGAATACCCCGTGGAGGAGCTTCTGCACCCAAGTCCGGAGCCACTGCCTAGGTAAGGACAGCTCTTCCAGCTACCGGGTCAGGCCAGGACCGCATGAGCTTCAGAGGTCTCCCACCACCAAGACAGGAAACCTAAACTGAGGTCCAGGAGAGGTCCCGCCTTTTTATCTCAGAGGTTTCCTGTCTTGGATGGGCGGTCTTCTCTCTCAGGTGGTGCTGTCGTGGCGATGATAGAAAATCTAATATATAAAGCTGAATGTGTGCATGTATGTGTGTGTATGTGTATGTGCATGTGTATATGTATATATATGTGTGTGTGTGTGTGTGTATATGTGTGTGTATCCAGGATTGGCATCTAAACCGTCGCAACTACAGCCACAAAATTTTGCACAGTCACACGTCTGGACCCCGAGAGCGTCATAGGCTATGTTGTGAGGCGAAATTTTAACCCCGTGCGTTCCAGTTCACCAAACAATTTTGCCCCTATCTACATAATGGGGAAAAAGTGACAGTTACTAGTTGACAGTTGTGAATGAGATGGGCTTAATGATAGCGCCAAAGACTAACAGCATATACCAGCATATAGTCACTAAGGTGGGGCCCCAACATGAGATATTTACCACGCACAGGGACATGACATGTATACACACCACACGCACACAAAGAGTAACAGCAAGTGTATAGTCGCTAAGGTGCAGCCCCAACATTGGATACTCACCACACACCCGAACAAAAACACACACACACACCACAGACACACACACACCCCCAAGGGGACACACACACACACCCTACAAAGAGAGAGACACATACACACACCCCCAAGGGGACACACACACACCCTACAAAGAGAGACACACACACACACACCACACAGACCCCCCCCACAGGGACACACACACCCTATAGGGACACATGCACTCACCGCATAGGGACACACACACACCACAAAGAGACACACACAACACAGACCCCCCCCACAGGGACACACACACATACACACCCTATCGGGACACATGCACTCACCCCACAGGGACGCACACACCACAAAGAGACACACACAACACAGACCCCCCCCCACACACACAGGGAAACACATACATACACACCCTATAGGGACACAAGCACTCACCCCACAGGGACACACACACCACACAGACACAGATGTGCACAAATCACCTCACACAACTCGCCTCATACGTGCGCTATCTTTAATTTCCAAACATAAACATCTGATTAAAAACAGCCAATGTGCAACACATTCAATGTGCAACACATGTGCCATATAGGGAATTAAGGCAGATGTCAGTCACATGAGCT
Source organism: Allobates femoralis (assembly GCA_033576535.1). Classification (NCBI taxonomy): domain Eukaryota; kingdom Metazoa; phylum Chordata; class Amphibia; order Anura; family Aromobatidae; genus Allobates; species Allobates femoralis. Next base: position 736,360,434 of record JARQOC010000002.1, read on the forward strand.
GTCTATTATGTGTATGTGTGAGGTAACATATACTGCCCGGCCAGGGGGAGGGTTTACTATTGGCTGGAGATTTATTAGGCTGCCTATAGCAACCAATCACAGCTCAGCTTCTATTTTCTTACAGGTCATTAATATGACATTCAAATTCTATTTTGTTATAGCTAACTGCAGTTATTTATTAACCCGGGTGTAGCCGGGTACTACAGCTAGTATAATAATAAGATACATCCTAAAAGCTGTCATGTTGACATTATTTGGGATTAAGCATTTGTGTTGTATAAGATTAAATGTATAACAGTTTTATTTGAACATATCAATACAATGCATTCATCCTAATCTCTTGCCTGTGATAATGCTTTTCTTTGTGCCTTTCTTCATAGGTGTTTCTTCAGCCTACCCTAAACTGATTAATTAAGTCTCACATGTGTTGCATTGTGTGGGGTGGGGGATGGGTTTTAATTTTATATGAATGGGAATATTACTTTGTATCTATGCTGACGACTAAGGTGCTTACCGAAACGCGTCCAGCGTTTGGGGATTGTATTCCCTAAAAATGTGTTATCCGGCATAATACAGAAATAAAACGCATGAAAAATGAAGACTGCACCTCGTGGCTGGATTTTCTTTCCCTAAGGGTCCCAGTACGCATCCTAAATTGTGGGGAAGAAGAGGTTAATTTACCCCGGTATTCCACCATCACTAAGCTGTTTACTGTCAGTAATAACGCCATAAAGGCATTGGAACTCTTGATCCCATCCGACCAGGCGAAGGAGGACAATGGCTCCAAGAGCAGCTGGAGGACTGGTGTCAGAAGCTACATGTAGGCACCCACTCACCCCTTTACACGAAAAGCATGGGTGGAATATGAACAGGTCTTTAGAAAGCACCCACTAGATTTTGGGCAGGTAAAAGGGGTCCAACAACATATCCCTACCGGTGATCATCCGCCCATTAAAGAACGGTACCGCCCTGTACCTCCAGCTCACTATCAATGTGCCAGGGGTATGTTAAGGGAGATAAAGGAGGCTGGGCTGATTAGAGAAAGTTGTAGCCCCTGGGCAGCTTCATTAGTCCTCTTTAAGAAAAAACTATATCTATAATTTTGTATGTAACCCCTTCTCATGTACAGCACCATGGCATTAATGCTGCTATATAAATAAACTAGAGGGTGGCCCGATTCTAACACATCGGGTATTATAGAATATGTATGTAGTTGACATACTGTGACTGACAGAACTTGTTCAATCAACGTGAGTGAACTACATATATATATATATATAGCAACACTATAGTATATGGGGTACATTACAGAACATGTATAGCAGCAATATAGCGTATAGCGGTATAATACAGCACATGCATAGCAGCACTATAGTATATGGGGTACATTACAGCACATGTATAGCAGCAATATAGCATATAGCGGTATAATACAGCACATGCATAGCAGCGCTATAGTATATGGCGGTACATTACAGCACATGTATAGCAGTGCTATGGTATATGGCGGTACATGTATAGCAGCACTATAGCGTATGGCGGTACATTACAGCACACGTATAGCAACGCTATGGTATATGGCGATACTCCGCTCCCCAGGATGGAGCGAGCGAAGGGATGGAGCCGGGAAGGGGGACAGGATGGAGCCGGGAAGGGGGACAGGATGGAGCCGGGAAGGGGGACAGGATGGAGCCGGGAAGGGGGACGGAGGAGCTGAGGGAAGGGGGACAGGATGGAGCCGGGAAGGGGGACAGGATGGAGCCGGGAAGGGGGACAGGATGGAGCCGGGAAGGGGGACAGGATGGAGCCGGAGGAGGGGGGGGGGGGGGGGGGGGGGGCAGGATGGAGCAGGGGTGGGAGGCAGGATGGAGCCAGGGGGGATGGCAGGATGAAGCTGGGTGGGTGGACAGGATGGCTGCGGGTGTGGGCAGGATGGCTGCAGGGGGGGGGCAGGGTGGCTGTAGGGGGGGGGGGGGCAGAATCCCCCTCGCCCCCATCTGTTCTCACAGCGTCGCACTGTGTACAGTGACATGTGACAGGGTGAACTGTGTGACGTCACATCAGCCCGCCCTGTCACATGACCGCTGTACAAAGAGAAGACTGGTGACGGGTGAGAACAGCGGGAGGCGAGGAGGGAGGCATCGGGTACCGGTGGCGGCGGTCGCTGCGGCCGTACATGTAGCCTGGCGACAGTATGCGTCACTGTCGCCAGGTTACAGCTACTGTATAATCTTCTAATTTTAAATGCGCGCGGCTTTTTGCATACGCAGCGCTCATTGGTTGCCACTGCTAGCGGCAGCCAATGAGTGCTGGCGCGCGATTTCGGCATCAGAGACACGATTAGGAGATTATATAGTAGATAATAATGATAATTAATGATGAGATTTACTTACCGATTAAGGTTGGGCCGAGTCCCTTTTTAACGCAGTAAGCAATAAGGCCTCCGCCACAAGCCAAGATGCCAACTCCAAATCCAAGAACGCTGTAAAGGCTGTTGAAAAAAGGGAAAAAAAAAAAAACAACATTAGAAACTTAATTCAACTGTACCACTGTGTGCCCTCTCCACCCTGTCCGCTCATACAGACTCAGACAGCTTATTTATATCTTGATTTGTAAAGATGATTGTTCTACATTTATATAAATATATTTATCTTTCTGCTTTTTGTTAAAATTATTTATATATTTGCTTTAATAAAATAGAAAAGAATGTGTTGAATTTTCAATTCTATAATTATAAATCTCAGTGTGACCTTAGTGAACAGTAACTGCAGGTTGGATCTACATCCGGTCGTGTTCACACATTGGTGTAGACAGTTTCCCCAACAAATTGCAAAGTCCTCATATGTAGACCTGCACTAAATCGTTCAGATCTCGCTAACAATGATGTGCCCAGGCTGCTGTCACTCATGCCCTGCCCATGCCAGTGATGCCCCTTTTTAGTATGTATGATTTTGGTTGGAAGTAGCATAACCATAAACGCAGCAGAAGAATATCAAGCTGCAGAGAGCTTATCTGATAGGAACAGGATAGGTGGTAGAAGTAGAACTCCAGTGTTATTTCGGGCAAAAAAAGGGTGCAATTAGTGAAAAACCCCTTCAAGAACTCTGTTCAACAGTGCCTTCAAGAGAGCTTGTTTTCACTGGACAATCCCTTTATCACTTCTATCCAGCAGAATATGGTACTTGAATCTCGTTTAGAGTTGAGCAGCAGTACACATACTCAGGCTGCTTTCACATAACGAATTTGTGCCTGTCCGTGGGATCCGACTTTGAATGAGGATCCCACGGACAGGCACGGATCCCTGCAATCGGATGGCAAATAGCCATCCGATCCGATTCTATGCAGAATCCTTGTGGATCCTGCGGTCCCCTGTCTTTCCCTGCTCCTGCCTCCTCAATCTTCTTCCCCCTGCTATTCTATGCTGTCTCCCTGCTATTCTATTCTGTGCCCCTGCTCCTCTATCCTCATCTAATCCCTATCCTGTCCTCTTCCCTGTGTGTAAAAAAATAAAAAATATCATCCCAGAGCATACATCACCTGTCACAGGCTCCCACGCTGCAGCACCATCAGGACTGAAGAGCCTGTGATTATGTCACAGAGCCGGTCAGCTGACGGGTCATGTGCCCGGCTCTGTGACATCATCACAGGTCCTTCAGTCCTGATGGTGCTGCAGCGTGGGAGCCTGTGACAGGTGATGTATGCTCCGGGAGGAGTTTTTTTTTTCTTTTTTTAACACACAGGGAAGAGGACAGGATAGGGATTAGATGAGGATAGAGGAGCAGGGGCACAGAATAGAATAGCGGGGAGACAGCACAGAATAGGAGTGGGAACAAGATGGAGGAGACAGGAGCAGGGAAAGACAGGGAATACAGAGCCGACATCGGATCCGAGGTGAACTCGGATCCGATGTCCATAGGCTCCCATGTTGTGGGCACTCAGATCAGCAGTGATCCGATGCTGTTCGATTTGAGTCACGGACAAAAAATCGTAGCAGGCTACGATTTTGTGCCCGTAATTAAATCGGATCAGATCGGATGGTGCCAAAATCGGATGTCAATAGTGGCACATCCGATTCCCATAGGGGAACATAGGATCTGATTTCGGATCCGATTGTATCCGTTTCAAAACGGATACAATCGGATGACTGAAAATCGTGATGTGAAAGCAGCCTTAGTCTGAGCTTTATTCTTGCCCTACTGGGTGCCCGCGCTGTTCTTTCAGACAGCCACATTGAGAATGAGTGGAGCAATGGTCGGACATCCAACAAGCCGCTCTATTCTGTAATCGGAATAAAAATTCTCCGCTTTCACGATCTGCTCCGTTCCCAGAGTTCGGGCACTCACTGATCAGCATATTATCACCTATTCCAATTGGTAGGTGATCATTTATTTTCATTACACAAATCCTTTGAGGCCCATAAACCCCCAATCCCTACAATCGTTATCTCTCCTGACTGTAACATACAGGAATGTTTGACCAAATGTTCTTGTGTTCTCTATTAGTAAGGAGATGTTGACTCCTCTGGTGGTTATCGTCAGAGAGACACAAAAGAATCAACCATTGGAATTGGAACATGCCACGCCCTTCTCTCCCCTGACATCAACAGAGAAGCCTTTGCCCTGTACACAGCAGATTGTTGTGTAATCCTGCAGACTTTACACTAATGGTACCTTTACACGCCGCCACAACAGGATGGATACAACCCGCTACAGGCTACAAATGTAGCTTGTCGCGCCAATATCGCCCGTAGTAGCGGCGTGTGAAGACGGGACGACACAGCCGGCTACAGATACCTCTGTATCCGTGCACTGCCCATAAACATATGGCTACATCGCCGATTGTAGCGAGCTGTATCGGCGTGTAAAGACGTTACGGAAGGGAACTCGGGACAGCCTGCAATGTAGCTAAGGCGTGACCCTGGCTCCGTGTTACCGCGCCCCATGTGCGATCATTGGTGGAAGCTGCTGCATGACGATTGTTAGTCGCTGCATAGGGAGGCATATTTAAGGAGCTGACGAGTCACACTACACAATCGCTCGAGCGTGCGGTATTACTCAGCCTCCTGCGATGCCTGGCCAATCAGGATGTTATTGCTTTGTCCTATCAGCGTACGGACGGCTCGTACTCTCAATTGTGGCACGCCTATGTGCTGTCCCTGCTGCACCAGGTCCGCCCATAGTAGCTGGTTATAGCGGTGTGTAATTGAGCTACAGATGGCTACTTGCGACACCCGGCGATGTAGCTAGCTGTAGATGTAGCGTGGCGTAGCGCACCTTGTGGCGGCGTGTAAAGAGGGTGCGGTTCCCGTTGGTAACCGTTCGGCTGTGCTCGTGCACGTGAAGTTGCCGTTGGTATCCATCCTGTTGTGGCGGCGTGTAAAGGTACCATAAGGCTCACATACACCTAATCTGTATATGGGCTTGTTTATGCTCATCGCTTCAATCTGAACACTGACTGGCCATGGCTCCTCCAACCGAGAGTGACAGCCTCAAAGAAATAGATGAAGACTTCATTCTTTGGTCGGGAGAGCCTCGGCCAGTCTGTGTATTGTGGTCTGAGAAGGAACTGATGTGCATATGTCTGAATGAGCCCTAATGGACAGTAATGTGTGCCCTGAAATCATGAACCTCAGTGCAACAACTCTGATCTTATCTTTTTCGTGAGACATTTAGAAAGGAGTTTCATTATTTCTTCACAGACAATCATAGAAGATTACAGCCCCTATTCAAGAAGGACAGAATATTGCATGCCAGTATTAAAGGGTGAGGGAAAGAAAGCTGAGCCACTTTGTAAGTTTTTCTGTACATTAATAAAAATAGCTTTATTTTTGTTATCCCTTTTCATAGTTTAAAAAAATTACACCCATCCCTGATTGTTCAGGTTCTGTAGAATTCCACTTTTCTTGTCTGCCCACCTATCGTGGCCATCACCACCATTTTGGAGAGCAGGTAGACATTTGCGAGGAGGGTCGTGAGCGTGTCAGAGGACAGACAACAAAATCATCTTAATTTACATCACAAAAGTGACAAAAATGACAACATAAACTATGACAGGAATGTGTGGAGTACTAGAGTACATTTATGTCACTTCTGTGATATAAAGTATGATGACTCTGTTGGCTCCGTTACGCTTCTCCTCGCAAGGTTGCACCCACTCTTCAGAAATGTTGGTCCTGCAGCCGGGAAAAGTCAAAATTGAGAAAAACTGAACAATCAGTGGTGTGTGTAAACGTGGCGCCCCACTGGTCAGGATGCCACTTAGGGGTAATGCACCCACAAAGGAGTGTGTAGTATCCCTGTGACTAGGGAACTGGGATGTCGCATAAGGAACGCTCATACACCCATCCACACACCTTAAGGTACCGTCACCCGCGGCAATATTGCTATGCAATTTCACTGGCAATTTGCTGGTTGCAGTGAAATCATGCACCCATTGTTACATTTGTACACAGCAACAAAATAGAACAATGGGTCCATGATTTCACTGCATCCAGTGAAATTGCCTAGCAATATTGCTGCGTGCAATGGTACCTTCAGAGTGAGGGATCTGGGTGGACCTGTTGTCAGGGAGACCCAGTCCCAGTGGATGGGGCTAGATGGGTTAGTGGAAGAGCGGGAAGGGAGTTAGTAAGAAGGGTTGGAGAGCTCCGTTGAGTAGAAGCCTGCGGAGAAGCCGTTGTGAGAACAGGACCCTAGGGACACCAGGAGTTGCGGTGCCTCCGAATCTGGACCTGGTACGACTACCAACCGGAGGGGTTCAGTCCTGGAACAGAGGACCGGCGGCTTTCTTTAGAAAGTTGTGGCCGAACGCCCGGCGGAATCCTTAAAAAGCACCGTATAGGGTCCGGAGGAGGGTCCCCCAGAGAGGGCCCAAGGGAGCTGGATGAAGGCTCTGTGCGCAGGAGGGCTGAAGGGAGGCAGGAGAGAGAGAGCGCAGTGAAGGACAAGCAAGGAACGGCAGGCACACCACCAAGGGTCCTAAGTAGGGCTGGGCGATTTTGGAAAAAATCAAAATCTCGATTTTATTTAAACCTATGGACGATTTTCGATTTAAATCTCGATTTTTTTTTCTATTTTTTTTGCTTTTCTTTGATGAATAAAGAGGGGGCCCCCGTGACCCTGTGACAGAGGAGAGGAGGGTAACTGAGGGAAGCGTCCTGCTTCCCTTGGGTGTTCCCACCCCTCCTCTTGTCTGCAGCCCAGGCTCTAACCCTAGCCCTAACCCTAGCCCTAGGCCTAGCCCTAACCCTAACACTAGCCCTAACACTAACCCTAGCCCTAACACTAACCCTAGCCCTAACACGAACCCTAGCCCTAACACGAACCCTAGCCCTACACTAACACTAGCCCTAACACTAGCCCTAACACTAGCCCTAGGAGCCCTAGTGTACAGTATAAATAGAACACTCAATATAGGTGGCAGTGCCTGCACAGTGTACAGTATATATAGAACACTCAATATAGGTGGCAGTGCCTGCACAGTGTACAGTATATATAGAACACTCAATATAGGTGGCAGTGCCTGCACAGTGTACAGTATATATAGAACACTCAATATAGGTGGCAGTGCCTGCACAGTGTACAGTATATATAGAACACTCAATATACCGTAGGTGGCAGTGCCTGCACACAGTGTACACTATATATATAGAACATAACACTACATATTATAACATAACATTATATGTAGCAGCCGGTCCGCACACACTGCACGGCCTCTGGCTTCCGGGTATCAGGCTGCAGTAGAATAGTGCTGGGACCTAGTACATGGCGGCTCGTCCCCGGCCTCAGATAGACACCTCCCGCCCCTCCTCATGCTCACCTGCTGGTATCTACTGCTGCTCTGCTCCGACATGTCAGCAAGAGATGACACTGACGGAGGCCAAATAGAGACCCGGGTACAAAGTCAGCAAGACGGCGCCATATCCCTCTCAGGGCGCCGGCGGCAAGGGGCAGGTAAGACCTGCACTGGGCTCTGACAGCTATGCCCCCCCCCGCACACCCCGCAGCCTGCTCCTCACCCCCCCCCCACACACTCCGCAGCCTGCTCCTCACCACTCCCCCCGCACACTCCGCAGCCTGCTCCTCACCCCCCCGCACACTCCGCAGCCTGCTCCTCACCACCCCCCGCACACTCCGCAGCCTGCTCCTCACGCCCTCCGCACACTCCGCAGCCTGCTCCTCACGCCCTCCGCACACTCCGCAGCCTGCTCCTCACGCCCTCCGCACACTCCGCAGCCTGCTCCTCACGCCCTCCGCACACTCCGCAGCCTGCTCCTCACGCCCTCCGCACACTCCGCAGCCTGCTCCTCACCCCCCGCACACTCCGCAGCCTGCTCCTCACCCCCCCGCACACTCCGCAGCCTGCTCCTCACCCCCCCCCCCCCGCACACTCCGCAGCCTGCTCCTCACGCCCTCCGCACACTCCGCAGCCTGCTCCTCACGCCCTCCGCACACTCCGCAGCCTGCTCCTCACGCCCTCCGCACACTCCGCAGCCTGCTCCTCACGCCCTCCACAGCCTGCTGCTCACCCTCCACAGCCTGCTGCTCACCCTCCACAGCCTGCTGCTCACCCTCCTGCACCCTCCGCAGCATGCTGCTCACCCTCCGGCACACACTCCGCAACCTGCTGCTCACCCTCCTGCACACCCTCCGCAACCTGCTGCTCACCCTCCTGCACCCTCCGCAACCTGCTGCTCACCCTCCTGCACCCTCCGCAGCCTGCTGCTCACCCTCCTGCACCCTCCGCAGCCTGCTGCTCACCCTCCTGCACCCTCCGCAGCCTGCTGCTCAGCCTCCACAACCTGCTGCTCACCCTCCTGCACACCCTCCACAACCTGCTGCTCACCCTCCTGCACACCCTCCACAACCTGCTGCTCACCCTCCTGCACCCTCCACAGCCTGCTGCTCACCCTCCTGCACCCTCCACAGCCTGCTGCAGTGCTCACCCTCCACAGCCTGCTGCTCACCCTGCTGCACCCTCCACAGCCTGCTGCTCATCTTGCTGCACCCTCCAAAGCCTGCTGCTCACCCTCCTGCACCCTAGAGATGGCTATGTCGGGCGTGCAGCCGGCTCCATGCTGGGAGCAGTAGTCCCCCCAGGATGTGCCCGGCAGGACTCGCCATAGCCGCCCCTCAGACCACGCTTCTCCCCGGCTGTGCTCCGCCCCCACAGCCCGGTAATGAGCCCCGGTGTACCGTCGCTTGCTCCCGGCCGGGGCTCCGCACTGTGCGGCTGACAACTCACCTCACCAGCGGCTGCAGCAGGGGCGGGGGGGGCACTGACAGCACTTCTCCCCCCAGGACATCTCCCGCCGCTGTAGCAGGGGCTGGGCTCTGACAGCACCCCCTCCCCTCGGCAGTGGCCGCGGGTATACCGCTAGGAAGCCACTACTAGCCGCCCGGATCGTTTAAACAGCGCTCCGGCGGCCATTTTAAATCAAATTACACGATTGTTCACAAAACTACAATCGTGGCCACAGCAGGGGGCGAATTAATTGAATTAATTCAATTAATCGCCCAGCCCTAGTCCTAAGTGAGCTATCCTGGTTCCCTGGTGACTACCCAGGCCAGGAAGACCTGATAGACTGTACCACCTGCTTGCCTGCACTAAGAACTTGCCAGTAAACCCGTTCAGAGCTAAAGACTGTGGAGTATTCATTCCTCTCGGCTGATGAGCCACCTTCCTTATCAGCAATAGTGACAGGGCCGCCTGAGGAGCCGCCTCACAGCACAAAAGACTTAATTACATGATCACTGCCCCAGGAATCCGGCTCCACCTATGGGGAGCGTAACCATCTTGCTGCTCCACCATCACCCCAGAGGACTGTCCCGCAGCGCTGGTAACATGACCGGAACCATAGGTGGTGTCACAAACTCTTATTTTTAATCTTTACCCCCTTTTTAGCGACCATCAGGGCCACGCATCAGGCACAGGCCGCCCGTGATATCCCCCTTGAAACCAAACACCACGGCCCTGGGGTGGGTCATAATTATATTACAAAAAGAAATAATACATACAAGTATATATAATTCATATGCCACTAGATTGGAATCGGTGAGGAGGTCCTGGTATTAACTCGTGTCTGGTGGTTTCAGTCAAGAACCGTCTAGATTGGGAGTTTATGCTATGAGTACCTCGCTCTATCAACTCCATTCTAGTCATCTCAGCAACAAACTCTGTATGCTGCACACTGTGATACTTCGGACGAGGCTCCGCATAATCTTCAGAAAAAAAATGCTTCTAGCCACCTCAGCACCAAACTGTACAGAGTGGAGGCTATGGGGAGGTCCTCCAAAAATTCATGCCGATCTAGAACAACTCACTGTTGAATCAGCTAGAATGGAATTGCTAAAATGAGGTCCTCAAAAAATCCACTCCGATCTAGACGGCTCACTGGTGAATCAGCTAGAACGGAGTGGCTAAAATGAGGCCCTCAAAAAATCCACTCCGATCTAGACGGCTCACTGGTGAATCAGCTAGAACAGAGTGGCTAAAATGAGGCCCTCAAAAAATCCACTCCGATCTAGACGGCTCACTGGTGAATCAGCTAGAACGGAGTGGCTAAAATGAGGCCCTCAAAAAATCCACTCCGATCTAGACGGCTCACTGGTGAATCAGCTAGAACGGAGTGGCTAAAATGAGGCCCTCAAAAAATCCACTCCGATCTAGACGGCTCACTGGTGAATCAGCTAGAACGGAGTGGCTAAAATGAGGCCCTCAAAAAATCCACTCCGATCTAGACGGCTCACTGGTGAATCAGCTAGAACGGAGTGGCTAAAATGAGGCCCTCAAAAAATCCACTCCGATCTAGACGGCTCACTGGTGAATCAGCTAGAACAGAGTGGCTAAAATGAGGCCCTCAAAAAATCCACTCCGATCTAGACGGCTCACTGGTGAATCAGCTAGAACAGAGTGGCTAAAATGAGGCCCTCAAAAAATCCACTCCGATCCAATTTTGGATATTATGAGGACTCTCGGCTGCGATCTGTTACGTTTTTCCCCGTGAGACTCTGCCCACCCTGTGAAAAACTCAATTCCAGTCACCTCAGTACAAACCGTGGTGGCTAAAATGAGGTCCTCAAAAAATCCACTCTGATCCAATATAGTAAGTTATTAAGACTGTCAGCAGCGCTCTGTTACGGTTTTCCCGCAAGGCTCCGCCACTCTTCTGTCGGTCCTGCATCCGGGAGGCTCCGCCCACTCCTTTAATGTCGTCGTTGGGACTTGTGGAAATACAGTAAAATAAAAATTCTAGCAAAACTGAACAATCAGCGCTGGGTGTATTTATTTATATTGCAAAATGAAATAATAAAATGTACGGTGAAATAATCATGAAAAAAAAATTTGCCCTTTGGAAATATATGAGAAATATAACAATTTAAGTAAGAACCTAATAAATAAAAACATTAAATAATTACAATTATAAATCTGATTCTAACTACTGTGTAATGCTAAGGAAATCCTGAAAACCTGCACTGTGTGCGGCTCTGAGGCCTGGAGTCCTCCCCCTGCTGTACACCCTGCACTGTGTGCGGCTCGGAGGCCTGGAGTCCTCCCCCTGCTGTACACCCTGCACTGTGTGCGGCTCGGAGGCCTGGAGTCCTCCCCCTGCTGTACACCCTGCACTGTGTGCGGCTCTGAGGCCTGGAGTCCTCCCCCTGCTGTACACCCTGCACCGTGTGCGGCTCTGAGGCCTGGAATCCCCCCCCCTGCTGTACACCCTGCACTGTGTGCGGCTCTGAGGCCTGGAGTCCTCCCCCTGCTGTACACCCTGCACTGTGTGCGGCTCGGAGGCCTGGAGTCCTCCCCCTGCTGTACACCCTGCACTGTGTGCGGCTCGGAGGCCTGGAGTCCTCCCCCTGCTGTACACCCTGCACTGTGTGCGGCTCTGAGGCCTGGAGTCCTCCCCCTGCTGTACACCCTGCACCGTGTGCGGCTCTGAGGCCTGGAATCCCCCCCCCTGCTGTACACCCTGCACTGTGTGCGGCTCTGAGGCCTGGAGTCCTCCCCCTGCTGTACACCCTGCACTGTGTGCGGCTCGGAGGCCTGGAGTCCTCCCCCTGCTGTACACCCTGCACTGTGTGCGGCTCGGAGGCCTGGAGTCCTCCCCCTGCTGTGCACCCTGCACTGTGTGCGGCTCTGAGGCCTGCAGTCCCCCCCCCCCCCCGCTGCTGTACACCCTGCACTGTGTGCGGCTCTGAGGCCTGCAGTCCCCACCCTGCTGTACACCCTGCAGTGTGTGCGGCTCTGAGGCCTGGAATCCCCCCCCCTGCTGTACACCCTGCACTGTGTGCGGCTCTGAGGCCTGGAGTCCCCACCCTGCTGTACACCCTGCAGTGTGTGCGGCTCTGAGGCTTGCAGTCCCCCCCCTGCTGTACACCCTGCACTGTGTGCGGCTCTGAGGCCTGGAGTCCTCCCCCTGCTGTACACCCTGCACTGTGTGCGGCTCTGAGGCCTGGAGTCCTCCCCCTGCTGTACACCCTGCACTGTGTGCGGCTCTGAGGCCTGCAGTCCCCACCCTGCTGTACACCCTGCACTGTGTGCGGCTCTGAGGCCTGGAATCCCCCCCCCCTGCTGTACACCCTGCACTGTGTGCGGCTCTGAGGCTTGCAGTCCCCCCCCTGCTGTACACCCTGCAGTGTGTGCGGCTCTGAGGCCTGCAGTCCCCACCCTGCACTGTGTAGAATGGAGAAGATCAGAGAGATCATCAAAAAATCAACTCCGATCCAGTCACCTCAGTACTGAACCGTCTAGAGCGGAGTAAATGAGGACCACAAAAAACCCACTCCGATCTAGCTGATTCCCTAGTGAGCCGTCTAGTTCGGAGTTGATAAAATGAGGCCTCCAAAAATCAACTCCGATCTAGACGGCTCACTACTGAATCAGCTAGAACGGAGATGATTTTTTGAGGACCACAAAGAATCAACTCCGATCTAGATGCAACCGTAGAATGACTGCTGGATTGACCAGTCGTCACACTCCTTGGCAGGAGCCAATTGCTGCTGTAGTGAAAGTGAAAGGAGCCCGGAGCCTCCTCCCTCCACAGTCACTGACAGGAGCAGGCATTGGCGCATTAATGACGGGGCCCTGCCTTACTGATGATACGGACTGCCCCTGACCAGGGACGTCGCTATGCATTAAGAATCGGGGCTGTAGCCCCGATTCTTATGCATAGAGCCCCGAATCTCGCCGGCGGCAGGGCATCATCATTGATGAGCCACTATGAGCACTCTGCAGTCTGCTCAAGCGGCGATAAGCTTCTGATGACAGGGGGTGGCAGCGCAGCAGATAATATGGTGCCGTGCTCCTGCTGCCCTGTTTGTTGCGAGTCCAGGCCCGGACTGACAACTGGGAGCAGCGGCGGCCGTGCAGCCAAGTTATAAACATGTCAGGAGAGAGCAGCAGGGGAGCCACCGGGAGGTCACAGTGAGAAGCTTCCGGCCACGCCCCCTGTAAGTTCTGTGTTACGGATCATCAATGTTCTGCCCCAATGTCTAGGTCACGTGTGCTTTTTGTAGTTTGGTGCCGCTCGTCCACCTGCAGGGATTGCTGGCCCTGTCCTGCGCCACTCTGTCACCTCGGCACTCCCCTCCACACACACACACTGCTCTCTCTCAGCCCAGCTGTAGACAAGGATTCCTCAATCCATCTGCACTCCAGTCTGACACTGCACTCCCCGGCATCAGTGAGGTGAGTGGGGACATCACTCTGTAGCAGGAGGTGGGCGGGGCCAACTCTGTGCGGGAGTGGGGGACACATGGCAGTGTGCCCTGAGGAGAGGGGAGAGAAGTGCTGGAGCCCCCTCCCTCCTGTAATCTCACTACCTGCTCAACTGTCGGGACAGAGCAGGAGGAGGGGAAGAAGGAGGCTCGGGCTTCCTGTGGGATGATTCCAACTTCAGGCCTCCCCCACTGCTGTACTGCCACTGGGATGATGAAGAAGAGTGAGTATATATGTGTTCATGTATGTATGACAGGATGTGTGACGCTGTGAGAGTGAGCGTGTGATGTGTGTGATGTGAGGGTGATACGTGTGTGTGAGGAATGTGTGTTAGAGTGAGCGTGTGATGTGTGTGATGTGAGGGTGATACGTGTGTGTGAGGAATGTGTGTTAGAGTGAGCGTGTGATGTGTGTGATGTGAGGGTGATACGTGTGTGTGAGGAATGTGTGTTAGAGTGATGCGTGTGATGTGTGAGTGATGCGTGTGATGTGTGACTGCAGGTTACATCTTCATTATCTGCATTTAGAGAGTTATCACGGTCTTATCTGTGGTGTTACGTGGGTCTGCAGGTGACATCTACTACATTATCTGTACTCATAGCTATCACTGTGTTATCTGTGGTGTTACATAGGACTGCAGGTGACATCTACTACATTATCTGTACTCAGAGATATCACTGTGTTATCTGTGGTGTTACATAGGACTGCAGGTGACATCTACTACATTATCTGTAATCAGAGATATCACTGTGTTATCTGTGGTGTTACATAGGACTGCAGGTGACATCTACTACATTATCTGTACTCAGAGATATCACTGTGTTATCTGTGGTGTTACATAGGACTGCAGGTGACATCTACTACATTATCTGTACTCATAGATATCACTGTGTTATCTGTGGTGTTACATAGGACTGCAGGTGACATCTACTACATTATCTGTACTCATAGATATCACTGTGTTATCTGTGGTGTTACATAGGACTGCAGGTGACATCTACTACATATCTGTACTCAGAGATATCACTGTGTTATCTGTGGTGTTACATAGGACTGCAGGTGACATCTACATTACCTGTACTCATAGATATAACTGTCTTATCTGTGGTGTTACGTAGGACTGCAGTTATTTTTCAGACTGTAAGATGCACTTTATTTACCATAAACTTTGGGGGAAAGAGGGGCTATGTCTAGTAGTCCGAATATACGGACCTGTGTGACAGTGAGGCGGCACGGCTCTGGAGCAGCTGGAGGAGGTTGGTGTAGGCTGCAGAGGCAGTGAGAGGTCACTCATTAGTGTAATGTATGTTGCACTGCACTCTCAGCACAAGGTGGGCGGAGGAGCGGCGCATATTATAAGTATACACCCCCCTAGATCACTGTATGTAGCCCCCCATGCTGCCGCACACCAGAAAATAGTAACCAATGTAACCTCTCCAGCGCTCCCCTCCGTCTCTCCCTGCACCGCACTTTGTGTACTGAGTCCTCCTGCGCCCCCTGCATCTGATCACATTACCAGCACAGCACAGTCATGTCATCACTGTGCGCTCCAATCACATGATCGGATGCTGGCACATATGAGGACTCAGGACGCAAAGTTTGGGAAGCAGGTAGAGACAGAGGGGAGCGCTGGAGAGGTTATATTGGTTATTATTTTCTGGTGTGCGGCAGCATGAGTAGCCACATACAGTGATGGGGGTGGCTATATCCAGGAAGGGAGCGATATCTAACATGGAAGGGGGGCTATATCCAAGATAAGAGGGTAACATACCTGGAGGGGGGGTGCTATATCCCAGTATGGGTCGGCTATATCCAGGATGAGGGGCCCATATACTTCAAGGGGGGCCATATCCAGGATAAGAGAGTAATGTACCTGGACGGGAAGTGGGGGGGGGGGGACTGGGGGGAGTCACTATATCCCATGATGGGGATTATATACCAGGATGGAGGTACCCTCTCCAGGATTGGGGACATATATTACCTGGAAGGGGCCCAGGATGGGGACTTTACCCCCATAAGTGTTAGCAGCAAACCCCATCCCCATAACACTGCATTATAACCACATTTTGTGCTTAATTTGTTATTTTCCTTATTTTCCTCCTCTAAAACCCGGTGGCGTCTTATAATCCGAAAAAGTGCATTATCTGTTCTCAGAAAGTTATGTTATGGTATTACACTTTAATTTGGCGGGGTTGGTTGGCTGCAAAACATTTGCCTTGGGGCTTGGGCCCCGGATCTTTTCTGACCCTAGCAACGCCCCTGCCCCTGACAATTTACTTACACACTTGCTGAGGTTCCAACATGTAATGAATGGATGGTTTCATTTGGGGTGCGGATGTTGGTATCCACGATATCCACAACTGGAATTTGCTTGTCAGCCATTGTCTTAGATAATAAAAGCCGAAGGCCACTTCCCGTCTTCTAATATAATCTAATATAATAAAGCCGAAGGCATTAAAAGCCGAAGGGCCACTTCCGTCTCTAATATAATAAAAGCCGAAGGCCACTTCCGTCTTCTAATATAATAAAAGCCGAAGGCCACTTCCGTCTTTATCTATTATATAAAACCCGAAGGCCACTTCCGCCCAAAATCCGCTTCCGCTTCCGTGATGGCCTCCCTCCTGTGTCAAACACCGGAACCGGAAGCACCAGACCCACAGAGCCCCAGCCACCGGCCCTGCACAGAGCCCCGTCTGCGCCCACCCACATCCGGCCCACAGCCCTGCTGCCCCATCACCCCCCTGCCTGTCACCATAGCCATCCTCCACTGCCCGCGCTCCCCGCCTGTCACAACACTTCCCCCCGCTGCCCCATCACCCCCCTGCCTGTCACCATAGCCATCCTCCACTGCCCGCGCTCCCCGCCTGTCACAACACTTCCCCCCGCTGCCCCATCACCCCCCTGCCTGTCACCATAGCCGCCCTCCACTCTCCGGTCACCCCCCACTCTCCTGTCACCCCCCCACTCTCCGGTCACCCCCCCCCCGCCTCTTACCACAGCTCCCTCCAGCCAGCCACGATCTCTATTCATGGGGCTTGAGGACCTCTGATGACGTCACGATGATGGGTGGAGTCACATATCACATGACCCTGACGTCATCAAAGGTCCTGTCCCGACTCACCTACTCTGCCTATTCATCCCCCTGCGCTGCACACTGACCCACGACTCCCTCCCCCCCGCTCTGCCCACCCACCCCCACACTGACCACTGACCCTCACTCTGCCCCTGACCCCCACTCTGACCCCCCACCCATGACCACCCACCTCTACCCCCACACTGACCACTTACCCCCTACTCTGCCCCTGACGCCCACTCTGACCACCCACCCCCACACTGACCACTGGACCCCCACTCTGCCCCTGACGCCCCACTCTGACCACCCACCCCCACACTGACCCTGACCCCCACTCTGCCCCTGACGCCCACTCTGACCACACCCACCACCCACACTGACCACTGACCCCCACTCTGCCCTGCGCCCACTCTGACCACCCACCCCCACCTGACCACTGACCCCACTCTGCCCCTGACCCCCACTCTGACCACTCACCCCCCTCTGCCCCCCCTCACCCCCACTCTGCCCCTGCTCTGCCCACTGACCCCCACTCTGACCACTGGCCCCCACTCTGCCCACTCACCCCCAAACTCTGCCCACTCACCCCCACCTCCCTACCTCTTCCCCCTACCCCCACTCTGCCCCCTCACCCCCACTCTGCCCACTGACCCCCACTCTGCCCCTGCTCTGCCCACTGACCCCCACTCTGACCACTGGCCCCCACTCTGCCCACTCACCCCAAACTCTGCCCACTCACCCCCCTACTCTTCCCCTTAACCCCTCTCTGCCCCTGACCCCCACTCTGACCACTCACCCCCCAACTCTGCCCCCTCACCCCTCTCTCTGCCCCCTCACCCCCACTCTGCCCTGCTCTGCCCACTGACCCCCACTCTGACCACTGGCCCCCACTCTGCCCACTCACCCCCAAACTCTGCCCACTCACCCCCCTACTCTTTCCCCTGACCCCCTCTCTGCCCCCTCACCCCCATCCTCTGCCCCTCACCCCCCTCTCGCCCACTGACCCCCACTCTGCCCTGACCCTGCTCTGCCCACTGACCCCCACTCTGACCACTGACCCCCCACTTCTGACCACTGACCCCACTCTGCCCACCTACACCCCCCATACTCTGCCCCCACTCACCCCCTCTGCCCCCCTCCTCACCCCCTACTCTGCCCACTGACCCCCACTCTGCCCCTGACCCTTGCCCACTCACCCCCACTCTGCACACTGACCCCCACTCTGCCACTGCTCTGCCCACTGACCCCCACTCTGACCACTGCCCCCACTCTGCCCACTCACCCCCAAACTCTGCCCACTCACCCCCCTACTCTTCCCCTGAACCCCTCTCTGCCCCCCTCACCCCCACTCTGCACACTGACCCCCACTCTGCCCCTGCTCTGCCCACTGACCCCCACTCTGACCACTGGCCCCCACTCTGCCCACTCACCCCCAAACTCTGCCCACTCACCCCCCTACTCTTCCCCCTGAACCCCTCTCTGCCCCCTCACCCCCACATCTGCACACTCACCCTCTCTCTGCCCCTGACCCTGCTCTGCCCACTCACCCCCACTCTGACCACTGACCCTCACTCTGCCCACTCACCCCCAAACTCTGCCCACTACACCCCCTACTCTTCCCCTGACCCCCTCTTTGCCCCCTCACCCCCACTCTGCACACTGACCCCCACTCTGCCCCTGACCCTGCTCTGCCCACCCACCCCCACTCTGACCATTGACCCCCACTCTGACCCTGCCCACTCACCCCCACTCTGACCACTGACCCCAACTCTGCCCACTCACCCCCCAACTCTGCCCACTCACCCCCCAACTGCCATCACTCTGCCCCACCTCACCCCCACTCTGCCCCTGCTCTGCCCACTGACCCCCACTCTGACCACTGACCCCCACTCTGACCACTCACCCCCAAACTCTGCCCACTCACCCCCTCTCTGCCCCCTCACCCACATTCTGCCCACTCACCCCCTCTCTGCTCACTCACCCCCTCTCTGTCCACTCACCCACCATTATGCCCACTGACCATGCTCTGCCCACTCACCCTGCTCGCCCCATTGACCCCTCACACTGGCCACTCATCCTGCTCTGCCTACTCACCCCCCACTGACCCCTCACACTGACCCTGCTCTGCCCACTGACCCCTCACTCACCCTGCTCTGCCCACTCACCCTGCTCAGCCCACTGACCCCTCACACTGCCCACTGACCCTCCTCTGCCCACTGAACATGCTCTGCCCACTGACCCCTCAATGCCCACTCACCCTGCTCTGCCCACTGACCCCTCACACACCCCACTGACCCTGCTCTGCCCACTCACCCCTCACACTGACCCTGCTCTGCCCACTGACCCCTCACACTGCCCACTGACCCCTCACACTGCCCACTCACGCCTCACACTGCCCACTGAACATGCTATGCCCACTTACCCCTCACACTGCCCACTGACCATGCTCTGGCCACTGACCCCTCACACTGCCTACTGACCCTGCTCTGCTCATTTACTCCCGCTCTGCCCACTCACCCCCGCTCTGCCCACTCGCCCCTGCTTTTACCACTCACCCTGGCCTGCCCACTGACCACCCTCTGTTCACTCACCCCCCGCTCTGCCCTTTCACCATGCCCACTGACCCCTGCTCTGCCAACTGACCGTGCCCACTCACCCATGCTCTACCCACTCACCCTTCTCTGCCCACTCACTGTGCCCACTGACCGCCGCTCTGCCCACTAACCCCTGTTCTGCCCACTGACTGTGCCCAATAACCCTTGCTATGCCCACTAAACCCTGCTCTGCCCACTCACCCCCGCTCTGCCCGCTGACCCCTGCTCTGCTCACTGACTGTGCCCACTCACCCCTGCTCTGCCCACTCACCCCTGCTCTACCCACTGATTTTTGCCACTAACCCCTCCTGTGCCTACTGACTGTGCCCACTGACCCCTGCTCTGCCCATTAACCCTGCTGCTGACCACTGACCCCGCTATGACCCTGCTCTGACCACTGATGCCCCAATCCTGCTCACTGACCATGCTCTGCCCATTCACCCCCCACTCTGCCCACTCACCCCCGCTCTGCCCTCTGACCCTGCTCTGCCTACCTACCCCCCCCCCCTCTGGCTACTGACCATGCCCACTGACCCCAGCTCTGCCCACAGACCCCAGCTCTGCCTACTGACCCTGCTCTGACTACTGATTATGCCCACTGACCCCTGCTCTGCCCAATGACTCTGCCCACTAACCCCTGCTCTTCCCACTCATCCCCCACTCTGCCCACTGACCCCCGCTTTGCCCACTCACCCCCAGCAGATCGGTTTCCCAGCCAACGACAGCTCCTGTCCTGCCACCTACAAGACGGGTGGAGCGAGCCGCCGCAGGGTAAGTATCCTCACTGAGGTTTTTTTATTTTTATTATCACCATGAAGGGGAGGGGGGTGTGCAGCCCCAGAGGGAGGGCGGCCGCAGAGACTGGAGGCCCAGAGGGACGGGTGCCGCGGGGAGCGGAAGGGGTCAGGAGGAGCGCCTCCATCCTGCCCCCCCATTCCATCCTGCCCCCCCTATCATCCTGCCCCCAACACCATCCTGCCCCCCCGACTCCATCCCGCACCCCCACCACCATCCTCACCCCCCGCCAACATCCTGCCCCGCCCCCTACATCCTCCCCCCTCCCCCACCACCATCCTGCCCTGCCATCTCCATCCTGCCCTGCCGCCTCCATCCTGCCCTGCCTTCTCCATCCTGCCTCGCTCTGTCCATCCTGCGCCACTCACCTCCATCCTGCCCCTCCGTCTCCATCCTGCCCCTCCGTCTCCATCCTGCCCCTCCGTCTCCATCCTGCCCCTCCGTCTCCATCCTGCCCCTCCGTCTCCATCCTGCCCCTCCGTCTCCATCCTGCCCCCCCCTCCATCCTGCCCGCCCCCTCCATCCTGCCTCCGCCCCCTCCATCCTGCTCCCCCCCTCCATCCTGCTCCCCCCCTCCATCCTGCTCCGCCACCCCATCCTGCTCCCGCACCCACCATCCTGCCCCCCTTGCACCTCCTGCCCCCCTTGCACCTTCCTGCCCCCCCTTGCCCCCTTCCTGCCCCGCTCACTCCATCCTGCCCCGCTCACTCCATCCTGCCCCGCTCGCTCCATCCTGCCCCGCTCGCTCCATCCTGCCCCGCACTCCCGCTCGCTCCATCCTGCCCCGCTCGCTCCATCCTGCCCCGCTCGCTCCATCCTGCCCCGCTCGCTCCATCCTGCCCTGCTCGCTCCATCCTCACCCCCGCTGTTCTTGCTCCCCCGCCTCCATCCTGCCCTCACGCTTACTCATCCTGCCCCGCTTGCTCCATTCTGCTCATCTGCCTCCATCCTGCTCCTCCCGCTCCATCCTGCTCAATCCTGCCCCTTCGGCTTCATCCTGCTCCTCCGCCTCCATCCTGCCCCGCTCAATCCATCCTGCCCCCCGCTCTTCTTGCTCCCCCGCCTCCATCCTGCCCCCTCGCTCCATCCTGCCCCCCGCCTCCATCCTGCCCCCCGCCTCCATCCTGCCCCCCGCCTCCATCCTGTTGCCCCCTCCATCCTGTTGCCCCGCTCCATCCTGTTGCCCCGCCTCCATACTCTTTCCCCACTCGCTCCATTCTGCCCCCCCAACACAATCCTGCCCCCCCTCACCTCCTCAGCTGATTGCTTGCCCAGGCAACTACAGGTCCTAAAGGCCTGTAGGACCTACAAGGCGGAGGCGGAGCGAGCCGCCGGACAGGTGAGTATCCTCACTGAGGATTTTTTTATTTTTACTGTGGACGACCGGGGGCCAGGAGGAGTGGGGACCGCGGTCACCGCAGTATTGCCATATACCAGAGTGCTGCTATACATGTGCTATAATGTACTGCCATATACCATAGTGCTGCTATACATGTACTGTAATGTACCGCCATATACCATAGCACTGCTATACATGTACTGTAATGTACCGCCATATACCATAGTGCTGCTATACATGTGCTATAATGTACCACCATATACTATAGTGCTGCTATACATGTACTGTAATGTACCGCCATATACTATAGTGCTGCTATACATTTACTATAATCTACCGCCATATACTATAGTGCTGCTATACATGTGCTCTAATTACCACCATATACCATCGTACTGCTATATATATATCTTATATATAAAAACCGAAGCCCACTTCCCGCCAATCCGCTCAACTTCCGTGATGGCCTGCGCCCTGTGTCAAAGACCGGAACCGGAAGTACCAGACCCACGAGCGGTGAGCGCATAGCGCTCACCGCGAGCCGCTGTCAAAATGGCACAGCGCCTCGCCGTGGGCGCTAAAGCGCCACCACTCGCCGTTATCCCGCCACCGGCCCTGCACAGAGCCCCGTCTGCGCCCACCCACATCCGGCCCACAGCCCTGCTGCTCACCGCCCACTCTCCATCAGGGACCGCCATCCCGCCACTGGCTCCGCACACAGCCTGCTGTGCGCCCACCAACATGCGGGAACCGGCCCGGACCGGCCCACACTCCGGTGTGCGGCCTCCGCCGGCACCGCTCCCAGTCCTGCCACTCTCTCCACACACCCGGTGACTCTCCTCCATCACGGAGCTAGCCCCGCCCGCACTCCGGGGCCGGCCTCCGGAACCGCCGCCAGCCTTGCCGCTGACCGCCAACAGCCCAGTGAGTGTTCAGCCCTCCAGCCTCCGTTATCCTCTGCCCCCCCAGCCTCCGCTCTCCTCTGCCCCCCCAGCCTCCGCTCTCCTCTGCCCCCACCCGCCTCCCGCTCTCCTCTGCCCCCCCTCTATGCCCCGCCTCCGCTCTCCTCTGCCCCCCGCCTCCGCTCTCCTCTGACCCCCCCGCCTCCGCTCTCCTCTGACCCCCCGGCCTCCGCTCTCCTCTGACCCCCCGGCCTCCGCTCTCCTCTGACCCCCCGCCTCCGCTCTCCTCTGACCCCCCGGCCTCCGCTCTCCTCTGACCCCCCGCCTCCGCTCTCCTCTGACCCCCCCAGCCTCCGCTCTCCTCTGACCCCCCAGCCTCCGCTCTCCTCTGACCCCCCAGCCTCCGCTCTCCTCTGACCCCCCAGCCTCCGCTCTCCTCTGACCCCCCAGCCTCCGCTCTCCTCTGCCCCCCAGCCTCCGCTCTCCTCTGCCCCCCCAGCCTCCGCTCTCCTCTGACCCCCCAGCCTCCGCTCTCCTCTGACCCCCCAGCCTCCGCTCTCCTCTGACCCCCCAGCCTCCGCTCTCCTCTGCCCCCCCAGCCTCCGCTCTCCTCTGCCCCCCCAGCCTCTGCTCTCCTCTGCCCCCCCAGCCTCTGCTCTCCTCTGCCCCCCCAGCCTCTGCTCTCCTCTGCCCCCCCAGCCTCTGCTCTCCTCTGCCCCCCAGCCTCTGCTCTCCTCTGCCCCCCCAGCCTCTGCTCTCCTCTGCCCCCCCAGCCTCTGCTCTCCTCTGCCCCCCCAGCCTCGCTCTCCTCTGCCCCCCCAGCCTCCGCTCTCCTCTGCCCCCCCAGCCTCCGCTCTCCTCTGCCCCCCCAGCCTCCGCTCTCCTCTGCCCCAGCCTCGCTCTCCTCTGCCCCCAGCCTCCGCTCTCCTCTGCCCCCCCAGCCTCCGCTCTCCTCTGCCCCCCCAGCCTCCGCTCTCCTCTGCCCCCCCAGCCTCCGCTCTCCTCTGCCCCCCCAGCCTCCGCTCTCCTCTGCCCCCCCAGCCTCCGCTCTCCTCTGCCCCCCCAGCCTCCGCTCTCCTCTGCCCCTCCAGCCTCCGCTCTCCTCTGCCCCCCCAGCCTCCGCTCTCCTCTGCCCCCCCAGCCTCCGCTCTCCTCTGCCCCCCAGCCTCCGCTCTCTTCTGCCCCCCCAGCCTCCGCTCTCCTCTGCCCCCCCAGCCTCCGCTCTCCTTTGCCCCTCAGCCTCCGCTCTCCTCTGCCCCCCCAGCCTCCGCTCTCCTCTGCCCCCCAGCCTCCGCTCTCCTCTGCCCCCCCAGCCTCCGCTCTCCTCTGCCCCCCAGCCTCTGCTCTCCTCTGCCCCCCCAGCCTCCGCTCTCCTCTGCCCCCCAGCCTCCGCCCCCTCCCTCCTCTGACCCCTCCCTCCTCTAACCCCTCCAGTTTCTGCCTCCTCTGCCTCCTCCCTCCTTTCCCCCTCCAGCCTCTGCCCCCTCCAGCCTGTGCTGCACTCACTGCTGACCACTGAGCCACCGCACTCTCTGCTGACCACTGAGCCACCGCACTCACTGCTGACCACTGAGCCACCGCACTCACTGCTGACCACTGAGCCACCGCACTCACTGCTGACCACTGAGCCACCGCACTCACTGCTGACCACTGAGCCACCGCACTCACTGCTGACCACTGAGCCACCGCACTCACTGCTGACCACTGAGCCACCGCACTCACTGCTGACCACTGAGCCACCGCACTCACTGCTGACCACTGAGCCACCGCACTCACTGCTAACCACTGAGCCACCGCACTCACTGCTGACCACTGAGCCACCGTATACTCTGCTAACCACTGAGCCGCCTGTATACACACAATTAATTTCACAGCACTCCCCTATTACTAAATAAACTCTATTTTCTGGTCGTCATAATGGGAGACCCAGACAATGGGGTTTAGGGCTCTGCCCTCCGGAGGTCACACTAGGTACTACAAGTTTGTAGACACCGCCTCCTCCGCTTATAAACCCCCACCGTAGGAGACATCCTCAGTTTTAAACTTAGTGTGCTCGGAGGATCACGCTTTGCTTGCACTTCACTGCATTCTCACAGCTTACGTGATGGCGTATGAAGACAAGGTAAAATGGTCCCGCTCGGGACCCCCGACAGCCTCCCCGCTCACCCTCTGCGGAACACGCTGGTGGAGGTACCGGAGGGCTTTTAGCCTGGACACTTCAGTGTTCTCCCGGTACGCTGTCGCGCTCCTTCCTTTCCATCCCTCCATGGAGGCTCTGGTAAGGGGGAGCCTGGAGCCTTGCACAGCTCCGCTCCGTCCGAGGCCTCCCTAAATGGTGCTTACAGACCGGACGGAGCCAGCCCAGTCCGAGGCCTCCCTAAATGGTGCTTACACTCCGGACTGGTGCTGTACCCCCGTCCGAGGCCTCCCTAAAGGTGCTTACAGACCGGACCGGCACTGAGGCACCTGGTGTGTCTCCTGTGTGCCTGGGGGTAGTGTCTGTCACTGTGGTGTCATGACACTCAGACCGCGCGGTTACCCTCGGGTCCGCGGTTCTGGCGGTGACCCTGTGCTGGGGTCTCCCTGGCTGACCGCCCTGTGTATCACAGGGGCTGAGGCTGTAGACTGCGTGTGTTTTTATGTGTACATGCAGTCTGAGAGTGTATGTGGTGATATTCACACTCTTTTCCCGCGCTGCGGGCTCCGGCACCTCCATTGCTGAGGCAGTCTGGAGGAGGAGGAGGCAGCCCTTATGGTGACATCACCGCTGGGCGTGTTGTGTGTTCTTCCCGCATGTTCCTGGCTCCGCCCACATCTTCACTGTCGGCGGCCATCTTCTCCCTCACTTCCCGGCTGGGATCTGGCTGCAGCGCGTGTCTGCACTTACAAGGGAGACCGGAACTCGCGGAGGTCACACACACACACCGCTTCCTCCTACCGCTTTACTGCGGTCGGTAAGCCACCGGGATTCCCGGTTTGTTTGTGAACTTTGGCTTATATTCCCCTCACTGTGGAGATGTCCTCAGTTGGGAAGCATGCTGCTAAGGCGGCGGTGGTCTCCATTGCCTGTGTTACATGCAACGGGACACTGGTTGAGGGGTCCTGCAATAACTGCGGACGCCCAGAGGCCCGATCTGCTACTACTGAGTCTGCAAATCCGGGATTATACCCTGAGGTTCAAGTGATCCCAGGGCCATGGGAAACGCAGAATAAGATCAATGAATCTCTGCTGTCCCAGATGTCCTCCATGTCGCAAACCCTGGAGGCACTGCATAGGAGACTGGAGAACCCAGCTACTCCTCCTAGTTACCCCCGGGTGTCTCTTACTTCTGCTGTAAGACCCCCTAAGCGAGCCCGTGAGGCCTCTCCTGAGCTCCAGACTCTCTCTGAGGAGGAGCGTTCCTCTGATGGTGAGGAAGATGATGGGGGTTCTACTCTTGGGTCTATGTCTGAACCTCCAGATGGGGTGGAGGATCTGGTGTCCTCCATCAATGAGACATTGCGTCTTGTCACTCCTCCTGAGGAGGTGACGGTACACCCCAAGGAGATATACCAATGGCTGCGGCCAGAGGCTAGACCAAGTGGCTCCTTCATGGACCACACTAATTTCGGAAGGGTGATCAAAGCTCCCAGGTTGCATCCTGGGCGGCGTTATGTCCGTAAAACTAAGGACAATCGCTTTCCCTTTCCCCAGGAGGCGCTCCAGGAATGGTCGCAGTCTCCCAAGGTGGATGCTTCCATGACTAGGATTGCTGCGCGCTCCTTGTTTTCTGCCTCTGATAGCTCCGCGTTGAAGGATGCTACTGATAGACAGGTCGAGCAACTCGCCAAGTCTTCCTATGAGGCTGTGGGGTCTTCGTTTGCCCTAATTTTGCCGCGGTCTGGACCCTACAAGCGATTACTATCTGTTTGGATGGTATCACTGATCTAGCTAGGTCCAGTCCAGAGGTCCTGGCTCTCACTGAGAGAGCAAGGGCCTATGCGGATTATGCCAGGACGGCATCTTTGGAAACTGCCACTCGCTCTGCTGTGGCCTCGGCCAATGCAATTGCGATCCGCAGGCTGTTGTGGCTGCGTCTTTGGGACTCAGATGCCACATCTAAGAAGATTTTACAAAATCTTCCGTTCGCTGGTGACAGGCTTTTTGGCACCGAACTGGACAAATTGATAAAGGATTCTGCTGAGTCTAAGATCCCGCAGAATAAGCCTAAGCCACGGTACACCGTGAAAAGGAACCCTAAGCAGTGGTCCTTTCGCTCCGGTTCACAGTCATCAACGGCGTCCACTCGCTCAGACCGAGGGGGCAAGCCTGCTACTCAGTGGCGTTCCAAGAGTCGTCAGAAGAAGCCGGCAGGGGCAGCGGCTGCCACCCCCAAGCCCGCTTCGACATGACTCGCTCTCTCATCCTGCCTCCCCACAGGTGGGGGGCCGCCTGTCCCGCTTTCAGGACAAGTGGCTTCTTCACATTCAAGATCAGTGGGTTCGAGACGTGGTCTCAAGAGGTTACAGGATAGAGCTGACGTCACAACCAATACACCGATTCCATCGGTCGGTTCCATCCCCAGAAAAGGCTCAGGCTTTTCACCTGGTGTTGGAGGGACTCCGCAGAGACGGAGTGGTGGTCCCTGTGCCCACGGAAGAGAGGTTCAGGGGTTTTTGCTCCAACCTCTTTATTGTCCCAAAGAAGGACGGCTCTTTTCGCCCAGTGTTGGACCTCAAGTTGTTCAAACCGTCACGTGTTGGTTCGGAAGTTCCGCATGGAATCCCTGCGCTCAGTGATCGCGGCTGTGTCACAGGGAGACTTCCTAGCGTCCATCGATATCAGGGACGCTTACCTTCACGTCCCATTGCACCAGCTCATCAGCGCTGGTTGAGATTCGCAGTGGGGGAAGAGCACTTCCAATTTGTGGCACTGCCATTCGGGCTAGCCTCAGCACCACGGGTGTTCACAAAGGTGATGGCCTCCATGATGGCTCTCCTGCATGCGCAGGGACACGCCGTCATACCCTATTTGGACGACCTGTTGGTCAGGGCGCCATCGGAAGACCTTTGTCGGGTGAGCCTGGAGGTGACCATGAAGTCCCTGGAACAGTTCGGGTGGCTTATCAACATTCAAAAGTCGACCCTAGTTCCGACCCAGTCATTGACATATCTGGGCATGGACTTCCACACGGACTCGGCCCTGGTGTCCCTACCTCAAGCCAAGCAGCTTGCGATCCAATCAGGAGTGCAGAATGTCCTCCTGTCTCCACAGTCATCCCTACGGGTATTGATGAGACTGGTGGGTCGCATGGTAGCGGCGATAGAGGCGGTGCCGTTCGCACAGTTTCGCCTCCGTCCTCTCCAGCTGGAGATTCTTCGCAGATGGGACAAGAGGACGATCTCTCTGAATCGGCTGGTGACACTGTCACAAGCAACCAGGGACTCTCTGCAGTGGTGGCTCCAGCCACATCACCTGTCACGGGGCCGGTCCTTCCTAAAACCGTCATGGTTAGTGGTGACCACCGACGCCAGTCTGAAGGGCTGGGGGGCGGTGTTCTTGCACCACAGGGCTCAAGGCCTCTGGACTCAGTCGGAGTCGGCGTTGCAGATCAACGTGCTGGAGATCAAGGCGGTCTATCTGGCGCTACTGGCGTTTCAGAAGTTCCTGTCAGGACAGCCCATTCGGGTACAGTCCGACAATGCGACGGCCGTCGCCTATATAAATCATCAGGGAGGGACCAGAAGTGCTCAGGCCCTCGCCGAAGTCCACCGCATTCTACTCTGGGTGGAGGAAAACGGCTGCCTGATCTCCGCAGTTCACATCCCAGGGGTCGAGAACTGGGAGGCCGACTATCTGAGCCGACAGGGGATGGACGCCGGAGAGTGGTCCCTACATCCAGACGTCTTCCGGGACATCTGCGGCAGGTGGGGCACTCCGGACGTGGATCTGATGGCCTCACGGCTGAATCATCAGGTGCCCCAATACATGGCGAGATCTTGGGATCCCCAGTCTCTGGGGGCGGGCGCCCTGATCCTGAGCTGGTCCAGCTTTCAGCTGCCATATGTGTTTCCGCCTCTGGCTCTGATTCCCAGGGTCCTGTGGAAGATCAGGACAGAATGCAGAGTGGCCATTCTAGTGGCTCCAGATTGGCCCAGGAGGTCTTGGTACCCGGACCTGTGGCAACTGTCAGGCGGACACAGGTGGGCTCTTCCAGAACGCGCAGATCTACTCGCGCAAGGCCCATTCTTCCACCTCAATTCCAGGGCCCTCAGATTGACTGCATGGCTCTTGAGGCCTGGCTGCTGACATCCAGAGGTTTCTCTCCTACAGTGGTTGCCACTATGAATCGGGCAAGGAAACCTGTTTCCAGGAAGATATACCACAGAACGTGGAAAATCTTTTTTACCTGGTGTGCCTCTGGTGGCCGCTCTCCGTGGCCTTTGTCTATCCCGACATTGTTGGCCTTCCTACAGTCGGGGTTGGAGTTGGGATTATCCCTTGGCTCTCTGAAAGGTCAAGTATCAGCACTTTCAGTGCTGTTTGACAGGCGCTTGGCGCTCCTCCCGAAGGTACGTCAATTTCTGCAGGGGGTGTCTCGGGTGGTCCCGCCCTACAGACGACCTCTGGACCCTTGGGACCTAAACATGGTCCTGGCGGCACTGCAGAAACCGCCGTTTGAGCCACTGAGAGACATCTCCCTCTCTCGTCTGTCCCAGAAGGTGGTCTTTCTGGTGGCGATTACGTCTCTGAGACGGGTCTCAGAATTGGCTGCACTTTCGTGCAAGTCACCCTTTCTGGTGGTTCACCAAGACAAGGTGGTGTTGCGCCCACGGCCTGAATTTCTGCCGAAGGTGGTTTCAACGTTCCACCTAAACCAGGAGATTGTTCTCCCATCATTTTGCCCCGCTCCCGTTCATCAGGTTGAGCGCGACCTCCATACTCTGGATCTCGTGAGAGCTGTACGCATTTATGTGTCCAGGACCGCCTCCTTTAGGAGTTCGGATTCCTTATTTGTCCTCACGATGGGTCGCTGTAAGGGGGCCGCGGCTTCAAAGTCGACCTTGGCCAGATGGATCAAGGCTCCCATTCAGGAGGCGTACCGGTCTTCTGGTTTGCCTCTCCCGGTGGGTTTGAAGGCACACTCTACGAGAGCTGTAGGTGCCTCTTGGGCCTTGCGACATCGAGCTTCTGCTCTACAGGTGTGTCAGGCGGCCACTTGGTCCAGCCTGCACACTTTCTCTAAGCACTATATGGTGCATGCCCATGCCTCTGCGGATGCGAGTCTGGGCAGGCGGGTTCTCCAGGCGGCGGTTGCCCACCTTTAGAGGGAACCGTGTGTTATCCGTCTTGTTGAGGAACTCTTCCCGCCCTGGGGTATTGCTTTAGGACATCCCCATTGTCTGGGTCTCCCATTATGACGACCAGAAAAAAGAGAATTTTGTTTACGTACCGTAAATTCTTTTTTCTTTAGTCATCAATGGGAGACCCAGCACCCACCCAGTTGTTCCGTTGCATATTTTGCACTTGTTCTGTTCTCTGTTGAGACAGTGTTTGCCGGGTTGTTGAACCGTCTGTGCACGGCATTCTTCCCGATGTTTCGGGTGTGGTTTAATTTCTCCTCGCAGCTTATGGACTAAACTGAGGATGTCTCCTACGGTGGGGGTTTATAAGCGGAGGAGGCGGTGTCTACAAACTTGTAGTACCTAGTGTGACCTCCGGAGGGCAGAGCCCTAAACCCCATTGTCTGGGTCTCCCATTGATGACTAAAGAAAAAAGAATTTACGGTACGTAAACAAAATTCTCTTTATAGATTCTAGACTACCCGATTCTTTAGAATCGGGCCACCATCTAGTATAATAATAAAAGCCGAAGGCCACTTCCGGAATACTACTTCCGTGACGGCCTCCGACCATGGTGGTGACGTCACCACTGCGCAGTCCCCAGGGCTACAGGGAGCGGCGGTCGAACGTTCCGCTCTCGGAAGTTCCGTCCGCCCTCCAGCCTCTCCCCTCCACCCACAACCTACCTAGGGGGAAGCAGGGGGGCCGAGCGCCCCGTGCCCCGAGCCATGAGGGGCCCATTGCCCCCACCCCATGGGGGGCCCCGTGCTGCCAGCCGCCCGCCGCGCGCCCGGAGAGGAGGGAGGACGGGACTTCCTGTCCTGCACCTCTGCCCGCCCCTCCTCTCCTCCTACACCAGACGCACGCCGGCCGCGGTAAGTCTGCACCCCCCCACCCAGCTACGCCTCTGCCCTCCAGCCTCCCCTGCCCTCCAGCCTCTCCAGCCTCTCCTGCCCTCCAGTCTCCACTGCCCTCCAGTCTCCCCAGCCTTCCCAGCCTCTCCAGCCTCCCCTGCCTCTCCAGCCTCCCCTGCCTCCCCAGCCTCTCCAGTCTCCCCTGCCAGCCCAGCCTCTCCAGTCTCCCCTGCCAGCCCAGCCTCCCCAGCCTCCCCAGCCTCCCCAGCCTCCCCTGCCTCTCCAGCCTCCCCTGCCTCCCCAGCCTCCCCTGCCTCCCCAGCCTCTCCAGTCTCCCCTGCCAGCCCAGCCTCCACTGCCTCCCCATCCTCTCCTGCCTCCCCAGCCTCTCCTGCCTCCCCAGCCTCTCCAGTCTCCCCAGCCTCTCCAGTCTCCCCAGTCTCTCCAGTCTCCCCAGCCTCTCCAGTCTCCCCAGCCTCTCCAGTCTCCCCAGCCTCTCCAGTCTCCCCAGCCTCTCCAGTCTCCCCAGCCTCTCCAGTCTCCCCAGCCTCTCCAGCCTCCCCTGCCTCCCCAGCCTCTCCAGTCTCCCTGCCAGCCCAGCCTCCCCAGCCTCTCCTGCCTCCCCAGCCTCCCCAGCCTCTCCTGCCTCCCCAGCCTCCTCTGCCTTCCCAGCCTCTCCAGCCTCCCCTGCCCTCCAGCCTCTCCAGTCTCCAATGCCCTCCAGCCTCCCCTGCCCTCCAGCCCCTCCAGCCTCCGCTCTCCCCTCCAGCCTCCGCTCTCCCCTCCAGCCTCCGCTCTCCCCTCCAGCCTCCGCTCTCCCCTCCAGCCTCCGCTCTCCCCTCCAGCCTCCGCTCTCCCCTCCAGCCTCCGCTCTCCCCTCCAGCCTCCGCTCTCCCCTCCAGCCTCCGCTCTCCCCTCCAGCCTCCGCTCTCCCCTCCAGCCTTTGCTCTCCCCTCCAGCCTCTCCAGCCTCCCCTGCCCTCCAGCCTTCCCTGCTCTACAGCCTCCCCTGCTCTCCAGCCTCCCCTGCCCTCCAGCCTCTCCAGCCTCCCCTGCCCTCCAGCCTCTCCAGCCTCCCCTGCCCTCCAGCCTCCCCTGCCCTCCAGCCTCCCCTGCCCTCCAGCCCCTCCAGCCTCCGCTCTCCCCTCCTGCCTCCGCTCTCCCCTCCTGCCTCCGCTCTCCCCTCCTGCCTCTGCTCTCCTCGCCAGCCTTCCCTGCCCTCAACCCTCCCCTGCCCTCCAGCCTCCCCTGCCCTCCAGCCTCCCCTGCCCTCCAGCCTCTTTAGCCTCCCATGCCCTCCAGCCTCTCCCCTCTCCCCTCCCGCCTCCGCTCTCCCCTCCCGCCTCCGCTCTCCCCTCCCGCATCCGCTCTCCCCTGCCGCCTCCGCTCTCCCCTCCCGCCTCCGCTCTCCCCTCCCGCCTCCGCTCTCCCCTCCCGCCTCCGCTCTCCCCTCCGCTCTCCCCTCCCGCCTCCGCTCTCCCCTCCCGCCTCCGCTCTCCCTCCCGCCTCCGCACTCCCCTCCCGCCTCCGCTCTCCCCTCCCGCCTCCGCACTCCCCTCCCGCCTCCGCACTCCCCTCCCGCCTCCGCACTCCCCTCCCGCCTCCGCACTCCCCTCCCGCCTCCGCTCTCCCCTCCCGCCTCCGCTCTCCCCTCCCGCCTCCGCTCTCCCCTCCCGCCTCCGCTCTCCCCTCCCGCCTCCGCTCTCCCCTCCGCTCTCCCCTCCCGCCTCCGCTCTCCCCTCCAGCCTTTGCTCTCCCCTCCAGCCTCCCCTGCCCTCCAGCCTCCCCTGCTCTACAGCCTCCCCTGCTCTCCAGCCTCACCTGCCCTCCAGCCTCTCCAGCCTCCCCTGCCCTCCAGCCTCTCCAGCCTCCCCTGCCCTCCAGCCTCCCCTGCCCTCCAGCCCCTCCAGCCTCCGCTCTCCCCTCCTGCCTCCGCTCTCCCCTCCTGCCTCCGCTCTCTCCCTCCTGCCTCCGCTCTCCCCTCCTGCCTCCGCTCTCCCCTCCTGCCTCTGCTCTCCTCGCCAGCCTTCCCTGCCCTCCAGCCTCCCCTGCCCTCCAGCCTCTTTAGCCTCCCATGCCCTCCAGCCTCTCCCCTCTCCCCTCCCGCCTCCGCTCTCCCCTCCCGCCTCCGCTCTCCCCTCCCACCTCCGCACTCCCCTCCCGCCTCCGCTCTCCCCTCCCGCCTCCGCACTCCCCTCCCGCCTCCGCACTCCCCTCCCGCCTCCGCACTCCCCTCCCGCCTCCGCACTCCCTCCCGCCTCCGCACTCCCCTCCCGCCTCCGCACTCCCCTCCCGCCTCCGCACTCCCCTCCCGCCTCCGCACTCCCCTCCCGCCTCCGCACTCCCCTCCCGCCTCTCCAGCCTCCCCTGCCTCTCCAGCCTCCCCTGCCTCTCCAGCCTCCCCTGCCTCTCCAGCCTCTCCTGCCTCCCCAGCCTCCTCTGCCTTCCCAGCCTCTCCAGCCTCCCCTGCCCTCCAGCCTCTCCAGTCTCCAATGCCCTCCAGCCTCCCCTGCCCTCCAGCCTCCGCTCTCCCCTCCAGCCTCCGCTCTCCCCTCCAGCCTCCGCTCTCCCCTCCAGCCTCCGCTCTCCCCTCCAGCCTCCGCTCTCCCCTCCAGCCTCTCCAGCCTCCCCTGCCCTCCAGCCTCCCCTGCTCTACAGCCTCCCTGCTCTCCAGCCTCACCTGCCCTCCAGCCTCTCCAGCCTCCCCTGCCCTCCAGCCTCTCCAGCCTCCCCTGCCCTCCAGCCTCCCCTGCCCTCCAGCCCCTCCAGCCTCCGCTCTCCCCTCCTGCCTCCGCTCTCCCCTCCTGCCTCTGCTCTCCTCGCCAGCCTTCCCTGCCCTCAACCCTCCCCTGCCCTCCAGCCTCCCCTGCCCTCCAGCCTCTTTAGCCTCCCATGCCCTCCAGCCTCTCCCCTCTCCCCTCCCGCCTCCGCTCTCCCCTCCCGCCTCCGCTCTCCCCTCCCGCCTCCGCTCTCCCCTCCCGCCTCCGCTCTCCCCTCCCGCCTCCGCTCTCCCCTCCCGCCTCCGCTCTCCCCTCCCGCCTCCGCCTCCCCTCCCGCCTCCGCTCTCCCCTCCCGCCTCCGCTCTCCCCTCCCGCCTCCGCTCTCCCCTCCCGCCTCCGCTCTCCCCTCCCGCCTCCGCTCTCCCCTCCCGCCTCCGCTCTCCCCTCCCGCCTCCGCTCTCCCCTCCCGCCTCCGCTCTCCCCTCCCGCCTCCGCTCTCCCCTCCCGCCTCGCTTCCGCTCTCCCCCGCTCCGCTCTCCCTCCCGCCTCCGCTCTCCCCTCCCGCCTCCGCTCTCCCCTCCCGCCTCCGCTCTCCCCTCCCGCCTCCGCTACTCCCCTCCCGCCTCCGCACTCCCCTCCCGCCTCCGCACTCCCCTCCCGCCTCCGCACTCCCCTCCCGCCTCCGCACTCCCCTCCCGCCTCCGCTCTCCCCCCCGCCTCCGCTCTCCCCTCCCGCCTCCGCTCTCCCCTCCCGCCTCCGCTCTCCCCTCCCGCCTCCGCTCTCCCCTCCCGCCTCCGCTCTCCCCTCCGCTCTCCCCTCCCGCCTCCGCTCTCCCCTCCGCTCTCCCCTCCCGCCTCCGCTCTCCCCTCCCGCCTCCGCACTCCCCTCCCGCCTCCGCTCTCCCCTCCCGCCTCCGCTCTCCCCTCCCGCCTCCGCTCTCCCCTCCCGCCTCCGCACTCCCCTCCCGCCTCCGCACTCCCCTCCCGCCTCCGCACTCCCCTCCCGCCTCCGCACTCCCCTCCCGCCTCCGCCCTCCCCTCCCGCCTCCGCACTCCCCTCCCGCCTCCGCACTCCCCTCCCGCCTCCGCACTCCCCTCCCGCCTCCGCACTCCCCTCCCGCCTCCGCACTCCCCTCCCGCCTCCGCACTCCCCTCCCGCCTCCGCACTCCCCTCCCGCCTCTCCAGCCTCCCCTGCCTCTCCAGCCTCCCCTGCCTCTCCAGCCTCCCCTGCCTCTCCAGCCTCCCCTGCCTCTCCAGCCTCCCCTGCCTCTCCAGCCTCCCCTGCCCTCCAGCCTCCCCTGCCCTCCAGCCTCTCCAGTCTCCCCTGCCCTCCAGCCTCTCCAGTCTCCCCTGCCCTCCAGCCTCTCCTGCCTCCCCAGCCTCTCCAGTCTCCCCAGCCTCCCCTGCCTTCCAGCCCCTCCCGCCTCCGCTCTCCCCTCCCGCCTCCGCTCTCCCCTCCCGCCTCCGCTCTCCCCTCCCGCCTCCGCTCTCCCCTCCCGCCTCCGCTCTCCCCTCCCGCCTCTCCAGCCTCCCCAGCCTCTCCAGTCTCCCCAGCCTCCCCTGCCTCTCCAGCCTCTCCCCTCTTCCCTCCAGCCTCTCCCCTCTTCCCTCCAGCCTCTCCCCTCTTCCCTCCAGCCTCTCCCCTCTTCCCTCCAGCCTCTCCCCTCTTCCCTCCAGCCTCTCCCCTCTTCCCTCCAGCCTCTCCCCTCTTCCCTCCAGCCTCTCCCCTCTTCCCTCCAGCCTCTCCCCTCCAGCCTCTGCTCTCCCCTCCCGCCTCCGCTCTCGCCTCCCTTGCCCTCCAGCCTCTCCAGCCTCCCCTGCCCTCCAGCCTCTCCAGCCTCCCCTGCCCTCCAGCCTCTCCAGCCTCCCCTGCCCTCCAGCCTCTCCTGCCTCCCTAGCCTCCCCTGCCTTCCAGCCCCTCCAGCCTCCGCTCTCCCCTCCAGCCACCGCTCTCCCCTCCAGCCACCGCTCTCCCCTCCAGCCACCGCCCTTCCCTCCAGCCACCGCCCTCCCCTCCAGCCACCGCCCTCCCCTCCAGCCACCGCCCTCCCCTCTGCCCTCCGTCCTTCCCTCTGCTCTGCCCTCCAGCCTCCCCTGTCCTCTGCCCTCCAGCCTCCCCTGTCCTCTGCCCTCCAGCCTCCCCTGTCCTCTGCCCTCCAGCCTCCCCTGTCCTCTGCCCTCCAGCCTCCCCTGTCCTCTGCCCTCCAGCCTCCCCTGTCCTCTGCCCTCCAGCCTCCCCTGTCCTCTGCCCTCCAGCCTCCCCTGTCCTCTGCCCTCCAGCCTCCCCTGTCCTCTGCCCTCCAGCCTCCCCTGTCCTCTGCCCTCCAGCCTCCCCTGTCGTCTGCCCTCCAGCCTCCTCTGCCCTCCAGCCTCCCCTGTCCTCTGCCCTCCAGCCTCCCCTGTCCCCTGTCCTCTGCCCTCCAGCCTCCCCTGTCCCCTGTCCTCTGCCCTCCAGCCTCCCCTGTCCCCTGTCCTCTGCCCTCCAGCCTCCCCTGTCCTCTGCCCTCCAGCCTCCCCTGTCCTCTGCCCTCCAGCCTCCCCTGTCCTCTGCCCTCCAGCCTCCCCTATCCTGTGCCCTCCTCACCCCTCCAGCCTCCCCTCTCCTCACCCCTCCAGCCTCCCCTGTCCTCACCTCTCCTTTCCCCTCCAGCCTTCGCTCTCCTCACCCCTCCTCTGCCCTCCAGCCTCCGCTCTCCTCTCCCTGTCCTCTGCCCTCCAGCCTCCGCTCTCCTCACCCCTCCATATGCAATGTACAGTATGTGTATATATGTGTGTATGTACTCACTTCCATCACTTTGTCCGCACTTCCCTCACTTTGTCCGCACACATACACACACACACACACACTCCGCTATACTTACCACCGTCCCTGCATCAGCCGCCTAGATCCTCAGTCGACAATTCGCCACCCCCGAACTACTGGATCCAATATAGCGTCCAAGAAGTCTCCCCAAACTTCCCGAACGCCATATTGGATCCAGTCGTCCGCGGCCGGCGACATGTCAACTCAGGATCCAGCCGGCGGGGAAGATGCAGGGTCGCTGCTAACTATAGCGCAGTGTGTGTATGTATGTATTGTGTGTGCTGACCACTCTGCCCAGGGCGCTGCCCTGACCACTGAGCCGCCGCACTCACTGCTAACCACTGAGCCACCGCACTCACTGCTAACCACTGAGCCACCGCACTCACTGCTAACCACTGAGCCACCGCACTCACTGCTAACCACTGAGCCACCGCACTCACTGCTAACCACTGAGCCACCGCACTCACTGCTAACCACTGAGCCACCGTATACTGTGCTACCCACAGAGCCACTGCACTCACTGCTACCCACTGAGCCACTGCACTCACTGCTAACCACTGAGCCGCCGCACTCACTGCTAACCACTGAGCCGCCGCACTCACTGCTAACCACTGAGCCACCGCACTCACTGCTAACCACTGAGCCACCGTATACTCTGCTACCCACTGAGCCACCATATACAGTACTAACCACTGAGCCACCGTATACTCTGCTACCCACTGAGCCACCTGTATACACACAATTAATTTCACCGCACTCCCCTAACTATTAGTAAATAAACTATATATGGATTCTAGAATACCCGATTCTTTAGAATCGGGCCGCCATCTAGTCTTATATATAAAACCCGAAGGCCACTTCCGCCCAAAATCCGCTCAACTTCCGTGACGGGATCTCCGCTGTGTCCAACACCAGAACCGGAAGTACCAGACCCACAGAGCCCCAGCCACATCCGGGAACCGGCCGGCCCACAGCCCTGCAGCTCAGCTCACCGCCCACTCTCCTCTTCCATCAGGCAGAGCCCGGTGTCCGCCCACCAACATCCGGCAACCGGCCCGGACCGAGTGTGGGGCTTCCGCCGGCACAGCTCCCAGGCCTGCCACGCTCTCTCCACAGACCGGCTGACGCTCCTCCATCACGGAGCTAGCCCGCCCACACTCCGCCCCCGGGCTCCGGAACTGCTGACCACTGAGCCAGCGCCGTCACTGCTGACCACTGAGCCAGCGCCCTCACTGCTGACCACTGAGCCAGCGCCCTCACTGCTGACCACTGAGCCAGCGCCCTCACTGCTGACCACTGAGCCAGCGCCCTCACTGCTGACCACTGAGCCTGCGCCCTCACTGCTGACCACTGAGGCTGCGCCCTCACTGCTGACCACTGAGCCTGCGCCCTCACTGCTGACCACTGAGCCTGCGCCCTCACTGCTGACCACTGAGCCTGCGCCCTCACTGCTGACCACTGAGCCTGCGCCCTCACTGCTGACCACTGAGCCTGCGCCCTCACTGCTGACCACTGAGCCTGCGCCCTCACTGCTGACCACTGAGCCTGCGCCCTCACTGCTGACCACTGAGCCTGCGCCCTCACTGCTGACCACTGAGCCAGCGCCCTCACTGCTGACCACTGAGCCTGCGCCCTCACTGCTGACCACTGAGCCTGCGCCCTCACTGCTGACCACTGAGCCTGCGCCCTCACTGCTGACCACTGAGCCTGCGCCCTCACTGCTGACCACTGAGCCTGCGCCCTCACTGCTGACCACTGAGCCTGCGCCCTCACTGCTGACCACTGAGCCTGCGCCCTCACTGCTGACCACTGAGCCAGCGCCCTCACTGCTGACCACTGAGCCTGCGCCCTCACTGCTGACCACTGAGCCTGCGCCCTCACTGCTGACCACTGAGCCTGCGCCCTCACTGCTGACCACTGAGCCTGCGCCCTCACTGCTGACCACTGAGCCTGCGCCCTCACTGCTGACCACTGAGCCTGCGCCCTCACTGCTGACCACTGAGCCTGCGCCCTCACTGCTGACCACTGAGCCTGCGCCCTCACTGCTGACCACTGAGCCTGCGCCCTCACTGCTGACCACTGAGCCTGCGCCCTCACTGCTGACCACTGAGCCTGCGCCCTCACTGCTGACCACTGAGCCTGCGCCCTCACTGCTGACCACTGAGCCTGCGCCCTCACTGCTGACCACTGAGCCTGCGCCCTCACTGCTGACCACTGAGCCTGCGCCCTCACTGCTGACCACTGAGCCAGCGCCCTCACTGCTGACCACTGAGCCACACGTATACTGTGCTACCCACAGAGCCACTGCACTCACTGCTGACCACTGAGCCACTGCACTCACTGCTGACCACTGAGCCTGCGCCCTCACTGCTGACCACTGAGCCTGCGCCCTCACTGCTGACCACTGAGCCTGCGCCCTCACTGCTGACCACTGAGCCTGCGCCCTCACTGCTGACCACTGAGCCTGCGCCCTCACTGCTGACCACTGAGCCTGCGCCCTCACTGCTGACCACTGAGCCTGCGCCCTCACTGCTGACCACTGAGCCTGCGCCCTCACTGCTGACCACTGAGCCACCTGTATACACACACTTAATTTCACCGCACTCCCTAACTATTAGTAAATAAACTAAATATGCATTCTAGACTACCCGATTCTTTAGAATCGGGCTGCCATCTAGTAGTAGTTATATTCTTGTATATAGGGGCAGTATTATAGTAGTTATATTCTTGTATATAGGAGCAGTATTATAGTAGTTATATTCTTGTATATAGGGGCAGTA
This sequence comes from Allobates femoralis, assembly GCA_033576535.1. NCBI lineage: Eukaryota > Metazoa > Chordata > Amphibia > Anura > Aromobatidae > Allobates > Allobates femoralis. Next base: position 736,399,339 of record JARQOC010000002.1, read on the forward strand.
TTATAGTAGTTATATTCTTGTATATAGGGGCAGTATTATAGTAGTTATATTCTTGTACATAGGAGCAGTATTATAGTAGTTATATTCTTGTACATAGGAGCAGTATTATAGTAGTTATATTCTTGTATATAGGGGCAGTATTATAGTAGTTATATTCTTGTATATAGGAGCAGTATTATAGTAGGTATATTCTTGTATATAGGAGCAGTATTATAATAGTTATATTCTTGTATATAGGGGCAGTATTATAGTAGTGATATTCTAGTACATAGGGGCAGTATTATAGTAGTTATATTCTTGTATATAGGAGCAGTATTATAGTAGTTATATTCTTGTACATAGGGGCAGTATTATAGTAGTTATATTCTTGTATATAGGAGCAGTATTATAGTAGTTATATTCTTGTACATAGTGGCAGTATTATAGTAGTTATATTCTTGTACATAGGGGCAGTATTATAGTAGTTATATTCTTGTACATATGAGCAGTATTATAGTAGTTATATTCTTGTATATAGGAGCAGTATTATAGTAGTTATATTCCTGTACATAGGAGCAGTATTATAGTAGTTATATTCTTGTATATAGGGGCAGTATTTTAGTAGTTATATTCTTGTACATAGGGGCAGTATTATAGTAGTTATATTCTTGTATATAGGAGCAGTATTATAGTAGTTATATTCTTGTATATAGGAGCAGTATTATAGTAGTTATATTCTTGTACATAGGGGCAGTATTATAGTAGTTATATTCTTGTATATAGGGGCAGTATTATAGTAGTTATATTCTTGTACATAGGGGCAGTATTGGCCATTGATGGCGGCCTTGTGTTATCCGTGAGCCCGGCGTTCTCTGTACTGGGGCCGTACGTCGATCCCGCAGATTTCCCAGGATTTGTTTGGAATGTTTCTTATTATTGTGGAGGAAATGCTCTGATCCATGAGAATCCCATTCATAGCGGGACGCTCCACCCCGGGGACGGCAGTGTCGGTGCGCCCTGGGGTGGATGGGGGATTACTTTAAATGGTCATATATTATGTTTTTGATCCTCTTGTTCCTCCAGCGGCCCCATCACATGTAAACAGCCAATGTCACATGTAACGTGGTTAACCCTTCATTGCCGGGTGACGAGAATTTATTGAGGAACATTCTATATCAGCATGAAAGAAGAGACGAGCAGCAATAAAGAGCAAAGGCGCCACTTATCCAAGGCAGAATCAGACCCTCCAATCCAAGTCCTTGAGTGGATTAGATACCTAGCTCTGCAGATAGTATCACACAGGATAGGATGAGATACACAGCTCAGCAGACAGTATTATACTCCAGAGCTGCACTCACTATTCTGCTGGTGCAGTCACTGTGTACATACATTACATTACTGATCCTGAGTTACCTCCTGTATTATACTGCAGAGCTGCACTCACTATTCTGCTGGTGCAGTCACTGTGTACATACATTACATTACTGATCCTGAGTTACCTCCTGTATTATACTCCAGAGCTGCACTCACTATTCTGCTGGTGCAGTCACTGTGTACATTACATTACTGATCCTGAGTTACCTCCTGTATTATACTCCAGAGCTGCACTCACTCTTCTGCTGGTGCAGTCACTGTGTACATACATTACATTACTGATCCTGAGTTACCTCCTGTATTATACTCCAGAGCTGCACTCACTATTCTGCTGGTGGAGTCACTGTGTACATACATTACATTACTGATCCTGAGTTACCTCCTGTATTATACTGCAGAGCTGCACTCACTCTTCTGCTGGTGCAGTCACTGTGTACATACATTACATTACTGATCCTGAGTTACCTCCTGTATTATACTCCAGAGCTGCACTCACTATTCTGCTGGTGCAGTCACTGTGTACATACATTACATTACTGATCCCGAGTTACCTCCTGTATTATACTCCAGAGCTGCACTCACTATTCTGCTGGTGCAGTCACTGTGTACATACATGACATTACTGATCCTGAGTTACCTCCTGTATTATACTCCAGAACTGCACTCACTATTCTGCTGGTGCAGTCACTGTGTACATACATTACATTACTGATCCTGAGTTACCTCCTGTATTATCCTCCAGAGCTGCACTCACTATTCTGCTGGTGCAGTCACTGTGTACATACATTACTGATCCTGAGTTACCTCCTGTATTATCCTCCAGAGCTGCACTCACTATTCTGCTGGTGCAGTCACTGTGTACATACATTACATTACTGATCCTGAGTTACCTCCTGTATTATACTCCAGAGCTGCACTCACTATTCTGCTGGTGTAGTCACTGTGTACATACATTACATTACTGATCCTGAGTTATCTCCTATATTATACTCCAGAGCTGCACTCACTATTCTGCTGGTGCAGTCACTGTGTACATACATTACATTACTGATCCTGAGTTACCTCCTGTATTATACTCCAGAGCTGCACTCACTATTCTGCTGGTGCAGTCACTGTGTACATACATTACATTACTGATCCTGAGTTACCTCCTGTATTATACTCCAGAGCTGCACTCACTATTCTGCTGGTGCAGTCACTGTGTACATACATTACATTACTGATCCTGAGATACCTCCTGTATTATACTCCAGAGCTGCACTCACTATTCTGCTGGTGCAGTCACTGTGTACATACATTACATTACTGATCCTGAGTTACCTCCTGTATTATACTCCAGAGCTGCACTCACTATTCTGCTGGTGCAGTCACTGTGTACATACATCACATTACTGATCCTGAGTTACCTTCTGTATGCAGGGACCAGTGTCTCCATACAATACAGGGACCGGTGTCTCCATACAATGCAGGGACCAGTGTCTCCATACAATGCAGGGACCAGTGTCTCCATACAATGCAGGGTCCAGTGTCTCCATACAATGCAGGGTCCAGTGTCTCCATACAATGCAGGGACCGGTGTCTCCATACAATGCAGGGACCAGTGTCTCCATACAGGAGCAATGCAGGGACCAGTGTCTCCATACAATGCAGGGACCAGTGTCTCCATACAATGCAGGAACCAGTGTCTCCATACAATGATGGGACCGGTGTCTCCATACAATGCAGGGACCAGTGTCTCTATACAATGCAGGGACCAGTGTCTCCATACAATGCAGGGACCAGTGTCTCCATACAATGCAGGGACCAGTGTCTCCATCACATGCAGGGACCAGTGTCTCCATACAATGCAGGGACCGGTGTCTCCATACAATGCAGGGACCAGTGTCTCCATACAATGCAGGGACCGGTGTCTCCATACAATGCAGGGACCGGTGTCTCCATACAATGCAGGGACCAGTGTCTCCATACAATGCAGGGACCAGTGTCTCCATACAATGCAGGGACCAGTGTCTCCATACAATGCAGGGACCAGTGTCTCCATACAATGTAGGGACCAGTGTCTCCATACAATGCAGGGACCGGTGTCTCCATACAATGCAGGGACCAGTATCTCCATACAATGCAGGGACCAGTGTCTCCATACAGGAGCAATGCAGGGACCAGTGTCTCCATACAATGCAGGGACCAGTGTCTCCATACAATGCAGGGACCGGTGTCTCCATACAGAAGCAATGCAGGGACCAGTGTCTCCATACATTGCAGGGACCAGTGTCTCCATACAGGAGCAATGCAGGGACCAGTGTCTCCATACAGGAGCAATGCAGGGACCAGTGTCTCCATACAATGCAGGAGTGTTACCATATAGTACTGACCCCAGACATCATACCGACACCTCAGTGTTATCATATAGTACTGACCACAGACATCATACTGACACCTCAGTGTTACCATATAGTACTGACCCCAGACATTATACAGACACCTCAGTGTCACCATATAGTACTGACCCCAGACATCATACTGACACCTCAGTGTCACCATATAGTACTGACCCCAGACATCATACCGACACCTCAGTGTTACCATATAGTACTGACCCCAGACATCATACCGACACCTCAGTGTTACCATATAGTACTGACCCCAGACATCATACCGACACGTCAGTGTTACCATATAGTACGACCCCAGACTTCATACCGACACCTCAGTGCTACCATATAGTACTGACCCCAGACATCATACTGACACCTCAGTGTTACCATATAGTACTGACTGCAGACATCATACCGACACCTCAGTGTTACCATATAGTACTGACCCCAGACATCATACCGACACCTCAGTGTTACCATATAGTACTGACCCCAGACATCATACCGACACCTCAGTGTTACCATATAGTACTGACCCGAGACATCATACCGACACCTCAGTGTTACCATATAGTACTGACCCCAGACATCATACCGACACCTCAGTGTTACCATATAGTACTGACCCCAGACATCATACCGACACCTCAGTGTTACCATATAGTACTGACTGCAGACATCATACCGACACCTCAGTGTTACCATATAGTACTGACCCCAGACATCATACTGACACCTCAGTGTTACCATATAATACTGACCCCAGACATCATACCGACACCTCAGTGTTACCATATAGTACTGACCCCAGACATCATACCGACATCTCAGTGTTACCATATAGTACTGACCCCAGACATCATACCGACACCTCAGTGTTACCATATAGTACTGACTGCAGACATCATACCGACACCTCAGTGTTACCATATAGTACTGACTCCAGACATCATACCGACACGTCAGTGTTACCATATAGTACTGACCCCAGACATCATACCAACACATCAGTGTTACCATATAATACTGACCCCAGACATCATACCGACACCTCAGTGTTACCATATAGTACTGACCCGAGGCATCATACCGACACCTCAGTGTTACCATATAGTACTGATCCCAGACATCATACCGACACGTCAGTGTTACCATATAGTACTGACCCCAGACATCATACCGACACGTCAGTGTTACCATATAGTATGACCCCAGACATCATTCCGACACCTCAGTGCTACCATATAGTACTGACCCCAGACATCATACTGACACCTCAGTGTTACCATATAGTACTAACCCCAGACATCATACCGACACCTCAGTGTTACCATATAGTACTGACCCCAGACATCATACCGACACCTCAGTGTTACCATATAGTACTGACCCCAGACATCATACCGACACCTCAGTGTTACCATATAGTACTGACCCCAGACATCATACCGACACCTCAGTGTTACCATATAGTATTGACCCCAGACATCATACCGACACCTCAGTGTTACCATATAGTATTGACCCCAGACATCATACCGACACCTCAGTGTTACCATATAGTACTGACCCCAGACATCATACCGACACCTCAGTGTTACCATATAGTACTGACCCCAGACATCATACTGACACCTCAGTGTTACCATATAGAACTGACCCCAGACATCATACCGACACCTCAGTGTTACCATATAGTACTGACCCCAGACATCATACCGACACCTCAGTGTTACCATATAGTATTGACCCCAGACATCATACCGACACCTCAGTGTTACCATATAGTACTGACTGCAGACATCATACCGACACCTCAGTGTTACCATATAGTACTGACTCCAGACATCATACCGACACGTCAGTGTTACCATATAGTACTGACCAAGGCATCATACCGACACCTCAGTGTTACCATATAGTACTGACCCCAGACATCATACCGACACCTCAGTGTTACCATATAGTACTGACCCCAGACATCATACCGACACCTCAGTGTTACCATATAGTATTGACCCCAGACATCATACCGACACCTCAGTGTTACCATATAGTACTGACTGCAGACATCATACCTACACCTCAGTGTTACCATATAGTACTGACCCAGACATCATACCGACACCTCAGTGTTACCATATAGTACTGACCCCAGACATCATACCGACACCTCAGTGTTACCATATAGTACTGACCCAGACATCATACCGACACCTCAGTGTTACCATATAGTACTGACCCAGACATCATACCGACACCTCAGTGTTACCATATAGTACTGACCCAGACATCATACCGACACTCAGTGTTACCATATAGTACTGACCCCAGACATCATACGACACCTCAGTGTTACCATATAGTACTGACCCAGACATCATACCGACACTCAGTGTTACCATATAGTACTGACCCAGACATCATACCGACACTCAGTGTTACCATATAGTACTGACCCCAGACATCATACCGACACTCAGTGTTACCATATAGTACTGACCCAGACATCATACCGACACTCAGTGTTACCATATAGTACTGACCCAGACATCATACCGAACTCAGTGTTACCATATAGTACTGACCCAGACATCATACCGACACTCAGTGTTCATTAGTACTGACCAGGCATCATACCGACACCTCAGTGTTACCATATAGTACTGACCCCAGACATCATACCGACACCTCAGTGTTACCATATAGTACTGACCCCAGACATCATACCGACACCTCAGTGTTACCATATATACTGACCCCAGACATCATACCGACACCTCAGTGTTACCATATAGTACGACCCAGACATATCCGACACTCAGTGTTACCATATATACTGACCCAGACATCATACCGACACTCAGTGTTACCATATAGTACTGACCAGACATCATACGACACTCAGTGTTACCATATAGTACTGACCCAGACATCATACCGACACTCAGTGTTACCATATAGTACTGACCCAGACATCATACCGACACTCAGTGTTACCATAATACTGACCCAGACATCATACCGACACTCAGTGTACCATATAGTACTGACCAGACATCATACCGACACTCAGTGTTACCATATAGTACTGACCCCAGACATCATACGACACTCAGTGTTACCATATAGTACTGACCCCAGACATATACTGACACCTCAGTGTTACCATATATACTGACCCAGACATCATACCGACACCTCATGTTACCATATAGTACTGACCCAGACATCATACCGACACCTCAGTGTTACCATATAGTATGACCCAGACATCATACCGACACCTCAGTGTTACCATATAGTACTGACCAGACATATACGACACCTCAGTGTTACCATATAGTACCTACCCCAGTACCAATATACCGACACGCTCAGTGTTACAATATATACCGACCCAACATCATACTGACACCTTCAGTGTTACCATATATACTGACCCAGACATCATACCGACACCTCAGTGTTACCATATAGTACTGACCCCAGACATCATACCGACACCTCAGTGTTACCATATAGTACTGACCCAGACATCATACCGACACCTCAGTGTTACCATATAGTACTGACCAGACATATACCGACACCTCAGTGTTACCATATAGTACTGACCCAGACATCATACCGACACTCAGTGTTACCATATAGTACTGACCCCAGACATCATACCGAACACTCAGTGTTACCATATAGTACTGACCCAGACATCATACCGACACCTCAGTGTTACCATATAGTACTGACCCAGACATCATACCGACACCTCAGTGTTACCATATAGTACTGACCCAGACATCATACCGACACTCAGTGTTACCATATAGTACTGACCCAGACATCATACCGACACCTCAGTGTTACCATATAGTACTGACCCCAGACATCATACGACACCTCAGTGTTACCATATAGTACTGACCCCAGACATCATACCGACACCTCAGTGTTACCATATAGTACTGACCCCAGACATCATACCGACACCTCAGTGTTACCATATAGTACTGACCAGACATCATACCGACACCTCAGTGTTACCATATAGTACTGACCCAGACATCATACCGACACTCAGTGTTACCATATAGTACTGACCCAGACATCATACCGACACTCAGTGTTACCATATAAGTACTGACCCAGACATCATACCGACACCTCAGTGTTACCATATAGTACTGACCCAGACATCATACCGACACCTCAGTGTTACCATATAGTACTGACCCAGACATCATACCGACACTCAGTGTTACCATATAGTACTGACCCTAGCATCATACGACACCTCAGTGTTACCATATAGTACTGACCCCAGACATCATACCGACACCTCAGTGTTACCATATAGTACTGACCCAGACATCATACGACACCTCAGTGTTACCATATAGTACTGACCCCAGACATCATACCGACACCTCAGTGTTACCATATAGTACTGACCCCAGACATCATACGACACCTCAGTGTTACCATATAGTACTGACCCAGACATCATACGACACCTCAGTGTTACCATATAGTACTGACCCAGACATCATACCGACACCTCAGTGTTACCATATAGTACTGACCCAGACATCATACCGACACCTCAGTGTTACATATAGTACTGACCCCAGACATCATACCGACACCTCAGTGTTACCATATAGTACTGACCCCAGACATCATACCGACACCTCAGTGTTACCATATATAGTACTGACCCGTACATCTATAACCGACACCTCAGTGTTACCATATAGTACTGACCCCAGACATCATACTGACACCTCAGTGTTACCATATAGTACTGACCGAGACATCATACCGACACCTCAGTGTTACCATATAGTACTGACCCAGACATCATACGACACCTCAGTGTTACCATATAGTACTGACCCCAGACATCATACCGACACTCAGTGTTACCATATAGTACTGACCCCAGACATCATACCGACACTCAGTGTTACCATATAGTACTGACCCGACATCATACCGACACCTCAGTGTTACCATATAGTACTGATCCAGACATCATACCGACACTCAGTGTTACCATATAGTACTGACCAGGCATCATACCGACACCTCAGTGTTACCATATAGTACTGACCCCAGACATCACATCGACACCTCAGTGTTACCATATATATGACCCAGACATCATACGACACCTCAGTGTTACCATATAGTTTTTTTTTTTTTTTTTTTTTGGGGGGGGGGGGGGCATCATACTGACACCTCAGTGTTACCATATAGTACTGACCACAGACATCATACCGACACCTCAGTGTTACCATATAGTACTGACCCCAGACATCATACCGACACCTCAGTGTTACCATATAGTACTGACCCCAGACATCATACCGACACCTCAGTGTTACCATATAGTACTGACCCAGACATC